>MCJB01020781.1:43165-117163 GCA_002018475.1 Nicotiana obtusifolia
GTCATGGGTTGGGTAGTTCTTTTCATGCTTCTTCAACTGTCTCGAAGCATAAGCGATCACCTTCCCATGCTGCATCAGTACACATCCCAACCCTATGCCAGAGGCATCACAGTATACAACATAACCTTCAGTTCCTTCGGGAAGAGTAAGAACTGGAGCTGATGTTAATCGATCTTTCAGTTCTTGAAAGCTCCGCTCACAACTGTCTGTCCATTGAAACTTGGAAGCTTTCTGGGTCAGCTTAGTTAATGGCGCGGATATAGAAGAGAATCCTTCTACAAACCGCTTGTAATATCCTGCTAACCCCAAGAAGCTACAGACTTCTGATGGTGTAGTAGGCCTTGGCCAATTCTTGACTGCGTCGATCTTTTGAGTATCGACACTGATACCTTCATCAGATATCACATGGCCCAAGAATGCCACTGAGTTCAGCCAAAACTCACATTTGGCGAGCTTTGCATATAACCTGTGGTCCCGAAGGGTCTGCAATACTATCCGCAAGTGACCCACGTGCTCTGCCTCTGAGCGGGAATACACCAAAATATCATCGATGAATACCACCACGAACACATCAAGATAAGGCCTGAATACAGTGTTCATGAGGTCCATCAAAGCAGCCGGGGCATTTGTTAGCCCGAATGACATCACTAGAAATTCAAAATGCCCATATCTAGTTCGGAAGGCTGTTTTCAGAATGTATATCTCCTTGACCCTTAACTGAAAATACCCCGAGCGCAGGTCAATTTTGGAGAAATATCTAGCTCCCTGGAGTTGGTCGAACAGGTCATCAATTCTTGGAAGTGGATATTTGTTCTTTATGGTGACCTTATTCAACTGACGATAATCGATACACATTCGTAACGATCCGTCTTTCTTTCGTATGAACAGGACTGGTGCACCCCAAGGTGAAGTGCTAGGCCTAATGAAGCCTTTATCTAACAAGTCCTTCAACTATACTTTCAATTCTCGCAATTCTGCTGTTGCCATTCTATACAGAGGAATAGAGATTGGATGAGCATCAGGCAACACATCGATGCCAAACTCGATTTCTCTTTCAGGAGGAAGGCCTGGGAGTTCATCTGGAAAGACATCCGGGAATTCCTTGACTACCAGAATTGTCTGTAAGATAGGTGGCTCCGCCTTCGCGTCCATGACGCGAACAAGGTGGTAGATACACCCCTTAGAGATCATCTTGCTTGCCTTGAGGTAGGAAATAAACCTACCTTTCAGCGTAGAAACATTCCCTTTCCATTCGAGGACAGGTTCGTCAGGAAATTGGAATTTAACCACCTTTGAATGACAGTCAACACTGGCATAACACGATGCCAACCAGTTCATCCCCATTATCACATCAAAATCGAGCATTTCTAACTCAATTAAATCTGTCGAGGTTGGACGATCACAAATCGTCACAGTGCAATCTCTAAATACCTTCCTGGCAATTACGGAATCTCCTATCGGAGTAGATACCACAAAGGGATTGCTTAATAATTCAGGTGCAATATCAAATTTGTCAGCCACAAGGGGAGTAACATAAGATAGCCTGGACCCGGGATCAATCAATGCATACACATCATGAGAAAACACCGATAATATACCTGTGACAACATTTGGAGATGACTCAAGGTCCTACAGGCCCGCTAGAGCATATATCCGGTTTTGAACACCGCTTGGGCCCAGCATTGCACTGCTGCCCCTGCCACGAACTGCTGGCTGGTGAGGACCCCGTACTGGAGGTCGAATAGATGAGGAAGAACCGGCAACAGATCCAGTTTGGTGGGCCATGCCACCATCCTTCCTGTGGGGACAGTCCCGCATCATGTGACCGGGCTGTCCGCAATAATAACATCCATCCAAACTCCGACGACATGGTCCGAAGTGGGGCCTGCCGCACTACTCACAACGAGGCGTGGAGGATCTCATCTGACTGTTAGCCCTGTGATACGGCGAGCTTGATGCCCTCGAGCTCTAGAACTGTCGAGGGGCACTAGACCCCGGTGGTGCTGAGCTCCTCAAAAACTGGGGCCTCACACCACTCCTGGAATCACCAGAATACCCCGTAATTCTTGTCCTCCTATGCTGGGTCCTCTCCTGCTCCTTATCCGCCCTTTGTTGGCGCTTACGGTCCTCTATAGTCTGGGCGTAGGCCTGCATACGGGAGATATCCATGCCCTCTATCAAGGAGGCCGTGGTGCATTCATTTATTAAATGCGGCCCCAACTCGTTCACGAACAAGTGAACCCTGTCGCTCATTTCTGCCACCATGTGGGGAGCATACCTTGCCAGAGAGTCAAACTGTATACTGTACTCTCGTACATTCATACTTCCTTGCTTGAGATTCAAGAACTTGTCGGCCTTGGCTCGGCGTACCTCAACTGGCAAGTAGTGGCGTAGGAATGCCTCAGAGAATTCATTCCATACTGGTGGGGGAGCATTGGGACCCCTGGACCTCTCCCAACTATCATACCAGAACACTGCTAAGTTCCGTAGTCGATAAGAAGCCAGTTCTACTGCCTCTATGTCACTGACATGCATAACCCGCAGTGTGCGGTGTATTTGATCAATGAAGTCCTGCGGGTCCTCCTCAGGATCAGACCCGGTAAACACTGAAGGATCCAGATTGATGAAGTCACGGACCCTCGTACTGACCGGTCTCTTAGCCGCACCGGTATTCTGCCTCCGAGCCTGAGAAGCTACCATGCTGGTCAACAACTGTACCGCAGTCCTTAAGTCCTGGTTTGCAGCATTCGAAGAAGGGACTGGGGAAGCTGGGCGGCTTCTAATATCCTTTGGGGGAGGAGGAGTAGATGAGGTCTGAGAAGGCGTCTCACTTTGGCCTTCCATCATGTGGGGCACCTAACTGGTCCCCTCTCCGGCATTTATATCAAGTCGTCTACTATTGGTTTGCTTCCTAGCCGAAGGCATCGCTGTAGGGAAACAAGACAAGCATTAGAGATGGACACTTACGACTTAGCTCTAAGCACGATCTAGATTCAGAAAGAAGGTAACATTCCTAAATGTCAGGTAGCCTCCTGATTATAAAATATGGCGCGCAACACACCCATAATCAAGAGCCTACTAGACACGGCTCATAGACAATCCCTAGGACACAAACCTTGCTCTGATACCACTCTCTGTCACGCCCCGCCCGGCGAGCCCGTGACACGGGCACCGGACCCTGCTCGCAGAGTACCGGCGAACCCTTCTTTTCAGCTATCTTATTATTTCAAACAAAAAGATCATTTAATTGGACCTCTCATCGGGGTCATGCTTCTTACACATACATACATACAAACATTCATGGAAACGTGTCACTGTGTTTAGGCATAAGATTTACAAAACATAGATACACCTTGACACCTATTTATACATAGCCAATCACTATCTACACACCACTGGTATTGTCTATTGAGCCTCTATTAGAACAGACATTAAACATCCTAAGTCGGAATAGGGCCCGGCGTGCCCAAAACATCTATACAAAAATGCATACCCTATTATAGCAAGTCCAAAAGATGAATCTTGCTATGTCTGCTGAACCGGTGTCCTACTGCGGTGGGGGAGCTCCGTCTGCCAACCTATTAGGACCTACAACACGATATGCAGCGTCCACGAAATAAAGGACGTTAGTACGGAAAATGTACTGAGTATGTAAGACAGGAAACACAATGTAAGAGCAGTAATATAAGCATCAGGATGGAAACATATAACTCGTAGGAACGGAATTACCTCTGAGGGCAGATACCATGTCACGTAGTAATATTTATGTCTAATTACATGCTTCCATTTCGTCGTTGTTATACTGCCTATTTCCATCATTACAGCATTATACTATTACCTTTGCGAATTTGCCATTTTCAAATACATTCACATTTCCGGGTGCATTACACATTCGTTACTTTAACCCACTATCTGCGCCACTGTGGGCTTGTCATTTTCATATTCATTTAATGTTATCGAAATCATTTACATAACCGTTACCTCATACAATCACACACATGCCTCCATGGGCTCATAATCATAATTACCCAGCCATTACTGGACTCGGTCATGACTACCCGGCCATTTCTGGACTCGGTCATAACTACCCGGCCATTTTTGGACTCGTTGATAACTACCCGGCCATTTCTGGACTCAGTGATAACTACCCGGCCATTTTTGGACTCGGTGATAACCCAACTGATCAGTGGTTGCACAATAGGTTCCATACCCGGCCGACTATAGCGCGGCTCGGTAGAGTAAAATAAATACATATATATATATATATATATATATATATATATATAATGCACGTCATGCATTGCGAATTTATTTATGGCTTGCGTTCTTGATTTGTTAAATTTATTACCCCCTTCTTTCTCATGAAATTAAGAATACATTTTTAACAATATAATTATAGGACTCAAAGACTTCCGTCAACATTGTTGCCGCGAAGCAAGAATAATTAATCCATAGAGGAAAACTCAACAAAAGCAATACTAGCTTCTAAGAATAGAATGTTCTTTGGGGCTCATCCGAGGCATTGTATTCAATAGGAATCGTGCAAAAGAAAGAACGGTATAATCTTACATACCTGGTACTGATTGCGTCGGCTCTCAAGCTACGCAATTTGCCACAATTCTCTAATCTACAATTAAAGAGTAACTCAATGATTACTCACTACGCGTGACAGCTATCATTAACCAAAATCTCCTAAATTCACATGGTGTTTATCTACACCCTTCATCCCTTACCTCATCAACGCATTTACAGCACATGCAACCCAATTACAACCCTTAATAGCCATGACCCATTCCGTTTAATCCCACTTATTTCGATTTTATGGCTCCTAGTCATATTTCCATAAGTTCTTACGGACATGCAACCATCTATCATGAATTTTTAAGGAGAAACCACATGAAAGGGAGTAGTAACTTACCTTGTATGTGAATTATTTGACCCTCTTCTTTGATTTCCTCAATTTCTAGGTCTTTGCTTCCAATGGGGCTCGTAGGAGGGGGAAAACTCAGCTAGGGTTTCCTTTAACTCTTCAATTTCTTGCTTCCCTTCTTCAATTTAGAGTTTGGAAGAGAGGGATTGGGTTGTTCAGATGTGAGGGCTTTGAGAGGAGTCGTTTGGGGGCTTTCTACTATGCTTAGTCTTGGAAAAATGAAGAAGGGACGGGTTTGGGTCCCTTTTATAGGCCTAGGAGTAAGTGGCACACGTACCTGAAAAATGTCAGGTTTGCGATCGCATACCCACCGCAAACAGGGTATACGGTTCGCATTTTGGTGGCAGATCTCACCTAAAAAATCTGTTGCATTATGCGACGCAGAAGGGCCAGAATGCGGTTCGCATTTTCAACAATGCGATCGCATTCTGGTCGCATTTTGGACATTGGTTTAGCCCAGTACTCTGCTCCATTATGCGATGGAAGGTGTCATTATGCGGTCCGCATTTCAGTTATGCGGTCCGCATTCTGGCCGCATTCTTGACACAACTTCATCCCGGAACTCTATCCCATTCTGCGATGGAACATGTCGCATTTGTGGTTCGCATTTTGATTATGCGGTCCGCATATTGATCGCATTTTCGACGTATTTTCCTGCCCAGAATTCTGTCTCAATTTGCGACCCCTATGTTAGATATGCGGTTCGCATTTGTGCTTTGCGGTACGCATACCTGGCTATGCGACACCTTTGTCCCTTAACTTTAAACCGTTTTCAGGGTTTTTGGGTCCTCATATATGAGCTATTTCACAGTGTATTTTAATGTACGAGTTTCACGGGTTGTAACAAATATCGGGCTCGGTTATTGCATGACAGATCGGGCTTGGAACGCGACGGGTTGAAGATTGACCCCGAGTCTCATCATACCAGAACACGAGGTCAGAATGTCCGTCATCGAGAACATTGAGACCATGATCCCGGAATCGACCCTGACCCCGAATAAACTCGAGAGAACATAATCGAACCAAAATAATGGAAGGCCGAAGTATTCGTAACCGGTCTTGCATTACGGCGGGAATCTCGACACGTATCAATGGAACCACTTAATTAGCAAATCATGAGATTTTTTACCTTATATAGAGTTGACCTAAAGTAGGACTCCGCTCTTATATAAGAGGGTTCTGATTATTTGTAAAACACATTATAATACATATCCCAAAGCAATAAACTGTTATTTCTAGTCATTATTATCTCATCTCTTTGTTCCGGCACCGATGGCATCATCTTTGACTCGAGGGTGATCAACCTTCAAGATCAAGATTGTTCAACTTGTGCGGTTTGCATTTACCTTTTTTATGTTTAATTTCAACTTGAATCTGATTTCTCATTTTTGTATCAAGTTAGATCACGTATCCCTAAAATTGTATATAAATTCAACTGTTATCCGATTTTGAGGGTAAACAGTTTGGCGCCCACCGTGGGGCTAAGGATAATAATGGTATTTGATACAAATCTCCATAACACACACTTCTTTACACTTGCTCTTTGAAGTGTTTTTGATTCCAGGCTAAAATACAAAAATGTCAAACTCTCAATCAGCACCTCTACATGTTGACAAGGAGTCCAGTCACCAAGGTCAAAATAATAACATAGCGCCGGGTAATGAGATACCGCCTACTAATCCCACTGGAATTTCAATCGCAGATCCGATTGACGCTAATTCGTATGTGGCTATCGATGCAAATTTGCGTACCGACCCCAAAAATAGCGTTCGTGGTAGAGCCCGATTGACAATTTGAAACACATAAAACGTTGAAGGAGACGAGATCAACCTATGAGTGATCTTCGAAATGTTGCAGGCTCAACATGCGGCGATAGATCAGTTACAAAACAAAAGTCATGCACCCAGCAAGGTTGAGCCCAATCCTCCCTGGGAAGTCACGCGTAGAGATAAACCGGTCGTAGAAAGGTCAAACGAACATGAATTGGGGGCTAACCCCGAAATTATAAAGATGCTTGAGGAGCTGACAAAACGGATAGAATCAGGGGAGAAAAAGATCGAGGCTAATGACAAAAAGATGGAAACTTACAATTCCAGGGTAGACCAAATCCCAGGAGCACCTCCAATATTAAAGGGCCTGGATTCCAGGAAGTTCGTACAAAAACCTTTTCCTCCGAGCGTGGCTCCGAAGCCAATCCCCAAGAAGTTCCGTATGCCCGAAACACCCAAGTACAACAGAGCGACCGACCCTAACGAGCACATAACCTCTTAATACATGTATTATCAAAGGGAACAACCTGGAGGACGATGAGATCGAGTCTTTTTGTTGAAAAAATTTGGGGAAAACATGTCAAAGGGAGCTATGATATGGTATCACAACTTGCATACTAATTCTATTGACTCATTTGCGATACTTGCAGATTCTTTCATAAAAGCACATGCAGGTGCCATCAAGGTCGAGACTCGGAAATCAGACCTTTTTAAAGTCAAACAGAAGGATAACGAGATGCTCAGGGAGTTCATGTCCCGGTTTTAAATGGAACGAATGGATCTGCCACCGTTGCTGATGATTGAGTTGTTCAAGCCTTCACTCAGGGACTTAATATTCGAAGTTCGGTGGTTTCACAGCAGCTGAAGTAGAACTTAATAGAATATCCGGATCTTACATGGGCCGACGTACATAACCGGCATCAGTCGAAAATTAGAGTAGAAGATGATCAACTCAGGGCCCCTTCGGGGTCTATTTATTCAGTCAGAACCTTCGATAGAGTCAAGAGAGAGATCGATCGTGAATCGAGGCCAAATAAGGATCGGTATCAACCATATAATGGAGATGAGAGAAGTAGCGTGTCCGGGCGAAAGCCCATGGGAAACAAAAGGAGAAATGACCGAGGTCAAAGCAGCCAGGGACTTATGACCAAAAATATCTTTGATAGGTCTAAAGATGCACCAAGGCTATCAGAATACAACTTTAATGTCGATGATGCCGCTATTGTATCAGCTATCGGGCACATCAAAGATACCAAATGGCCTCGACCCCTACAGTTCGATCCAGCCCAAAGGGATCCTAACCAGATGTGCAAATATCATGGCACTCATGGTCACAAAATAAAGGATTGTCGACAACTGATAGAGGAAGTAGCTTGTCTATACAACAATGGGCACCTTCGGGAGTTCATGAGCAACCGAGCCAAGAATCATATTAGGAACAGTGATTCTAAAAAACAGGCAGAACAAGAAGAACCTCAACACGTCATCAATATGATCATCAGAGGAGTGTGGGGCCGATGTTGAAACGCACCAAAGCATCCATCACTAGGGAGAAACGAACTCGGGATTACATACCAGAAGGAACTTTATCTTTCAACGACGAAGATGTGGAAGGGATCGTGCAGCCCCACAATTATGCATTTGTAATATCTGTACTCATAAATAAAATTCGGGTTAAACGTGTGTTAATTGATCCATGTAGCTCGGCCAACATCATTTGATCAAGGGTCGTGGAACAGCTCGGTCTGCAAGACCAAATCGTGCCCGCAGTTCGAGTTCTAAACAGATTCAACATGGATTGTGAGACCACTAAAGGCGAAATAACGTTACCAGTAAACACAGCCGGGACCATCCTGGAGATCAAATTTTATGTGATCGAAGGGGACATGAGGTACAACGCTCTATTCAGAAGGCCATGGATCCACAACATGAGGACAGTGCCTTTGATGCTGCACCAAGCATTGAAATTCCCAACACTTGACGGGGTTGAAACAGTCTACGGGAATAACCCGCTACAAAAGAAATGTTCGCGGTTGAAGAGGTGACACCGGTATTTATGGTTTTAACATCGAAGGGCCCAAACTAAGTGGTCAAAAACGGGACAAAATAGAAACCACTGATACTATCTTCAGCAGATTCGGATAAACAAGAGGAAGTCGAGGATGAAGATTATGGGGTTCCCAGATCTTTTATAGCCCCCGATGATTTCGACGCTACTAAATCGATGGTCGAGGAACTAGAACAAGTCATATTGCGAGGAAACTTGCCCGATAGAAAGGTGTACCTGGGCACGGGGCTAAGCTCCGAGCTCGGGGAAAAGCTCATTCAATTTCTTATAACTAACGAAGATTGTTTCGGTTGGTCCCACCTCGATATGACAGGCATCCTGTCACGACCCAACCGGAGGGCCGCGACAAGGCACCGGACCCTGCTTGCAGAGCGCCAGCGTACCCCTCATATCTACTATCTTACTTTCTTTGTTATCTACAAAGCCTGTCATACGCATGCAGTTTTGAACAACGTCACATTGGGCAGAAACGTCATACCATGACATAAACATACTTGTATACATAGTGTGCCAACGGGGCTACAGTGCAAAACTATACAACATAATACATATGCCGACGAGACAATACGATCGTACTTGAGTCAACCCAACACTAGTCTATACATACATTAACATTTGTCTATGAGCCTCTACAAGAACATACATTAAGCAACCTATGTCGGAACAGGGCCCCGACATGCCCAACATATCTACACAAGGTGCATACCAAGGCTGTAGCAAGTCCGAAAGATGAATCTTGCTAATATCTGCTGAATCCGGATAGCCTACTGCTGTGGGGGAGCTCCGTCTATCAGTCTATTAGGACCTGCAGCATGATATGCAGCGTCCACAATAAAGGACGTCAGTACGGATAATGTACTGAGTATGTAAGACAGGAAAACATAATATAAGAACGATAATGTAAGCATCAGGATAGAAACATGTAACCTATAATAAGTGAATTGCCTCTGAGGGCAGCTAACCATGACCTATTCGTAGTGCTCATATCTATACACATAACTTTTATAACATTATCGTATACATGTTTATTATCATTATCTTTGCCTTATATTCACGCCTCTGTGGGCTTGTCATTTTCATATACATTTATTGTTACCGCATACGTTCACATGATCGTTACCTTATACAATTGCATACGCCCCCATGGGCTCATCATCATCATACGCCTCTGTGGGCTCATCATCGTCATATGCCTCTGTGGGCTCATCATCATCATATGCCTATGTGGGCCCATCATCATCATATGCCTCTGTGGGCTCATCATTATCATATCATAAAATTTCTTACCCGGCCGTACTAGGCGCGGTCATAACATACCCGGCCTTCATTAGGCGCGGTCATAACAATTAAATTACACATTTATAATACATTGCATGCTCATTCATTAAACGTGTTTCAAACCCTTTCTAGCGACATATGATTATTACCCTCTTTTTCTACATGTAATTAAGAATGTCTCTTTAACATGAACCTTGTAATACTCACGGAATACCATCAACATTAATATCATAACAACAAGAGCAATTCTTCCGTAGAGGGAAACAATACAAGTAATCCTAACTTCTAGGAATAGAGTATTCTTTTGGGGCTCGTTCATAGCATTGTATTCAATAGGAGTCGTGCAAAAGAAAGAACGGTATAGTCTTACATACCCGGCATTTACTGTGCCGGTTCTCAAGCTACGCAATTTGCCATAATTCCTTAGTCTACATTTAAGGAACAATCCAACCATTATTCACCAAACGTTATAACTATCGTCAATCATATTACTTCTAGTCATGCATGGTGCCTACCCACACCCCCTTTTTCCTCCTCTAAAACTCAACAACCATGGTTACTACACATGCAATTCGTTTACGTCCCATAATACCCATGACCCATTTCCGTGTAGCCATACTTATCTTGATTTCATGGTTTCTAGTCACCCTCCCTTGAGTCCTTACAGGCATGCAACCCTCTTATCTTGAAAGTCCAAGGTAAAATTACATGAAAAAGAGTAATAACTTACCTTGCATGTGAATTATCTAACCCTCTTCTTCGATTCCTTGAATTCTAGGTCTTGCCCTCAATGTGGGTTCGTAGGAGGAGGAAGCTCAGCTAGGGTTTCTCTTTAGTTCTTCGATTTCTTGATTTCCTCCTTCAATTTGGAGTTTGGAAGAGAAGAAATTGGTTGTGTTGGTGTGGGGCTTTGAGAGGGGTTGTTTGGGGCCTTCTACTATGCTTAAGCTTCAGAAAATGAAGAAGAAACGGGTTTGGATCCCTTTTTATAGGCCTGGCTATAAGTGGCAAGCGTGTCTGACATTTTCAAGTTTGAGGCCGCATATCCGCCGCAAACAGGACATGCGGTTCGCATTATGGTCGCAATTTTCAACCCAGAATTCTGTTACGTTATGCGACGCAGAAGGGCTAGATTTGCGGTTCGCATTTTCAACAATGCGACCGCATTCTGGTCGCATTTCTGTCGTGGATTCAGCCCATAACTCTGTTCCATTCTGCGATGGAAGGTGTCACATTTGCGGTCCGCATTTGCATTATGCGGTCCGCATACTGGCCGCATATTTGATACAATTTCAGCCCAGAACTCTGTCTCAGTTTGCGACCCTGGTGTTGGATATGCGGTCCGCATTTGTGCTTTGCAGTTGCATATCCAACTATGCGACACTTCTGCTCTTTTCTTAACTTTTGAACTATTTTTCGGGTTCTCAAGTCCTTATGTGTAAACTAGTTCACAGCGTATTCTAATGTACGAATTTACGGGTTGTGACACTCTCCCCCCTTAGGGACATTCGTCCCCGAATGTAGGGATCTACGGAAGCCAGTGAATCCCATCATTAAATGAAAGGTAATAATGAATAGTATCTCAAGTTCCTATTTACCTCACACTGACGCTTCTCCTTTTAATGCATTCTGTGTTTCTTCGGCATCATCATTATTTACATTGTGGAACAGGTACGGATATTTAGCTTTCATCTCTTTTTCCGGTTCCCATCTCATCTCTTCCACGTTTCTGTTCCTCCATAGCACTTTAACGGAAGCTACATCTTTTGTCCGTAGCTTGCAGATTTGTCTGTCCAATATGGTCACTGTACCTCTTCGTATATTAGATCCTCTGCAATCTGTATGTCTTGGATGGGGACGACCCGAGAAGGGTCTCCGATACATTTCCTCAACATGGACACATGGAATACCAGATGGATAAATTCCATTTCGGATGGTAGTTCTAACTCATAGGCAACATGTCCGATTCGTCGAAGGACTCTGTACGGACCAATGTACCTCGGGCTCAATTTACCTTTCTTTCTGAAGCGCATAACACCCTTCATTGGCGAGACTCTCAGGAAAACCCAATCATCAACTTCAAACTCTAGATCGCGACGTCGGACGTCAGAGTAGGACTTTTGCCTGCTTTGTGCCGCCTTTAATCGTTCCTGTATCACCTTCACTTTCTCAATAGCTTGATGAATCAGATCTGGACCATATAATTCAGTTTCACCAATTTCGAACCACCCAACTGGTGATCTACACCTTCTCCCATACAGTGCCTCATATGGGGCCATCTTAATGCCGGAATGGTAGCTGTTATTGTAGGTAAACTCTGTAAGTGGAAGATGGTCATCCCAGCTACCCTTGAAACCCAAGACACATTCTCTTAGCATATCTTCCAGTGTCTGAATGGTTCGTTCAGCCTGTCCGTCAGTTTGCGGATGAAAAGCTGTGCTTAGACTTACTTGTGTCCCCAAACCTTTCTGAAAAGACCTCCAAAAGTTAGCTGTGAATTGGGCTCCTTTGTCCGATATAATGGACATTGGAACCCCATGAAGTCTAACAATTTCCTTGATGTACAACTTTGCATAATCTTCGGCTGTGTAGGTGGTCTTAACTGGCAGAAAATGAGCATATTTGGTAAGTCGATCCACTATCACCCAGATGGAGTCAAACTTATGATTGGAGCGAGGTAATCCAACAATGAAGTCCATGTTAATCACCTCCCATTTCCAGGTTGGAATCTCCATGTTCTGGAGCAGTCCACCCGATTTCTGATGTTCTACCTTTACCTGTTGGCAATTGGGACACTGGGCTACAAATTCTGCAATGGACCTCTTCATGCCATCCCACCAATACTGCTCTCTGACATCACGGTACATCTTAGTTGAACCGGGGTGGATGGAATATCGGGATTGGTGAATCTCCCTCATAATCTTCTCTCGCAACCCTGCTACATTAGGCACACACAATCGGCCTTGGCATCTCAATGTTCCATCTCCTGCAATCTCAAAAGCTAAAATCTTACCCTGTTGAATGCCTTTTTTCAATCGCAACAAGGTAGAATCTTCGTATTGCCGTGCTTTTACCTCGGCCACGAGAGATGATTCGGATGTATTATATACAACAACATATCCATCCTCGGAGTCTAACAATTTGATTCTCATACTGGCTAGCTAATGAAGCTCTTTAGTTAAACTCCATTTACCCGCTTCAACATATGCTAAACTTCCCATTGACTTACGATTGAGGGCGTCGGCCACAACATTGGCCTTGCCCGGATGATACAATATTTCGACGTCGTAGTCCTTCAGTAATTCTAGCCAACATCGTTGTCTCAAATTTAACTCTTTTTGACTGAAGATGTATTGTAGACTTTTATGGTCCATGTAGATGTCGACATGGACACCATATAGATAGTGTCGCCACGTCTTCAAAGCATATACTACTGCAGCCAATTCCAAATCATGGGTTGGGTAGTTCTTTTCATGCTTCTTCAATTGTCTCGAAACATAAGCAATTACCCTCCCATGCTGCATCAAGACACATCCCAAAACTATGCCGGAGGCATCACAATATGCCGCATAACCTTCAGTCCCGTCGGGAAGAGCAAGAACTGGAGCGGATGTTAATCGATCCTTTAGTTCCTGAAAGCTCCGCTCACAAGCATTCGACCATTGGAATTTGGTAGCTTTCTGGGTCAGCTTAGTTAGTGGCGCAAATATAGAGGAAAATCGTTCTACAAACCGCCTATAATACCCTGCTAGTCCCAAGAAACTACGGACTTCTGATTGCGTAGTAGATCTTGGCCAATTCTTGACCGCGTCGATCTTTTGAGTATCGACACTAAAACCTTCATCAGATATCACATGGCCTAAGAATGCCACCGAATTCAGCCAAAATTCGCATTTGGCGAGTTTTACATATAACCTGTGATCCCGAAGGGTCTGCAATACTATCCGCAAGTGACCCATATGTTCTGACTCTGAACGGGAATACACCAGGATATCATCAATGAATACCACCACGAACACATCAAGATAAGGCCTGAATATCGTGTTCATGAGATCCATGAAAGCAGCCGGGGCATTTGTTAGTCCAAATGACATTACTAGGAACTCGAAATGCCCATATCTCGTTCGGAAGGCTGTTTTTGGAATATATTTCTCCTTGACCCTTAACTGAAAATATCAGGAACGTAGGTCAATCTTGGAGAAATATTTGGCTCCCTGGAGTTGGTCAAACAAGTCATCGATTCTTGGAAGTGGATATTTGTTCTTTATGGTGACCTTATTCAACTGATAATAATCGATACACATCCGTAATGATCCGTCTTTCTTTCGTACGAACAAGACTGGCGCACCCTAAGGTGCAGTACTAGGCCTAATGAAGCCTTTATCCAGCAAGTCCTTCAACTGTATTTTCAACTTTCGTAATTCTACTGGGGCCATTCTATATGGAGGGATAGAAATTGGGTGAGCATCGGGCAACACATCGATGCCAAACTCAATCTCCCTTTCACGAGGAAGACCTGGGAGTTCATCTGGAAAGACATCCGGAAATTCACTGACTGCCGGAATTGATTGTAGAGTGGGCGACTTCACCTCCGCGTCCATAATGCGAACAAGATGGTAGATACAACCTTTGGAGATCATGTTCCTCACCTTAAGGTAGGAAATAAACCTACCTCTCGGCGTAGCAACGTTTCCCTTCCATTCAAGGACGGGTTCGCCAGGAAATTGAAATCTAACCATCTTCGTATGACAATCAACACTAGCATAGCATGATGCCAACCAATTCATTCCCATTATCACGTCAAAATCAACCATTTCCAACTCAATTAAATCAGCCGAGTTTGGCGACTACAAATCGTCACAGTGCAACCTCTATATACTCTTCTAGCAATCACAGAATCCCCTATTGGAGTAGATATCACAAAGGGTCTGCTTATTGATTCAGGTTCGATATCAAACTTATCAGCCACAAGGGGTGTAACATAAGATAATGTGGACCCGGGATCAATTAATGCATATACATCATGAGAAAGCACTGTTAATATACCTGTGACAACATCCGGAGATGACTCAAGATTCTGTCGACCTGCTAGAGCGTATATCCGGTTTTGAATACCGCTTGGGCCCGGCATTGTACTGCTACCTCTGCCACGAAGCGCTGGCTGCTGGGGACCCCGTGCTGGAGGTCGAATAGATGACAAAAAACCATCCGCAGATCCAGTTTGCTGAGTCATACCACCATCCCTTCTGTAAGGGCAGTCCCGCATTATGTGACCGGGCTTTCCGCAATAATAACATGTATCCGAACCCCGACGGCACGGTCCAAGGCGGGTCCTGTCGCACCGCTCGCAACGAGGCATTGGGGGTCGCATCTGACTAGTAGCCCTGTGATACGGCGAGCCTGATGCCCGCGAGCTCTGAAACTGTCGAGGGGCACTCGATACAAGTGGTGCCGAATTCCTCGAAGAATGGGGCCTCACACTACTTTTGGAATCTCCAGAATACCCTGCAATCCTTGTTCTCTTATGCTGGGTCCTTTCCTGTTCTCTATCCGCCCTTTGTTGGCGTTTACGATCCTCTATGGTCTGGGCATAGGCCTGAATACGGGAGATGTCCATGCACTCTATCAAGGAGGCCGTTGTGCATTCATTTATCAAATGCGATCCCAATCCGTTCACGAACAAGTGAACTATGTCGCTCATCTCGGCCACCATGTGGGGAGCATACCTTGCCAGAGAGTCAAACTGCATACTGTACTCTCGTACATTCATATTTCCTTGCTTAAGGTTCAAGAACTTATTGGCCTTAGCTCAACGTACCTCAACTGGCAGGTAGTGGCGAAGGAACGCCTCAGAGAATTCATTCCATACGGGTGGGGGAGCATTTGGGCCCCTGGATCTCTCCCAACTGTCATACCAGAAGACTGCTAGGTTCCGTAGTCCATAAGAAGCTAGTTCTACTGCCTCTGTGTCACTGGCATGCATAACCCGCAGTGTGCAGTGTATTTGATCAATGAAATCCTGCGGGTCCACCTTATGATCAGACCCGGTAAACACTGGAGGATCCAAATTGATAAAGTCACGGACCCTCGTACTAACCGGTCTCTCAGTAGCACCGGTATTCTACCTCCGAGCCTGAGAAGCTACTAGGCTAGTCAACAAATGTACCGCAGTCCTCAGGTCTTGGTCTGTAGCACCAGAAGAAGGGACTGGGGACGTTAGGCGGCTTCTAATATCTTCTGGGGGAGGAGGAGTAGATGAGGTCCGAGAAGGCGTCTCACTCTGGCCTTCCACTGCTTAGGGCACCTGACTGGTCCCCTCTCCGGCATTTGCATCGAGTCGTCTACTATTCGTTTGCTTCCCGGCCGAAGGCATCGCTGTAGGTAAACAAGATGAATGTTAGAACGAATTCTTACAACTCAGCTCTACGCACGATCTAGATTTAGAAAGAAGGTAACATTCCTAAATGCCAAGTAGCCTTCTGATTATAGAATATGGCGCTCTACACACCCATAATCAAGACTCTACTAGACACGGCTCACAGACAACCCCTAGGGTACGACCTTGCTCTGATACCAATTCTGTCATGACCCAACCGGAGGGCCGCGACAGGGCACCGGACCCTGCTTGCAGAGCGTCGGTGTACCCCTCATATCTGCTATCTTACTTTCTTTGTTATCTACAAAGCCTGTCATACGCATGCAGTTTTGAACAACGTCACATTGGGCGGAAACGTCATACCATGACATAAACATACTTGTATACATAGTGTGCCAACGGGGCTACAGTGCAAAACTATTCAACATAATATATATGCCGACGAGGCAATACAACCGTACTTGAGTCAACGCAACACTGGTCTATATACATACATTAACATTTGTCCATGAGCCTCTACAAGAACATACATTAAGCAACCTATGTCGGAACAGGGCCCCGACATGCCCAACATATCTACACAAGGTGCATACCAAGGCTGTAGCAAGTCCGAAAGATGAATCTTGCTAATATCTGCTGAATCCGGATAGCCTATTGCTGTGGGGGAGCTCCATCTATCAGTCTATTAGGACCTGCAGCACGACATGCAGCGTCCACAATAAAGGACGTCAGTACGGATAATGTACTAAGTATGTAAGACAGGAAAACATAATATAAGAACGATAGTATAAGCATCAGGGTAGAAACATGTAACTTGTAATAAGTGAATTGCCTCTGAGGGCAGCTAACCATGACCTATTCGTAGTGCTCATGTCTATACACATAACTCTTATAACATTATCGTATACATGTTTATTATCATTATCTTCGCCTTATATTCACACCTCTGTGGGCTTGTCATTTTCATATACATTTATTGTTACCGTATACGTTCACACGATCGTTACCTTATACAATTACATACGCCCCCATGGGCTCATCATCATCATACGCCTTTGTGGGCTCATCATCGCCATATGCCTTTGTGGGCTCATCATCATCATATGCCTCTGTGGGCTCATCATCATCAAATCATAATATATCTTACCCGGTCGTACTAGGCGCGGTCATAACATACCCGGCCTTCATTAGGCGCGGTCATAACAATTAAATTACACATTTATAATACATTGCATGCTCATTCATTAAACGTGTTTCAAACCCTTTCTAGCGACAAACTATTATTACCCTCTTTTTCTATATGTAATTAAGAATGTCTCTTTAACATGAACCTTGTAATACTCACGGAATACCATCAACATTAATATCATAACAACAAGAGCAATTCTTCCGTAGAGAGAAACAATACAAGTAATCCTAACCTCTAGGAATAGAGTATTCTTTTGGGGCTCGTTCATAGCATTGTATTCAATAGGAGTCGTGCAAAAGAAAGAACGGTACAGTCTTACATACCTGGCGTTTACTGTGCCGGTGCTCAAGCTACACAATTTGCTACAATTCCTTAGTCTACATTTAAGGAACAATCTAACCATTATTCACCAAACGTTATAACTATCGTCAATCATATTACTTCTAGTCATGCATGGTGCCTACCCACATCCCCCTTTTCCTCCTCTAAAACTCAACAACCATGGTTACTACACATGCAATTCGTTTACGACCCATAATACCCATGACCCATTTCCGTGTAGCCATACTTATCTTGATTTCATGGTTTCTAGTCACCCTCCCTTGAGTCCTTACAGGCATGCAACCTTCTTATCTTGAAAGTCCAAGGGAAAATTACATGAAAGGGAGTAATAACTTACCTTGCATGTGAATTATCTAACCCTCTTCTTCGATTCCTTGAAATCTAGGTCTTGCCCTCAATGTGGGTTCGTAGGAGGAGGAAGCTCAGCTAGGGTTTCTCTTTAGTTCTTCGATTTCTTGATTTCCTCCTTCAATTTGGAGTTTGGAAGAGAATAAATTGGTTGTGTTGGTGTGGGGCTTTGAGAGGGGTCATTTGGGGCCTTCTATTATGCTTAAGCTTCAGAAAATGAAGAAGGAACGGGTTTGGGTCCCTTTTTATAGGCCTGGCAATAAGTGGCACGTGTGTCTGACATTTTCATGTTTGAGGTCGCATATCCTCCGCAAATACGACATGCGGTTCTCATTCTGGTCACAAATTTCAACCCAGAATTCTTTTACGTTATGCAACGCAAAAGGGCCAGATTTGCGGTTCGCATTTTCAACAATGCGACCGCATTCTGGTCGCATTTCTGTCGTGGATTCAGCCCAGAACTCTGTTCCATTCTGCGATGGAAGGTGTCACATTTGCGGTCCGCATTTGCATTATGCGGTCCGCATACTTGCCGCATATTTGACACAATTTTAACCCAGAACACTGTCTCAATTTGCGACCCTGGTGTTGGATATGCGGTCCGCATTTGTGCTTTGCGGTCGCATATCCAACTATGCGACACTTCTGCTCTTTTCTTAACTTTTGAACTATTTTCCGGGTTCTCAGGTCCTTATATGTAAACTACTTCACAGCGTATTCTAATGTATGAATTTACGGGTTGTGACACATCCCACCAGAGATAACCACTCACAAGCTGAGCCTGGACCCGAAGTTTCATCCGGTTAAACAAAAGAGGAGACCCCAATCCGAGATCAAGCGTGCTTTCATCAAGGATGAGGTATCTAAACTTATTAAAATAGGGTTTATTCGGGAGGTCAAATACCCGGATTGGTTAGCAAACATAGTGGTAGTCTCTAAAAAAGGAAATAAACTAAGAATGTGTGTAGACTATAAAGATTTGAATAAAGCATGCCCAAAGACTCTTTTCCCTTTGCCAACATCGACCGTATGATCGATGCCACAGCCGTCCACGAGATCCTCAGTTTTCTTGACGCCTATTCCGGGTACAACCAAATACGGATGGACCCGGGTGATCAAGAAAAAACTTCCTTTATCTCTAAATATGGCACATACTGTTATAACGTAATGCCGTTTGGATTAAAAAATGCTGGTGCCACATACCAACGCTTAGTAAATCCAATGTTCGAGAAACAAATAGGAAAATCAATGGAGGTTTACATTGATGACATGTTAGTTAAGTTCCTACGAGTAGAGGACCATTTAAGACATTTGCAGGAAACATTCAATATATTGAAGTAGTATAACATGAAGCTAAACCCAGAAAAATATGCGTTTGGAGTGAGGTTCCTTGGATTCATGGTATCCAATCGGGGAATCGAGATCAATCCTGATAAGATCAAAGCCATCGAAGATATCACGGTCATGTACAACGTAAAGGCCGTGCAAAGGTTAATCAGGCGAATAGCCTCCCTAGGGCGATTTATTTCGAGGTTGTCCAACAAAAGCCACCGATTCTTCGCACTGTTGAAGAAGAACAACTTTTTCATGGACCCCGGAATGCCAGCAAGCTTTGGAGGAACTCAAAAGATATTTATCGAGCCTGCCCCTGCTTCACACACCAAAGGCAGACGAACAACTGTACTTGTACTTGGCGGTCTCGGAGATAGCGGTAAGTGGAGTCCTAGTTCGGAAAAAGCATGGTGCGCAGTTTCCAATTTACTATGTTGGTAGAACCTTAGGTTAGGCCGAAACTAGGTACCTTCACTTGGAAAAACTGGCGCTCACTTTGTTAAGCCCCTCTAGGAAGCTAAAATCGTACTTCCAATATCATCCCATATGTATCGTAACTACTTACCCAATGAGGAACGTTATGCATGCCCAACTCTCGGGCCGATTGGCCAAATGGATCATAGAAATAAGTGGGTACAATATTGAGTATCGACCTCAGACCGCCATTAAGTCTTAAATTTTGGCTGACTTTGTGGCCGACTTCACATCGGCCCTAATACCCGAGGTCGAAAGAGAGTTATTGGTTAACTCAGGAACTTCCTCGGGAATCTGGACCCTCTTCATGGACTGCGCCTTGAGCACAAAAGGGTCTGGACTTGACATCGTATTAACGCCACCAACAGGTAATATAATTAGACAATCTATTATGACTGTGAAATTGACTTATGAGGCCATGATTGTAGGCCTTGAACTAGCCAAGATCTTGGGAGCAGAAGTGATCGAAGCCAAGTGCGACTCCCTCCTTGTGGTTAACCAATTCAACGGAACATTCGAGGTTAGAGATGAACGAATGCAAAGATACTTGGACAAGTTACAGGTGACCTTACATCGGTTCAAATAATGGACTTTGCAACACGTACCTCGGGATTAAAAAAGTGAGACCGATGCCCTTGCTAACTTGGGGTCATCGGTCGAAAACACTAGTTAAACTCGAGAGAAGTCGTACAACTTATGAGATCGGTGGTAGAAGAAGGCCACGCTGAGATCAACTCGACGAGCCTAACTTGGGAGTGGAGGAATAAGTACGTGGAATATCTCAGATCCGGTAAACTGCCCTCAGATCCAAAAGAGTCGAGGCCCTGCATACAAAGGCGGCCCGATTTAGCCTATCCGAAGACGAAACCTTGTTCAGAAGAATATTTGATGGTCCACATGCAATATGTCTAGGGCCGAGCGATACTGACTATGTTTTGAGGGAAATCCACGAAGGTATTTGTGGAAATCATTCGCGCGCCGAATCGCTGGTTTGAAAAATAATCAGAGCCGGTTATCACTAGATTGACATGAAAAAATACGCAAAGGAGTTCGTTCAAAAATGTGATGAATGCCAAAGACACGCTCCGATGATCCATCAACTCGAGGAGTTGCTCCACTCAATTTTATCGTCATGGCCGTTCATGAAGTGGGGAATGGACATCGTTGGCTCCTTACGTGGCACCAGGTAAGGCTCAACTTATATTATTTATGACTGATTGTTTTTCTAAGTGGGTGGAAGCCCAGAATATGAGAAGGTCAAGGAAAAGGAGGTCATCCATATCATTTGGGATCACATCATATGCAGATTTGGAATGCCAGTCGAGGTCGTATGCGATAATGGGAAACAATTCATCAGAAGCGAAGTAGCCAAATTCCTCGAAGATCAAAAGATCAAAAGGATCCTTTCGACACCCTATCACCTTAGTGGGAAAGGACAAGCTTAATATTCCAACAAAACCCTACTCCAAAACCTTAAAAAGAGGTTAACCGACGCTAAAGGAAGATGGAAAGAAATATTACCCGAAGTCTTGTGGGCATTCCGTACGACCTTGAAGTCCGGTACCGGGGCTACCCCGTTTTCTTTGGTTTATGGCGCTGAAGCTTTAATATTCGTCGAGGTTGGGGAACCAAGTACCAGATTCCGATATGCAACAAAGGAATCGAACGACGAAGCTATGAGTACGAACCTGGAGCTATTAGATGAAAGGCGCGAAGCCGCCTTTGTCTGGTTGGCAGTCCAAAAACAGCTGATCGAAAGATATTATAATCGAAGGGCCAACCTTCGACACTTCAATATCGGGGACTTAGTGCTAAGAAAGGTCACGCTAAGCACCCAAAACCCGAACGAAGGAAAATTAGGGCTGAACTGGGAAGGACCGTACCAAATTATCGAGATCACCAGAAAGGGATCCTACAAACTCGTAACAAGAATAAAGAAAAGTCTCTTACCTGCAAACATCCTGTTTTTCTTTAAAAAAAAAAAATTTCCTTTACTTTTCTTAAGAAATTCTCTTCTTCCGATCCCCTAAAGGTACTGAGCCCAAGGGCCACCTTTACTCGAGTTCAAATGATCACCCCAATCGGGGACTGCCGTCCAAAATCAAACCCGGATTGCTCGGGCTCTCGGAGCCCAGGGGCACAAGACCTATTAGGCAACGCCCGAACCTTAAAGGCTACAGCCACTCCCATTCGGGGATTGTTATCTTAGGCAAAGCCCGGATAACTCGGAGTAAAGCCTTCTGGGCAACACCCCAACTAAAAAGGCTATGGCCATACTGAAATAGCTCGGAGACTCAATACCCGTAACAAAAACAAGGCCTTCAAAAACTTTCATAACCGGTTCTAAAGGCTACCCTCGACAAACTATAATCTAAACTACTTTGGAAAAAGTTTTCGGTAATACTGATTTCTCACAATGCCTTAAAACAAAATAATGTAAAGGCAATGTTTGTTCGAACCTCCGAACATAACCTAACTACTTCATGCTAACGCATTTTGATCTTTGCGAGTATCAATAATAAAGAAAAGGGAAAATTCGAAAGTTGTTGAACGGAAAATGCCTTATATACATATCAAAAATTCTTTTTACAAGGGCCAAACAGCCCCGATGCAAATTTTTACAAAGGCCGAACGGCCTCAACAAAAGGGTGATACAAAAAGCAAAAAAACAAAAACATCTAAAAGGGTCCTAAGTGGCCTAGTCTTCGTCGGGAACCGATCATCACCTTTGGGGTCTCCACCACTCTCGGACTCACCCAAATTTTCAGACTCCTTAGAATTTTCATCCTCGAGATAGGCCAACTTCCTAGCCTTGGCTTCGAGCACCTTGGCATTCTCAATCTTAGCCGATAAATCAAAACCCCGAGCGTGAACTTCCTCGAGGGCGTCCCTTCGAGATTGCCACTTCGTATGCTCAACTATATTTTTTATAAGGTCCT
The DNA here is from genome assembly GCA_002018475.1 of Nicotiana obtusifolia. Classification (NCBI taxonomy): domain Eukaryota; kingdom Viridiplantae; phylum Streptophyta; class Magnoliopsida; order Solanales; family Solanaceae; genus Nicotiana; species Nicotiana obtusifolia. The sequence continues at coordinate 66,211 of MCJB01020781.1, forward strand.
GAGCTGCCTCGACATCGCTTGTACTGGGCCACCATTTCATCAGCTTTGGCTTTAACCACGACGACTTCTGACTTGGGCATTTTAAGCTCCTTGGCCAGACTTTCTCGATTTGAGACAACCGAACCTAACCGGGAATGGAGCTCCTAAGCTTTTTTTGGCTGAACCTCGACCCTTTCCTTTGTTGCTCTAAGCACGATTTCAGCCAAAGTTACTTGTGCCCGAACAACCTCTTTTTCCGAGGCCAGACGATCCATTTGGTCTCTGCATTCGTCGGTCTCAGCTTTGACTATATCCATTTCAGCTCGAAGCTGGTCAATCCGATCGACTTTTTGCTGGACCTACGGATTTTGACCATCAGTCACCAAATCAAATTCATCGTCACTAACCTTAAAAACTTTTACTTACTCGACTAAATCAGCATGTTCCTTCCGAGCAACCTCCCGCTCAGCATGGAGGTTCTTAACCTCACTTTCGAACTGCTCGCTAAGAAGTTTAAAGGCGTCTCTCTTGTCAGTAAGCTCACGATCTTCAGCTTTGAGTTGCTTCAGCTCGTCCCGGTACCTTAAAAAGGTCTCATGATGAAGCACCGAGGCCTATAAGCATGAAAAGAAACACTAAGTTATCTACGAAATAATCTAAGTGTAAATCAAAAAATCACTTAGTAAAGCATGAAGTTACCCGGTTCAGAGCCTGCTGTGCTTCATTGAATAGGCGGGGTGCATCCACCTCGTTCATCTTGGCTCGATCATCCTTGGTCATCAAGCACCGAAGATAATTAGTTACCCCTGCGGGGGCGGAGAGGACTCGGGCATTCTCTAGAAGGGAGATAATAATGGATCCCTTCTGATCGGGATTAGCACTTGGGGCAAGGAATCGATCAACCAATTTCAGGCTCGAGGAAGGGCCGCTTGCTTCAAAGGGTGAGCTCTTTCTCGGTATCTCTAAATCGTCAAATTCGATAGCGTCCTCTATGACCGCCGAATCCATGCCGTTAAAAAAACTGCAGAAGGGGTCATTCGCTCTAGGGCCCCCTCGATGGGGAATTCTTTTGCACCTTGGGCCTCGTTAAACATCGATTCTTTGAAATAGGGCAACTCGGCAATCTCTATAGCGCCAAGTGCTTCCTGCGAGGCTTTGCCCGCATCCCGGGAAGCTTCAGTTCCTGCCTCCTTCTCGGCATCCCCGACTTGATGAAGATCGACCTCGCCTCTCTCTAGTTTGGAGTCCCGTTGCCCTTCGAGCTGCGGCGACTCGTTAACCACTAGATCGAACGCTTCTCCTTCCCTCTTGGACTCATCCCTCAATCGATAGAGTGAGTCCAGAGACAGTACTCGAGCACTGGTGCTTTCCTTGGGTTTACGCGTCATTCTTTTCCTTGGCTTCTTCTTCTCAGAGCTTGGAGAACTCGGAGCCCTTTTTCTTTTCTTCTCTTTATCCTGCCTTGGAGCAGATGGTTTGTGAGAATATCGTCATCATCGGATGGAGGTCTCATTGCGACATCCTTCGAAAAACCTGCAAAGAAAAAAGAAATGAGTAAGGGTGCAGGAGCACGGAGGAAACCTAAGTGTTGTCCACTCAAGAAAGGAATCTCACCGTGAGGACGTGCCTCCCACCGGCCCTTCGAAAGCTTGCACCATGCACGTTTGGAATATGGTTACTGCGACACACTGCCCTCGACCCACACCTTGAGTCGAGGAACTGTATCCGGAATCCCAGCAACAACTACACCACCACAAAACATAGATGAGAAGGGAGGAAAAGGAAAAGCGATGAACAAAATCTTGAAGGCAAGATTATACTTACGTGTCATGTTCCACTTTTCAAGAAATGGCATATGCTCGGCTGGGATCAAATCCGAGGTTCTTCACTCGGACAAAGCGGCCTAACCAGCCTCGATCCTGATCTTCGTTGATACTCGAGAACGGGGCCTTACTGGCCCGACGAGAAAGCTTGATTAGTCTCCCTGATAAAGTCGGGGACTATATAAGCGCATGAGATGATCGAGGGTGAAGGGATACCCCTCGATATTACTTATGAAAAAACGAAGGAGAATTACTATCCCCCCAAAAAAGGGTGAATTTGACCAAGGATCACCTCGTACCTCTTACATAAGGCAATAATGATCGGGTCCAAGTGACCCAGCGTGAAGGGATAAGTGTAAATACTTAAAAATCCCTCAACGTGGGTAGTAATGGCTTCCTCGGGCTTGGGGACCATTACGTGCTTATTAGTCCAGTTGCAATCTTTCTTAACCTCGGAAAGGATGTCCTCGGTGATCGAGAAAATATATCTCGAGACTGGTTCACACCGACCCGGTACTGAAGAGGGCTTCTCGTTCTTGAAATCAGCACCGATCAGGCACCGGTGATGAACATTTTCAAAGGAGGTTCAGGTGCCGGTTCTTCGGTAGCAGCAGACGAAACGTTTTCCTCTACAGCCGGTCGCGAGGTAGAGGGAGTTTCTTTTTGGGGAACGGATTTTGAAGTCTACGCCATTTCTTTGATAGATGAAGAAAAGAGAGGGAGTTTAAAGATTAAGGTTGATGGTTGGAGATAAAAACAGAGATGAAGATCTTGTAAAAAGATTTCAAAATAGCCTGAAATTTAATGCTGGGAACTGTTGGAATTTCTAAGAAACAGGAGTAGAAAAGATTTGGATGTAAAGTTTGAATGAATGAAGAAGGGGGTATTTATAATTTTCAAACGACGGTTCAAAGCCAGGAGTGGCCGACTAGCAACTGGCGAGCATTTAATGCCATTAAGACGTGATTGACGAGACGTTTCATTCATTTTGTCATTTCTAAAGCGGAGTACCGAGGTGAGAATCGGAAGCTCATATCATTTCTCGTCGTTTACTATCCAAAAAACGAGGGGACTATTTGTATGATGTCGAAACCGGGCTCAACTCTTGCACGACAGATTGGGCTCGGAACGCGAAGAGTTGAAGATTGACCCCGAGTCTCATCGTACCAGAACACGAGGTCAGAATGTCCGTCATCGAGAACATTGAGCCCGTGATCCCGGAATCGACCCTGACCCCGAATAAGCTCGAGAAAACATCATCAAACCAAAAAAACGGTAGGCCAAAATATCTGTAACCGGTCGGCATCATGGCGGGAATCTTGGCACGTATCAATGGAACCGCTTAATTAGCAAATCATGAGATTCTTTACCTTATATAGAGTTGTACCTAAAGTAGGACTCCCCTCCCATATAAAGGGGGTCTGATTATTTGTAAAATACATTGTACCACACATCCCAAAGCAATAAACTGTTATTTCTAGTCATTATTATATCATCTCTCTGTTCCGGCACCGATTGCAGCATCTTTGACTTAAGGGTTAATCAACCTTCAAGGCCAAGATTGTTCAACTTGTGTGGTTTGCATTTATTTTTTTTATCATTAATTTTAACTTGAATCTGATTTCTTATTTTTGTATCAAGTTAGATTATGTATCTTTAGAACCACATATAAATTCAATTGTTATTGGATTTTGAGGGTAAACGATATAAAGTAATCATATAATTTTATACATATGAATAATCAGTTAGTAACATGTGGGCCACCTTTAAATTAATATAATGGAAAATCTAATCTAGTAATATTGTTTTTCACCCGCTGGTTTTAACAAATTCATCTCTAGGGAGAGGGTTTGATTAATTGCTGAGGAGATGCACATATATAATCTGGTTTTATTAATTACTGACTCTAAATACATGCACCCAATTTTACTTAGACGGTCTATTTATGATTCAATGCAAGTATATAATATTGGTTCTGGATGGGGACTTATTTTGGTCAAATTACCACGATTCGTGAAGACTTGTCACTTATCAAAGAGATGCTGGTCGAGTTGCGACGAAATCATGCAACACTTAAAAATAGAAATTTTTTCTGCCATTCCACTTGCTCCACTTTTTTTTGAATCACTTTCTTTTTCTCTTTTATCTAGAATCAGTTCAAAATTGATAACGCCAGTGGCCTGCACAAATTTCTGTGCTCGTACGTTGCACACTACATTATCTTTCAAATAGGCAATCAATCTGTTCCTAGTTTCCTGATTTCCATATGGATACCTAGTACTTTCTTTTTTCTTGTTGATGGCAGAGGACAGGTGAATATAGAATCTTGAATTCGTGAGTTCAAAATAAATATAATGTCATTATATGTATAAATTTTAAATTTTTTACAAAGTTCAAGCTGAAAGTAATAAATTCAGTTGAATATGCAAAAAAGAAGAGCGTGAATGACTTTACAAGCAAGCGGTACCATGTTAGATATATTCAAGTTTTTGCTATAGTACGCAACAAAAGCATTCGCATTCTCGGTGTCTGGCACTGTAACTATATATATTGTGCATTTTAAGCTGGTGGAAAGGGGAAATGACAGATACCTTCATTGGGCATTTGCATGCATTGGTACTACTTCTTTTGCCTAAAGCTTCAATCATCTTGCCAAAAGAAAAAAGCTTACTATAAGTAGGCCATATTCACATGCATGTCAAATGTATATGTGTATATATACAAATATAGGTGCATTATATTCAGTGATTTAACTCTTTTTTTTTTTGTGACAGAATTCAGTGATTTAACTAACACTTACTAGATGATAAATTGAGAGCTAGAGAAAATATGCAATATAAAGCTGTCTAGAAATTAATTATATATGTAAAAAAAAAAAATATAGAAGTGGAGTAGTATTTTCTTACTTCTATAAGGTAGATCTTATTAGAAAGATTGAAAATCAAGTATTTGAATCATAATTAAAAAGTTCATAAGTTGACTCTCATACTCTAGAGAGATGTTTAACATGAATGAAAGGCAAACCAAGAAAAAAAAAAATCAGCTAGATACCAAGGAGCTACCTTTAATTTCATGACCCGAGCAGGGTTGTGAAAACTGGAATTTATACTCTCCAAAAAATATATATAATCCGGGTATGCTAAAATTTAAAGGTGTGGATGACTATTTTAATTTGATGCTTAAATACAATTGGTTATATCAACCCAACCTCGTTCATTTTGTAAACAACTAAGGCACCTAAACTTGAACCTAATACAATTAACATTAACATTATATTAAGTTGAATCAACCAACAAAATGACAAAAACAAAAGTAAAAACAAAACAAATTGCTCTAACTAACGTATCAGCTATAGAAGAAAAGCCAAAAATCGACAATCAGATGATAGACAAAAATGAGAAATTGATGTTTCGGTGCACGCTATTTCATAGGTTTTTAAGTTGTAAATAAAATCATAGACCCCTAACCCCACTGACCTAGCTCGTCAAAAAGCGTCAGTATAGGAGCAAACCTAAAATACGAACTAAAATGAGACAGAACTTTAGATTATATTATCAAAATCTACTTTTTATCTCTTTCTTATTGGACTTTGTCGTCATGATCTATGACACTTTCGTACCTACTTGCCCCACCAAACGCTTTTACATTACCAAACCAAGCCTAAGTTTCAATCTCAGTATCATTAAGTTTCTGCTACTTTACTAGAATACAGATTAAAATAGTGATTTCTTGCCTTGTAGGTTAAAAAACCTATTTTCAATAACATGGGTTGTGCAGTTCCTGTCATTGTTTAACCGTTAAACCAATTACCAATGCATGCGTATAAAGATTTTTTCCTGACTGTTTCGTACTTTCTTAGCTGAAAACGATTGTACACACAACAATAGCAACAATAAGAAAGAATAAAACTATTTTGGCATTCTCACTTTTTTTTATTTGTCCTTTTCACTTGAATGTCTATAAAAATGTATGAGAAAAAGGTGTTTGTCTTCTGTGCTGACAGTGTAATTTTTTTAATACATATCAAATAAATTAATCAACAACAATAAAAATAACTCTTTCTATCAAGCATGATATGCAAACTTGATAAATAAAGAGAAAATTTGTTATAACCAATTTAGTTATACTTATAATGTAAATAATTTTTATACTCTCAATATATATATAACTTAAATACAAATTCAATTAAACTCAGACACTCACTACATCTTTGTAACAAAATGAATTCAAACTTAGGAGTATATTTTTTTAAAATTTCTTTATCTACATAGGTATACTTTGAATTAGAGACAATGAAGGCATTTGTCATCTATTGATTTCGTCATGTAGTCGCCCTTGACGACATTCATATGGGCAGTTAATCAAAAGAAATTAAATTATTGTTTGCTCATTAATCATTTTATCAGAGGCACCATTAAAATTTTAAAAATCTTCTTCAATAACTCGAAATTATAAAAGGTAAAGAAGCAAAAAGTTTGGGTTTCGTATGCTGGAAGTTGAATGATTGCTACATTCAAATTGCTAAATCTCATGCTACACAACCATTATGTCCTCCATAATGTTTGTGATTCCCAACTCCTTTACAGGTTCAAATTACAAAGTAGACAAATCTTCTCATCGAAACGACAAAAGTTTGATCTTTAAAGAATATTTGAAAAACCTCGAAATCAATGAATTTTACATTTCATCTATTACTACTACTACCACTGGAGTGTTAGAGAAAGGTCAAAAAAGCAAGTAACAAATCTCGTCCATGGAAATTAGAAGCAAGAGTGCAGAATTCAATGTTTAAATAACCAAGCAAATTGAAGTAAAACTTTAATAAATCCTTTTGCTCTAGGCACAAAGGTGACTAATTTGATTTTCTAACCTTTTACTTTTTATCTAAATATAAAAGTGAACAACAAGGAATATTATCATAATTATTATATTAGAATGACTCGAACTCATCTTTTTATTTAATCTCTAACATAAAAAGTCGGACAATAAAAAACTAGTATTTAACGTGTAAATATAACAAAAAAATTTCTATAATTGAAAAGCTTACCAATACAATATAGTGTCCAAAGTATATCATTAATGTTGTTCATTTAGATAAAAGTTCATTAGAGAAAAGAAGAAGAAACTTAGATTATATGTTGAGGGAGTAAATAGATGTTGAAGATAGAGTATTAGTTGAAGCATTAATAGTTGTAAAAATTCTCACACTCAAATCTAAAAAAAGACTTAGAGAAAAATAATTATTCCTTAAGGGAAACTGAACATGGCATACTATTGGCTTATTCATGCGACAAATAGTTTTGCATCAAAATTAATATGGATTAAATCATAGCATGGAAAGGCACGATAAATTATAAAGAAATAATCGGTTAATTTCCTTTGAAAAAATATTCCTACACCTAAATCAAATTCTCAATTTTTTATAACTTATAACAAAACAAACAACTCCTAAGCCTAAAAGGAACTGAAATTGCTCAAAATTTTTAATTAGCTAGATTACCTGATTTATTAGAATTGATTGTAGAAGTGTATGATAAACAAAAGTATCCAAAGACGTAAAAGTGATTCAGAGTTTATGTAAACGACTATTTTGAAACACTTTATATACTATTTTGATTTTTCTTCTATAAATTTATTAAGTCACATAGTTTAAATAAGGAAGAATCTAATACACAAAATCTAATTGATTTCGAATCCTAAATATTTGAAAAATATTAAATGATTATTCATATTAATAATATTAGAGAAATAACCAAATGACTATTTTGTCTAGTGTGAAATTTAATTTTAAAGGGTAAAAAAGGCGAATGATATTTCACTAAGGGCCTTCGTGCCTTTAATATAACTAGTCTATATGTACGTGCGTTGCACGTGAACCTTTAGTCAGTTATTTACTTTTTTATGTGACAGAACAGAAAATTAAATTTATTACAAAATTACTCCATTCGGTCCACTTTAATTGATTTCTGGGTTGTTTTCACACATATTAAGGAATCCACCTTTTTAGTATTAATTAACAATGAAATTGACCATATTAATCTTAATTTATTCATTGGAATCAACAAATACTCTTAGGATTTTTACTCCAAGGGCAACTTTGAAAAAAAGAAGTTAATTCCTTCTTGATATCTGAAAAATTAAATATTACGGACAAAAAATCATTTAAAATGGATCGGATGGAGTATCTACGAGAAGAAAGAATCCTCGTAAAGAAATCGATATGGATACAATGCAAGTATGTAATATCCGTTATTTATTGGTCAAAGGTGGTTAAAAGTATTTATTCATGTATAATTGGTAAGGAGGTAACTTCAGCAATAAGGAGGACACTTGAGATTGATATTATAATTCCATATAGATCAGGAAGAAGTTTTTAATTTTATAATATTATCCAACCAAATTATTATCTTTTCTGAAACATAAGATAATCAATTTTCTTAATTATAAAATTAATTATAAATTATCATGTAAAATCGTTCATACTTGAAATCGGGATTGGCTAGGATTATCTTATAGGTGTAATCAAATTTAAGTTAATTAATTTGTATTTGATTCATACTAAAATTAGAAGTGAAGCAAGTTTGTAGGAGTTCACAGTCGGCGTTTGTTGCATGTTTGACTCATATTATAGTTTGAACTAAAGTTATAGTTTAAACTGGAAAAGAATTTTGGGTAGTATGACTCATATTATAGTTTGAACTAAGGTTATAGTTTAAACTGAAAAAGAATTTTGGATAGTATTATAATATATCTATTTTAACTTGCTTCATTAAGCAAACATTTAGCTATTTAGGACATAAAAGTCTATCAATATTTAGGAAATATTTTTGTCTATTAATATTTAACATAAAATATTTGTGCTTTTAAAATATTACTAATATAGATAAATATAGATATAGATTAAATATCTTATGTAAAGTATTACAAATACGTGCTGGAGTAAAAAAAAAAAAATTCAATTGCATAGATATTTCAAATCAATTTCTATTGGACATGTACAAAGTTCAATAATCAGTTTCTTAAAATAAAAAATAAAAAAGTATAATATATAGTTCAAACCAACTTATTAGTGATGTCTTGACACAATCCAAAGTTAAAATTGAATTGCACATTCTAGAATCACGAAGTTTGCGATTAAAATTGTAAAATTACGTTAAAACTGCAGCAATACATAATTTTTTGTGCTTAAATAGTTTACTTTAATTAGGCCTTAACAAGTAAGGTATAAAAATTATATTTCTTTAGATTAATATTCATTAATATCAGTGAAAATAAATGAAAATTTGCCATTCCCCTCCATGACATTACTTTTGTTTTTCGTTAAAAATTATCATAAGTCATTTTCATAAATCTCATATCTAAGAACTATAAATTTTTTATACACATATTTATTATTTCATACTATCTAAATTTTTTAAGGTGGTTCACTTTTTGGGATTGAAGGATCTAGAATTTACAATTCTGTAATCGAACTTTTAGGATTAAAGTAATGAATGGTGTTTTTTAATGATTTTAGTACGATAGGATACATAGCAAAACTATAAAAATAAATGTCCTTAATTTATCTTTACGGAGAAAACCTTTCGCAACAAAAATCACAGGCAAGACCAAGTCAATATTACAAGTACAAATACTAATAAAGTTGTATTCTCCTCCACATCATCATCCTAATAAAAATGTTAACTTTTCATGACCCACAGTGTATTGCATTGCTTTTCTAACCATAGGTGAATGTAGATTACAGACAAAAATATTTCACCAAAATTATTTATTTAAAGAGATAATTTGCTGACAAAAATTATTGTAATAAAGAGTTTTCCTAATAATTAGGACTTTAAAGTCTACGTTAATTTAGCAAAGGCGCATCTAAACTAACTCAATTATTCATGATAACCTTGTAGCATCTAAGAACAACTTCAACCGTTATATTCCCAATAGCATATTTATCATCAGTTACTGATAAATTTACCTCCGATCCTCTTTCACATAATAAACTAATTAATACACCAATAACAAATCATACCATAAGAAATTATGTGCACAAGAATACATAAACAATCAGGTTATTAAATATAAATTAAATTATCTACTTCTACTTTTTTTCTCTTAAATTTACAAAAAGTCATTAACTATAACTTTGATTAGATATAATTAAGTATTCGTACATTCTCTCTCAAGATAAATTGCATCGACTAAAAACAGCATATACCTTCAAATCTTTGACTAACCCAAAGCTTCAAACATATGGTATGTGGATCTTCGTAGTCTCATATGCAAGAATATTGTAAGAGAAGCAAAGATAAGTGCAAATACATGTTCCAACAATTACACCAAGTACTATAACTACTAAATATTAATTGATTCTAGCGCTTGGTTTATGTAGTGTAAAGATTATGTCTTGTGATTTATTCATTTATTATTCATCTGCTAGTCTTTTAATAATAATATTGCACCACTCCCGCTACAACATACTAATTTCATAAGGAATATAAATTTATATGTTATGCCTTTCTCATTTAGTACCAAATAAATGGCTCTAGATAGTCAGTGTCAATCTTTTATTGATGGTATCATTCACCTTGATTTTTTATATCCGACGCGTACATAAAATAGATAGCAATGTCAGCCGAGACTATCTCACGACGGACTGCCAATACTTTGTTTTTTTTATAAATATGATTTTTCTAAAAATGTGATAACAAACGTGTAGAGTAAAACAAAACTAGTTTTTCAAAAAAAAAAAAAAACTTAAAATAGGACGTGAACCCAGAAGTCCAGAATTGAAAAATTAAAGAAGAAATAACTCATCATTAAGAACCTTTAACCATTAAATTATGCCGATCCAATATGAATCTACTGTGTTAGAACTAAATTCATCAGAAGATATAGATCTATTTATGTAAGAAACAATTATAAAGAAGATTTGCAGCTATGCTTAATGCTAACGACGGAAACGTACCAAGTAGTATGGTGGAGAGGCGCATGAGTGATCATCTAGGCATAAAGGAGTAGTACATCAACATTACGAAGCAAATTTATACTAGTAAATTTTATATAAAAAGCTCAATCTAATTCAATACAACTTGACTTGTTTAGCCGTCTCACACAATTACAAAGTTGTAAGTATAATCCTTTTCCTGTTCGATGTTAGCAAAAATCTATGACTGGAAAGTCAAAGTAGTATATTCATGCTTGGATTCAAAGTCCTTAATATTAGAAATTCAATTAGTAATTCTTATAATTTTTTCCAAGATGCAATGAAGCTTAATTTAATTTATGAAGATTAAAATAATCAATTAATATTTTGAGGATATTTTGATCGTTCAACACTTAACATGAAATATTCGTGCTTTTATAATAATATAGATATAGATAAATAGGTATGGATATATAGAATATAAATATAAATTGATACTATATGATATATGTATATTAGGCCTATTAATAATGATTTATGTAGGTGAAATCGTAATCGATCTTACATTTATAAATGCTAAGTTGCTATATAGTATAAATAAGTAAAGATTTAATAGTTAAATTTTTATTAATATTTGAAAAGGAATTAAATGAGAATTCTATAGACCATTTGTTCAAACTCAAAATTCCACCACTTGTAATTTGACAACAATTGTAAAAGAATTTTCTAAAAGTGAAGTTTGCTGCATTCTATTCTTTTAAAAGTTTGGGTTAGACTACTTAATAGGCGTATCAGGTAAAAGAAGGTTAGTTTCGTTCTGGTCAATCTCTTTATTTATGTTAGAATTAATACAATATAAATATTAGAAAATATTAACATGAAAAGTATTTTAGTTATGTTATGTAGATCCAATAAAAATTATATAAGGTAAAAACTTAATGATCTTTAAAGTCCTAAATAATAGGACTTCCTCCAGAAACCAAATAGGAAAAAAATCTAATAATCATAATTTTAGCTAATTTTAAACTCCTGAATATTAAAAAAGTAATGAAATGACTATATTGTTCAATGTGAACTCTATTTTAAAAGGATAAAAAAGACGAACGATATTTCGCTAATGAAACTTCTGTCCTTTTAAAATAGTATAGATAGCTATAGATGAATAAGGAAGCCAAAATACAAAACCCAAATGAATAGAAAATGATTAAAAGAGAAAAGGATATTGTATTAAAACCTAGGTCCGCTCAAGGAATCACAATGGAGCACCTATCAAATATTGCATCCAAATTAAACTGTTTTAGATCAAAGCCCAGAAAAAAGTTGTTCGTAAAATTTAAAATAATTTATGACACTGTTATATAGTAGTATTTATAACTAAGCTACTCAGGAAATCTCGTCAAAATTTATAAATGCAGAATAAGTTACGAGAAGGGATTTTTTTTGGAACAAAATAAAGAGGATTAAGTTAGATATATGGTTGTATTTATTTTTCTCTAATTAACCGGGATACAATATACCAAGTGAATTACTTTACTCAGGTATGCTCACAAGTACAGGTCGCCAAGCCCTCCTCAGTAACCGTTGCCGGAAAGTCGCCGATAATGGTCGGAGCGAACGTATCCCAATTCTCCGAACAGCTGACCCCGCACTAATACCGCCACCGGCACGGGAAATTTCCGGCGAGAGTCCCTGTCTCGTATTCTCCGAAAGTGTCTTTTCAAACGAGGGAGGCGATGAAACAAACAAGTCCTTCAGCTTGTGACTGACAACCAGTTTCTTCCCCTTCTCCGGCGAATCTCGGTGCCGATCCGGCGAGCAGGCTTCCCGACGAGGCAGCCTACGGTTACTGCTGCCGCCGCGGCTGAGGAGCATACGAAGAGTCTTCCGGCGGCGGAGGTGAATAACTGGGCTTGTTGTTGGGCTCCGCGTTGGGCTTCCTGCTACTGCACATTGAGTTGCCAGAAGCTTGAATTTCTGCAAAGTAGCCATTAATTTGCTTCGATCTGAGAAAATTCCTCAACTGATTCACGTTGTAACTTGTTTGGTATATAAATTTGAAGTGAATAATTATTAAATGGTGGTTCAAAAATGGGAGCGAAGAGACGGGGAATACAGACGGTTTTCGTTAAGGCCGGGGAATATGGACCCTCTGTTTGGGTCTTTTAAGACATTCTTTATCCCACTTTCATTTCAAGCCTGTTGCGGCATCATTCTGAAACGTGGCCTCTTTTCCCAAGTTCGGACCAGTCTTCACTTATGGGTCCCACTCCCTTTTTTTGTTTTTTACCGTACGGTATAAATTAGCTTTTTGACTTTAGTCATGGATTTACTTACTTCAATATATTCTAATCACTACTCAAAAAAGATTTTTATATTATTAACATAGTTTAATTAGTTAAAGTAAATCATTTTTTACATCTTTAATTTATCAAATTTGAATTACTATTACTTGTTATTGTACATTATCAATATTCAGAATTAAACTATTACCCCCTCCGTTCATGTTTATTTATCCACTACACTAAAAGAAAATATTAATTTTTACCTGTCCAGTTTGAAAACTCAAGAAATAGTATACCATTTTATACCTATTTTATCCTTATCATTTTCAATATTTTAGATCTATATATAATAGCCAAAGTTAGTTTTCCAACACTAATATTAGGGGTGATATAGTAAAATTGATATTTTATTAATGACTTCATAGGGGGAGGAGATTAAACATGGACAGAGGAAGTAATTTTTAACTATGACGGTGAAAATATTTTTTTGTCAACTTATTTAAGAGCTAATTTAATCTACATTACTGCATTATTTTAATCAATTTTAATATGATACTGCATGCTATTTTAACAAGCTCACACTTGCATGTTCTATATGTGATATATAGATTGCTTGAACTTGTTCGTGCTTATTTAATTTATTATATCCAAGGATTGGACCACATTCTCAATCCCATGTACCTTATGTGTATACATTGCTTGAACTCGATTCTCATGTTTCCTTATCCAAGGATAAGATTAAAGGACCACACTCCATTCTTTAATTCTAAGATACGTTAGTTATTAAATGTTACTCTATTCCCTATACTCTACTATATACTAGTAGTACATATAGGCTCAGCCGCATATCAATTATCAAGTGTATTATGGTTCAATTGAAATCCGAATAGGAATTGCTTTTTGCATACATAAATTGTTAAAAGTGACTCCAAAAGGTGTCAGGTTACACCTTTAAATTTCAAGTGCGGTAATTTTACAGTTTTTAAAATTTCTTTATTAGAAAATTGATTTCGTGGTTATTAATACGTTGTTTGTTATCAAAATTGTAGGGCAAGCAAGCACGATAAGATTGGAGTTTGAAATATTTAAAATAATCAAAGTTGTCTAGAAATGCATGCCAATGAGAAGTGTGTGACCAACGGAAGAGACAACAGGATGATGGCCATCTCATGATTCGGCGTTAAGCCTATTGTCACCATAATCGTAAGTTGCATTATCACTTTTGTCGTTTAACCAGAATTTCTTATAGTTTCATGTTTTGTTGTTCAATGTGAATGCTTGTCTTTCCTTTGAGATACATCCACGTGTAGCATTCTTGCCTATTAATATCACTTCGTTTTTAAGGCAATTCTTTGAAAAAATAATTGCCGACTTTACTGTACTTTTACTGTTAATTTTTCTCATTTGAACGACAACGTACGATTACATCTCTTTTTACTATTCGTATATTTTATAGACGCAAGTACCTCAAATAGCCACATTGGCGTTAACTCTTCCATAAAAATACAGAGCAACAAAAATAAGAAGGGAGGATAGAAACAGTGTGAGCGAATCTTCTGTTTTTTTCCTCTCTTCTTTCCTGTTTGGTTAAAGAAAGGCGGATTTGTAATTACTTCGTCTTGTAATTCCATTTTTCTTCACACAAAAAAGAAAAAGAAAAAAGAAAAGAAAAAGGGGAACAAGCTAATATGTGTAGAATGTAGATGACCTTAGAATAAGATTTGGGTGAATTATTCCTGGGAATGTCATATTATGCAGTAATTGCATGTCAGAAGCTAAACAAAGTAGGTGGTAATTGGAAAGCAACTCAAGACAGACGGCAATAGACATTCTCTTGAGAGGTTAAAATTGCTTTCTTTTCCTTCTGTTAGTTTTCCTTAAAATAGAAAATTTGACTGGGAAAACTTTAAACATTCAATTCTATGATCAGCAAGTCAAATTACAGGTAATGAAAACTGTCTTCTGGACCTGTTTCTGGGAATAGTTCCAAATATTAGGCACGAACTAGTGAGTCAATGCAGAACTAATCTTTGAAGGGTGCACAAATGAGATCAATCCGATTAATTAAGCTCACATTATTTGCATGACCAAGCAGGAAGGCCTCACAATTTATACTGATGAATGGCGTTCTAGGATTCACTGACACGAAATATACAATTGAATGTCCATTAACTGTCATAATACTCTTCTGAAGTGACATAAAACAACTATGCAAACTAATGTAGCTTGGAGGTCGAGGTTTTTAAGCCGTGAAAACAAACTCTCGTAGCAATGTTAATTAAGGTACCGGTCCAGCTCTTTCGTGAACTCCGCATAAAGCTTGATGCATTGGGTTGGCCAAACACTACTAGAAATTCGGTAAAATCTGACCGAGGCCTACCGACCAACGTTGGTCGGTCAAAAAAAACGACCAAAAAACCGTTCAAGGCGGACAGAAACTACCAAAAAAATATTTTCCATTTTTTTAAATGACATACCAACTAAAATCGGTTGGTATATTGGTCAAACATTTGACCGCAATGGTCAGACTTGCTTAGTCAAAGTACTTTTTTGATTACCGACCAACATCAGTTGATTAGGTGGACCCACATTTTTAAATTTTAATAATTATATTATTATTTAAAATACTTTATAAAATTTATAGTTGAAGTTACCGACCAAAGTCGGTCTGTTATTACAGGAAAACATTTTACCAACCAACTTTTTGGTCGGTAGCTGTGATTTCTGAAAAATAACCGACCAACTTTGGTCTGTTCATAAGTCAAATATAAATATAATTCATTAACACTTTATTTTATAATACATATAATGAATGCACTAACATATACTATAACAAGCTATATATAGTTAAAGTAGTACAACGAATATATATATATATATATATATATATATATATAGAGAGAGAGAGGTATAGCTGCATCTAAGAACGCGAAGCGCTAAGGCTACATGGTCGGTTTTGTTGGGGGATAGACTTGTGAAAAAGCAATATCTAATCTAATTAGTATATATAATTGATCTTCATCAAATATATGTATTTGTAAATTGATTCAATCGACTTATAACTTACTTAGACACATCAATAAATATTTAAAAAATAAAACATCTCGACCTATATCGATTAATCTATGTCATGCATTATTAGTTATGAAAGAATGAAATATAGAACAATACTAAACTTCTTTGACATGTATATATGTATTACAAATTAAATAAACAAAAGAAGCAATTAGCATTAAGTGAACGAGTTAATAAACATATTTAAAATAGAATAATATTGATTTACCAATTCATCAATTGATCAAGTTTTCGTGCGTAATAATGTATGTGATTGATCATCAACTACAATATAATGTATGTGAGTGTGTGAAATGACTCATATACTTAATTATAACTTAGAAAATTAACTTAGATAGATGAATACAAAAGGTAAAACGTCTTGACTTATATTTATTAATCCATGTGATTTGTAATTAGTTATAAAACGAATGAATATATAAGACTAAACATGAAATTCGAATAAAATAAACGTCTCATATATATATACCTTTTATTTGTTTATTATAATATATATATGTGTGTGAATAAAATATATGCTTATAATTTATTAGAAGTAATTAGTTGATATAATTATTTATAAAGATTATGCTTATAGTTTATAATTATTTATTAGTAAATATATATGTGAAAAATTATATATTCTTATAGTTTATAATTATTTTTAAAATTTTATAATATTTTAAGAAATAATAACACAAAAAAATTAAGTTAGATTTTTTTTTAAGATAACCGACCGAAGTCAGTCGGTACCTTTAATTTCTAGATCTAAAAAATGGGTTTCCCCTCATTTCTTCTTCTCTTCTAAAATTTTCTAACTTTTCTCCCTCTCTTCTCCGTCACACACACAACACCCTTCCCCCACTCCGTCTCTATTTTCCTTAAACAAATCTCATTTTCCACTCCTCCGTGCCACCCCAAGTCGCCGCTGGACCCTCCGCTGCCGCTGCTACTGCACCGCCACTGCCGCTCCTCCTCCTCCACCTCCTAAAGATTCCAGGTTTGAGTTAGAACTTACATTTTTTGTGGTATAAATTTAATATTTTGTTAATTAGTTATGAATTAGTTAATTAGTGTTTAAAATGATTGTTTAACTTTGCATTTTATTGAAATCTAGGGTTTAGGTCCTGTTAAATTGAATTGAATTGAATTGATTATTCATGATGTAAATTTAATGTTTAAGTTCGTATTGACTCGAATAGTTTAGTTAGGAATTGAATGTTTAACTTTGAATTGAATTGAGTTTTTAGGATTTGTTTTTGTGAATTGAACTTTTATGGTATGAATTGAACTTTTAGGGTATGAATTGAATTGGTTTAGGGTATATGTTGAACTTGTTGGATATGAATTAAACTTTTAGGGGTAAGTGTTGAACTTTTTGGATAGAGCTTATGTTTTGTGAGGTTAATTGAATTGTATTGAATTGTTTAGGGTATTGGTTTAACTTTTAGAATATGAATTGAACTTTTAGGGGTAATCGTTGAACTTTTAGGGTAAGAAGTGAACTTATAGTTTATGTTTAATTGAATGAATCATAATTAATTATATTTACTATAATTTTAATTTGGTATAACTAGTAAAAATTAATTGTCTTAATTAACTAAAAATTATTTAATTAATTTATAATTGTAGAATTAAGTAGTTCTAATACTTATGGAAAATATCTCAATTTATTTTTGTTTTATTTGTATAAAAAAATTATTATTGATGATCCAAGACCATACATATTGATAAAAAGAACTGCTATTTATTTGTTGAATAGACAGGTAGATTGAAAAAACATCCAGTGTCTCCTAGGAGGCGTCGTGCGTCGAGTATACACCCGGTACCCAGCTTCCCGTAAACGATACGACAATGGAAGATCCTTAGACATTATAGCCCTCGTTACATGAACAAGGGAAATATTAGCATTAGAATTGTTATTAGAATTGTGATAAATCGAAATTATATATCGCTATATTAATCCTTATGTTCTAGAATATTCAATATAATATTGAATAGTTAATAACTAAGATTCCAATTCCAATAGTTTAGTCAATTACTATGCATATAAGATTTCTGTTATGTGGGCCCGCTTAGCTCAGAGGTTAGAGCATCGCATTTGTAATGCGATGGTCATCGGTTCGATTCCGATAGCCGGCTTTTCCCTATTCTTTTTTTTATTCCATTTTTGAGATGATTGATAATGTTCCTTTGAAATCAAAGAATATTGAAATAGAGCCTTCTTCCTTTTCCAATGCTTTATTCAAGATCTTTAGCAGTTGATCGTTCATTCTCCCTCCCTAGCGGCTTTCAAAAGCTCGACATGAACTTTTTGATCAGAGATTGAATCGATCATCAGAAGAAGAATTAGGCTAAAAGTTAGGATACATTCTAGGAAAATCAAATTTCCATCGAAGAGAAGCAAATTAAAGGCTTTCACAATAAATTTCGTAGAATCGAGAATGAAGGTCACTATAATCTTGTATATTCGCCTATTCTCCACGAGAATGCTGATTTATTGTCAAAAAGGCGAAGAAATAAATTCATCATTCCACTACACTCGAGAATGAACTAATGCCTTGTTCAGGTACATCATACTTGAAAGTGCATATGAATTATCCTAGTCGGTGAAGATTGATGGAGGATTTTGTAGAAGGGGTTGATGACTTTATTAGACATGCAATAAGATTTTCATCAATCCAAATTGAAGGAGTAATTAAGTGTCCTTGTGTCAAATGCAATTGCATGAAGTTTTAAAAATCGGAGTAAGTTAAGCTTAATATTTATAGTAAGGGGTTTATAGATAATTACTTTATGTGGACTAATCATGGAGAGATCGATGGTAGCTGTGGAATATTTCATAACATGGTTGTTGGTAAAAGTAGTAGGTCGGTGGAGAATGGGAATCAAGATTCTAGAATTCATGATATGGTTGCAGATACTTTTGGGATGCACTCCGGGGTTGAGCTCCGATGAAAATGTTGAACAAACTCCTAATGATGATGCAAAATATTTTTATGAACAGTTAGAGGAAGCTAGTCATCCACTATGTGAAGGAAGTCTGCACTCTGAGCAGTTTGTTGCGGTTAGATTACTAAATATCAAATTTAATTGAAATATTTCTCAAGCGGCCATGGACTCTTTCATTAACCTTATGAGTGAACTAGTTGACCCAAATATCAACTTACCTGGTTATTTCTATAAGGCAAAGAGATTGGTTTCTAAGTTAGGACTTTCGTCGATAAGAATTAATTGTTGTGAAGATGGTTGCATGTTATATTATAAAGATGATGCAAATTTAGAAAGTTGCAAATTCCGTGAAAAGCATCGTTTCAAGAGGCTTTCCAGCGGGAATATGATTGTTGTAAAGGCAATGCATTATTTGCCTCTTATACCTAGGTTAAAGAGGTTATATACGTTGATGAATTCTGCTCCTCATATGAGATGCCACTTTGAAAATAGAAGACCACCTGGTATTATGAGTCATCCTTCAGATGGAGAAGCTTGGAAGCACTTTGATAGGACATATCCAGATTATGCTAGTGAACCAAGGAACATTCGGTTAGGTTTGTGTGCGGATTGCTTCACGCCTTTTTCTATATCTGCGACACAATATTCATGCTGGCATGTCTTTCTTACACCTTATAATTTACCACCTGAGTTGTGTATGGCTAGTCCATATATACTATTAAATTGTATTATCCCCGATCCATGTAATCCGTAATGTTTGATTGATGTATATTTGCAACCTTTAATTGATGAGTTAAAACATTTGTGGTATGATGGTGTTGAAGCATAGGACATATCTACCAAGTAGAATTTTAACTTGTGTGCTAATTTAATGTAGACTATTAATGATTTTCCTACGTATAGAATGTTGTCAGGGTGGATGACTGTTGGGAAGCTAGCTTGTCCTTGTTGCATGAAAAATGGTAAAGCGTCCACTTTGAAACATGGCCGAAAGCAATCATAGTTTGATTGTCACCGTCAGTTCTTGTTTGATGATCATGAGTTTAGAAGGATGAAAAATGCATTCAAAAAGAATAGTGGAATATTATTCGCCACCTCAGATACTTTCGGGTGAGGAAATTTAGGAGAGGGTCTAGAACTTCACTAAAGTTACTGAGGTTCCACCTTCTAGATTCCCCAGATATGGTGTTACTCATAATTGGACGAAACAGAGTTATATTTTGGGAGTTGCCTTACTGGAAGGATAATCTTCTCTGACACAAACTTGATTTCATGCATATTGAAAAGAATTATTTTGACAATTTGTTCAACACAGTGATGGATGTTAAAGGTAAGACAAAAGATAACCCGAAGACTAGAATAGACTTACGAAAATATTACAGGCGACTTGGATTATACTTGCAGACAGTGAACAATGGTAAGGTGTTCAAGCCCAAAGCAAGTTACACATTCACTTTAGAGGAGAGACGGCAAATTTGTGATTGGGTTACGAAATTGAAGATGCCTGAGAGTTATGTGTTGAATCTGAAAAAAATAAAAGTAGATGTGGAGGTAAGGAAGTTGAGCCATTTGAAAAGTCATGACTGTCATGTTTTCATGAAGACCTTAGTGCCTATTGCATTTTGCGGTTTCCTTGAAAGAATCTGGAAACCCCTCATAGAGATTAGTTTATTTTCAAAGACTTTTGTGTTCTACCACTTTGAGGGAAGAAAACCCACTTCCGATGGATCAAAACATTCCTGTAACTACTAGTAAGATGGAAAAAATAATTTTATGTGGTTTCTTTGATGTGATGGAACACCTTCCAATCTACCTTGTTGTCACGACCCAGAATTTTCACCTTCGAGGCCGTGATGGCGCCTGACATTTCACTTACTAGGCAAGCCAACGTTAGAGGATCTTTAAGCTAATTTTCAATAAATTCAAATAATTAAAACCAATTAAGCTGAAAAGAGACTAAAACGGAATACAAGTGACATAAATCCAATAATATCTAAGTACAACCCGGATCTGGAGTCACAAGTTCACGAGCTTCTAAAATCTCTACAAAATAGAGTTTGAAATAAATACAACTCTCTCGAATGAAAAGAACAGTAAATAGGAGAAATGGAAGGGGACTTCAAGGTCTGTGGACGCCAACAGGTCTACCTCGAGTCTCCAAATGCCAATCTGAGTTGGTACGCCTCACAGACAGCTGGGACCAGTACCAAAATCTGCACAAGAAGTGCAGAGTGTAGTATGAGTATAACCGACCCAATGTACTCCATAAGTGTCGAGTGTAACCTCGGAAGGTAGTGACGAGGCTATGACAGGACACCCACATAATTAAACCTGTACAGATGGAAATATGCGTAAAAATAACAACAAATAAAGAATTAACAAGTACAATTGGGAGGGGACATGCGAAAGGGGTACAAGATACGGTAACTACCGGTTCCTTCTCATAAGTCAAATCCTTGTCCAATTGGACTGAGCTGAAGTCTAACACATGGGATGGATCACCGTGATACTTCCGGAGCATGGACACATGGAACACCAGATGGACTGCTGATAAACTAGGTGGCAATGCGAGCCCGTACGCCACCTCACCCACTCTCTCCAAAATCTCAAAGGGTCCGATGTACCTAGGGCTCAACTTTCCCTTCTTCTCGAACCTCATCACACCCTTCACGGGTGAAACTCGGAGCAACATCCTCTCTCCGACCATGAATGCAACATCACGAACCCAACGGTCGACATAAATCTTCTGCCTCGACTGAGCTGTGCGAAGTCGATCCGAAATAATTTTGACCTTATCCAAGGCATCCTGTACCAAATCTATACCCAACAACCCAGCCTCTCCCGGCTCGAACCATCCAACTAGTGAAAGGCACCTCCTCCCGTATAATGCCTCATAGGGGGCCATCTGAATGCTCGACTGGTAGCTGTTGTTGTAGGCAAACTCCCGCAAATGACAAGAACTGATCCCAACAACCCCCGAAATCTATAACACAAGCGCGGTGCATATCCTCCAATATCTGAATACCGCGCTCAGATTGTTCGTCCATCTGAGGATGAAATGTTGTGCTCAACTCAACCTGCATGCCCAACTCACGCTGTACTTCCCTCTAAAAGTGCGAGGTGAACTGCGTACCTCGATCCAAAATGATAGACATGGGCACAATGTGAAGACGGACGATCTCGCAGATGTAAATCTCAGCCAACCGCTATGACGAATAGGTAACTGCCACGGGAATGAAATGCACTGACTTGGTCTGCCTGTCCACAATGATCCATACAGCATCGAACTTCCTCTTAGTCCGTGGAAGTCCAACAACAAAACTCATAGTGATACGCTCCCACTTCCACTCAGGAATCTCTAACTTCTGAAGCAACCCACTAGGTCTATGATGCTCTCACTTTACTTGCTGAAAATTTAAACTTTGTCTTTCTTCATTCTCCTCCACTAATAATGTTGCCGCAAAGCTTGATACATTTTGGCAGTTCCTAGATGAATAGAATACCGGGAACTGTGGGCCTCCTCAAGAATCAAACTCACGAAGTCTATCTACATCGGGCACATAAATACGACCCTGCATCCTCAAAACTCCATCATCTCCAACAGTAACCTGCTTGGCACCACCGTGCCGCACTATATCCCTAAGGACAAGCAAATGAGGGTCATCATACTACCGCTCCCTGATGCGCTCAAACAAAGAAGACCGAGCGACTGTACAAGCTAGAACACGACTGGGCTCTGAAACATCCGACCTCACGAACTGATTGGCCAAAGCCTGAACATCCGACACAAGCAGTCTCTCATCGACTGGAATGTACGCAAGGCTGCCCGTACTCGCTGCCTTTCGACTCAAGGCATCATCCACCACATTGGCCTTCCCGGGATGATACAAGATGGTGATATCATAGTCTTTCAATAGTTCCAACCACCTCCTTTGCCTCAAATTGAGATCCTTTTGTTTGAACAAATACTGTAGACTCCGATGATCCGTGAAATTCTTCTCATGGACCTTCAATTGTCGTAATGCATATGTGATCACCCTACCTTCCTGCAACAATACTGCTTCGAGCCCAACACGAGATGCATCGCATTATACCGTATAAGATCCTGAACCTGTGGGCAACACCAACACCAGCGCTATAGTCAAAGCAGTCTTGAGCTTCTGGAAGCTCGCCTCACACTTGTCAGACCATCTGAACGGGGCACCCTTCTGGGTCAATCTCATAAATGGGGCTGCTATAGAAGAAAACCCCTCCACAAATCGACGATAATAACCTGCCAAACCCAAGAAACTCCGGATCTCCGTAGCTAAAGTGGGTCTAGGCCAGTTCTGAACTGCCTCAATCTTCTTAGGATCCACCTGAATGCCCTCTGCCGATACTACGTGCCCTAAGAAAGCGACCGAGTCCAACCAAAACTCGCACTTTGAAAACTTGGCATACAACTGGCTATCTCTCAGAATCTGAAGTACAATCCGAAGATGCTGCTCGCGCACCTCTCGACTGTGGGAGTAGATCAAGATATCATCAATAAACACAATCACGAAAGAATCTAGATAGGGCTTGAACACCGGGTTCATCAAATCCATGAATGCTGCCGGGAAATTTGTTAGCCCAAATGACATCACTAGAAACTCATAATGCCCATATCAAGCCCGAAAAGCTGTCTTAGGGACATCGGATTCCCTAATCCTCAATGATGGTAGCCAGACCTCAAATCAATCTTCGAAAACACCTTGGCACCCTGAAGCTAATCAAATAAGTCATCAGTCCTCAGCAATGGATACTTGTTCTTGATGGTGACTTTGTTCAACTGCCGATAATCTATGCACACCCTCATCGACCCATCCTTCTTCTTTACGAACAATACAGGCGCACCCCGGGGTGAGACACTAGGTCTGATGAAGCCCTTATTAAGAAAATCTTGCAACTGATCCTTCAATTCATTCAACTCTGGTGGGGCCATACGGTATGCAGAAATAGAAATAGGCTGAGTGCCCGAAGCCAAATCAATACAAAAATCAATATCTCTATCGGGTGGCATCCCCAGCAGATCTGCAGGAAACACCTCTGGAAACTCACGAACAACTGGTACTGAATCCATGGAAGGAACCTCCGCACTAGAATCGCAGATATAAGCCAAATAAGCTAGACACCCCTTCTTGACCATATGCCGAGCCTTCATATAAGAGATAACCCTACTGGTAGAATGGCCAAAAGTCCCTCTCCACTCTAATCGAGGCAACCCTGGCAAGGCCAAGGTCACCGTCTTGGCATGATAATCCAATATTTCATATAAGGTGACAACATCAAAATTTACCATATCGAGAAGTAGGAAATCTATGCTAGTGTCAAGACTCTCAAGGTAACCTCACACGAATGATAGACACGATCTACAAGAATAGAATCTCTCACAGGTGTGGACACATACGCAGGAGCACTCAAAGAATCACGAGACACAACCAGATATGAAGCAAAGTAGGATGACACATAGGAATAAGTAGAGCCCTGATCAAATAGAACTGAATCGTCCCTATGGAAAGCTGAAACAATACCTGTAAATAACAGTGTTAAATGACTCCACCTCAGGCCTGGATGGGATAGCATAACATCAGGGCTGGGACCTACCACTCTGAACCACGTCTCTAGGACGACCTTTAACTGACAGGCCTCCACCTCTAACGGCCTGACCTCCACCTCTAACAGCCTGACCTCCACCTCTGGCTGCCTAACCCCTACCTCTAGCTAGCTAAGCAGGCGGTGAAGCAACTGGTGCCGGAACCATGGCACGAGAACCTTGTTGCTGTGAGCTGCCCGGTGCTCGAAGGCAAAATCTAGCAATGAGCCTCGGGTCATCACAAGTGTAATAGGACCTCAGCTGCTGTGACTATTGTCCCTGAAACTGACCCTGTCGACCTGACTAACCACCCTGAGAACTCAGGAGCGGAGGTACACTAATAGGAGCTAGTGGTGCACTATAGGCTAGCTGATCGGATGAGACATATAAGGGTCGCGACCACCTGAAGCACTATGAGATTCCTGGAGCGCTGAATGATACGGCCTAGGAGGATGGCCTCAACCAAAAGTACCCCTGCCTCCAGACAAGGCACCATTGAACCCATCGGAATGACGAGGCCTCTTATCAGACCCCTGCCCCCTCTCCTAAGCAAGAACCACCTCGATCCGCCTAGCAACATTAGCAGCCGTCTGAAAGGAAATCTCACTCTCGGTCTCCTTGGCCATTTGTATCCTGATAGGGTGAGCGAGTTAATCAATAAACCTCCTCACCCTCTCTCTCTCTCAGTAGGAAGCAGAAGGAGAACATGACGGGCTAGATCCACAAAGCGAGTCTCGTACTGAGTAACAGTCATACTGCCCTGCTGGAAACGCTCGAACTGCCTGCGGTAATCCTCTCTCAAAGTGACAGGGAGAAACTTCTCTAGAAATAACTGTGAGAACTGCTCCCAAGTAAGTGTAGGCGGCCCAGCTAATCTAGTCAACATGTAATCTCTCCACCACCTCTTGACGGAACCAGTCATCTGAAATACAGCAAAATCAACCCCATTGGTCTCAACTATACCCATGTTCTCCAGCACCTTATGGCAGCGGTCGAGATAATCCTGTGGGTCCTCAGCAGGTGCACCACTGAAGTGAACTGGGAAGAGCTTAGTGAACTTGTCCAATCTCAATAAGCCCTCAGAAGACATGGGGGCCTATCACCGGCCTGTACCACAACAACTGGCTTAACTACCCCAACTGGCGGGGATGCTGGAGACTAATACTGGGGAGCCATCTACTTTGGAGTGTGAGTAGTGGGAGTCTGTTCCCCTCCCCGAGCCTGAGAGACGGTTGGTTCCACAAGAATGCACCGACCTGGGCCACACTCTCCATAAGGCCCACCAAACGGACTAGAGCGTCCTGAAGCACTAGGGTGGCGATGAACCCCTCCGGGACCTGAGCTGGTCCAACAGGTACATTTTGAGCAGGAATCTCCTCATCAAAATATACTTAAGGCTCCATTGCTAGTGCTGTTGCTCGAGCTCTAGGCTGAGCTCTGCCTCTGCCTCGACCACTGGCGCGACCTCGGCCTCGTCCTCTGCCCCTAGTATGAGCTTCCACTGGGGGCTCCGGTTGTTGTCCAGCTGAAGATGTTGCACGTGTTCTTGCCATCTACGAGAGGACAAGAATAGAAGAGTTCAATCAGCAATGATAGAATAAAACCGCACGACAGAGAAGAATTATTTCCTAAACTTCATAGCCTATGGAAGATAAGTACAGACGTCTCCGTACCGATCCTTCAGACTCAACTAAGCTTGCTCGTGACTGATGAGACCTAAGTAAGCTAGTGCTCTGATACCAACTTGTCACGACCCGAAATTTCCACCTTCGGGTCTGTGATGGCAACTAACATTTCACTTGCTAGGCAAGCCAACGTTAGAGGATATTTAAGACAATTTTTAATCAATTCAAATAAGTAAAACAAATTAAGCCGAAAAGTAACTAAAACGAAATACAAATGACATAAAACCAATAATATCTAAGTACAACTCAAATCTGGAGTCACAAGTTCACGAGCTTGTAGAATCTCTACAAAATAGGGTTTAAAATAAATACAACTATCTCGAATGAAAAGAACAGTATAAATAGGGGAAATGGAAGGAGACTTCAAGGTCTGCGGACGCCAATAGATCTACCTCGTGTCTCCAAATGCCAATCCACATTGGTACGCCTCACAGACAGCTGGGACCAGTACCAAAATCTGCACAAGAAGTGCAGAGTGTAGTATGAGTCCAACTGACCCAATGTACTCCGTAAGTGTCGAGCCTAACCTTGACGAGGTAGTGAGGAGGCTATGACAAGACACCAACGTAATTAAACCTGTACAGATAGAAATACACATACAAATCAACAGCAATAAATAATTAACGAGTAAAATTGGGAGGGGACATGCGAAAGGGGTACAAGATATGGTAACTACAACAGGGAATAATAACAAGAATTAGTCAATAAATCTTCAATCAACAAAATGAACAAGCATAATGAATAAAACTGCACGACATCACCCTTCGTGCTTTTACTCTCTCACTATGAAAGAGTAATAACGACACGGCGTCACCCTTCGTTCTTTTACTCTCAATCTCACCATAAAATGATAAATACGGCACGACATCACCCGTCGTGCTTTTACTCTCAATTTCATCATGAATCAAAAGACACGGCACGGCATCACCCTTCGTGCTTTATCTTTCAAATACGGCACGACATCACCCTTCGTGCTTTAACACTCTTCCTTACCATGTAACAATGAACATATAACAATAGGGAGATGGAATAAGCAATATCAAGTCTTATGTAAATAATAGTTCCACAACACCAATCTCAACTTCAGAAACAATATCAATTATCACAGATAGTTCATAAGTACGGAAAGAACGATCAATTTATCAATTAACTAGTCTAAGCGTGGATATCAGGATCAAGGAAAGAGATAAATTACAAGAAACAAGTCCCACCCGCATGCTTTAACCCAATAACAACCATAAGTAATTGTCACCTCACATATACGTTGTATCCAACATTTAAACAAGTGGCAAATAGGCAAACAAGTCATAATCTCTCAAGTCAAGGTTAACCACGACATTTACCTTGCTCCACAAGTCGACTCACAGCTCTACCGGAGCATTCCCCCTAGAATTTGTCTCCAAACAACTCGTATTAACCACAATTGACTAAATAATGTCAAATATTCCTAAAGGAATCAATTACAATGCATAAATTTAGAACTTCTACACTTTTTCCAAAATGTCGAAAATCGACCCCAGGCCCGCTTAGTCAAAACCTGAGGTTTGGATAAAAATTCATTTTTTCATTCACCCCCGAGCCCAATTATATAATTAGTTTCGGAATCCGATCTCAATTTGAGGTCTAAATCCCTAATTTGCAAAAATCCTCAATTCTTCCTAAATTCCTAGTTTTCTACCATGGAAGCACAGAGATTAGGGCTAGAAATTAATGGGTGATGTTAGAAATGGAAGAAAATAAGGTAAAGTGTACAAACCTATGAATTGATGTTGAGTTTTTTCTTAAAAATTGTCTCTAGGCCGAGCTCTAATGGAGAGCTTATGAAAAATGGAAGAATCCCGTTTTTTGGTCTGTTTTTAATCACTGGGCGTCAGGCCTTCTTCCCGTGCGCGAAGGGCCTGACACGATCGCGAAGCAGCGGCTCAAATAGCCTACGCGTTTGCGAGATACCTGTCGCGTTCGTGAAGGCTTACACCCACCAGCCTACGCATTCGTGAGCCTTGTGTCGCGTTTGCGAAGAGTATTGGTCAGTTCCCCTTCCCCAAGTCCACAAAGCTACGCGTTCGCAATACACTGTCCGCTTTCGCGAAGGGCAGCCCCCTACCACTTTACGTTCGCGTACAGTCCTTCGCGTTCGCATAGAGTAAAATCCTCCCCTGCCCAGTTCCCCCTTCGCGATTGCGGTAGTAGCTCCGCGATCGCGAAATACATTACACTAGAAACCAGCAGAAGTTCAAAACCAAATTTTTATAAGTTTAAATCATCCGTAGCCTATGCGAAACTCACCTGAGCCCCCGGGGCTCCAAACCAAATATGCACACAAGTCCAAAAATCTCATACGAACTCGCTCACGCGATCAAAATTCCAAAATAATACCTAGAACTACGAATCAAACACCAAATCAAATGAAATTTTCAAAAAAAACTTTAAGACTTCTATTTTAACAACCGGACTTCCGAATCACGTCAAACCAACTCCGTTTCTCACCAAATTTGACAGACAAGTCATAAATATAGTAATGGATCTATTTCGAATTTCGAAACTAGAATACAGACCCGGTATTAATAAAGTCAAACATTGGTCAAATCCTTAAATTCATTAAACCTTTAAACTTCTAATTTTCGAGAAAAAAAAAAGCGATAACTCAAGCTTGGGACCTCCGAATTCGGTTCCGGGCATATGCCCAGGTCCCAAATCACGATACGGACCATCGGGACCGTCAAAACATGGATCCGGGTCCGTTTGCTCAAAATGTTGATCGAAGTTAACTCAAATAGATTTTTAAGGAAAAATTTTATTTTTTATCAATTTTTTAACATAAAAGCCTTCGAAAAAAATATTCGAACTGCGCAAGCAAATCGAAGAAGTCTTAAGGAAGATATTGGAAGCTTTGAAACAAAAAAATAAGGTTTAAAACTCTAGATGACCTATCGGGTCATCACACTTGTACACGATGCACGTCTTGGAGGGCCTGTTCAATGCAGATGGATATATTCCTTTGAGAGGTAATATTATAAATATGATGTAATATTCTATTTTATTTGAATGTTCTTGTCTAACATGACATTGTGTAGGACAATTGGCAAATGCAAACAATCTGTTAAGCAGAGGAATATGATTGAATAATCTATATGTGAAGCCTATCTTGCAAAGGAAACTGCATATTTTTATTCTTGCTATTTTGAGAGTAACGTCCCATGTTCTAGGAATCGGCCCAATAGGCACACTATCAAATGTGTGAATGATCCATTATATCCACCAATGTCTATCTTCAATCAGCCAGGGTGATGTTCTAAGGATGTTAGAAAGAGAAGTTTGGGTGATATAGAGTACAAGTCAGCTACAAGGCATGTGTTGCTAAGTTGTCCTGAAGTTCAACCATTTCTTAAGTAAGTATTGATTTATTAGTATCAAAATGTAAATTTTACAGTGATTATATATTGATGCAACTACTAAAAATTTTTGATGTGTCATAGTCACTTTGTGGGTCAATTTGGCCATGATGTTGTATATATGAGTTTTGTTACGTGGTTCAAACAGTTTGCAGGTTTATCCTGATAATGTACTTCTAAAGTTATATATATATATATATATATATATATATATACACACATATATATATTCAGTTATGCTAACTTATGAGTTTTTTTAACACTATATAGGTAAATAATCCAAATAATGGTATAAATCAATTTTTGAAAGATATGATAGTAGGCTAGAAACCCGAGTTTTAGCCGTATTATTGCACTCTAATTATTGTATTTTACGTTAGTTTGAGCTTAAATGATAGTGAACTATACTTATTACGTGTTTTATGCCTTGTAGGAAATGATTCTGAGCTATTTAGGTAATTTGGAGCGAAATCAAACAAGTTGGAGCTTTGAAGTCTGAGTAGAAGCCCAAGAAATTAGGCCAGAATCATGTTGGGGGGTCGAGGACCAAGTTTGGGTACCAAAAAGTGAACTCATGAATTCGCTCTGAGAAAAAGCCACTACCGCGCCACATGGGGCGCGGTGCGGCAGTGCAAATTTGGCCTGACAAGAAAAATACAAGCTCTCTGGAAATCCGCACAAGCGTGCCACATGGAACAGTGTGGCGCACGTCGCGTCTGTGCAAATTTGGCAGAGTAATCTCCAAGTTCTGCTAGGAAAGGATAGGTTCATCCGGGCTTGTTTCTATATGGTATAAATACACCAAAAATACGATTTTGAAGGGACTTTTCACCAACGAAAGATTGAAAAACCAAAAAAGTCAAGAAGACTCAAGAATTCATCAAATATACAACCTGCAATCGGTGCAATATGGGAGTTTGTATCGAAATCAGTAGCTTCGATGTTTTCTTTGTTCTTAAACTTATTTGAGATGTATTACTCTATTGTTATGGAGTAATTTTCATTACGGTGATGACAGATAGAGTATTTTAATAACTTGATTAGGGATTTGATTCTTGATAATTGTTAGAATGAATTGATGGAGTTTTAATTCGTATTACGGAGTTAGTTCTTATTTTGCTCAATCGAAAGAGGAGCATTATATTGAATTGGTTTACATCTTATGCTCTATTTTAAATGCTTGATTCACAAAGGTTATCGAAAGAGCCTCTTGAATTGTTAATCGAACTAGAAAATAGGAAAATATTCGTGAGAAGTTACCCTTTAGATCATAATCATCATTTTATTGTTGCAATTGTTGACCGTGCTTCAATTGGATTAATTAGTGAAATTAACGTTTAATCGAAAGAGGAACATTAACTTCAAGTGTAATCTGATTATCTGTTGAATTCGTGAGAATCAATAGTGTTATAGAGTGAATTAACTCAAGAATTGAATTCCGAGTCAATTATCTTGCACATATCTAGTCAAATACCTTTATTTCTCTCATTGATATTTCTTCGTTACTCATCTGCTGTCTTTTCTGATCAAATATCAGTTGCTTAGTTTTTAGTTGTAATCATAGTAATATTCATCAAATCAAGTGTTAATTTTTTTGGATAGTAATCAACTGAAGATTCTTCGAACATTGTTTAAATCTGATCCCCGTGGAGATGATAATTAAACTATACTATCTTTGACTAGCGAGCAATAATTTTGTGTTGTGTTTTGCGCTCGTCAAATTTTTGGCGTCGTTGCCAGGGATTGAAAATCAACAGTGTTTAAAGTAGTTTTTAGTACTAATTCAGGAACCAATTTTACTTTAGTTATTCACGATTCTTACTTGGGTGCAGGATACATGTTTGATTTCTTTGGTGTATGACTCGATCATCTTCAATGGAAGTGATACCCTATGAACTAGAGTTGGAGAAACACCTGCGACAACTGAGAAAAGAAAGAGACGTAACAGAACAATTCTTAGGTCAAACTTTGACTCAAGATACCATGGCAAACGAAGAGAATGATGGTGTAGACTTAGCTGCAAGAGAGGCAGCACAACTAGAAGCTGCACAGAGAATTGCTGATGAGACCGTCAATGATGAAGGGGGTCGAAGATTCAAGCTAAACCAACCTTTAGTTGAAGACCAGTTTGAGAATGCAGCACCCATGCCTGGAAGATCATTGGGTGACTATGCTAGGCCAGTCTATAATCAAGGACTGTCAAGTGTCAGACCTCCACCCATGGCCGCAAACAACTTCGAATTGAAGTAAGGCTTGCTTCAAACTATCCAAAACAACTGCATTTTCAGAGGGAAGGTGAACGAAGATCCTAATACTCACTTGATGGATTTTGAAGAAATCATGAACACCTTCCAACAATGGAGTATCAAAGGATGCAGTCTACTTAAGGGCATTCCCCTTTTCGTTGAAAGATGATGCGAAGCAATTGCTTCTTAGCTTACCCACAGGTTCGATTAGGACATGGGAATATATGACCAAGAATTTTCTTGACAAGTACTTCTCAGCTGCAAAACAGGAAAGTTCAGAAGGGAAATCCATAATTTTTGCCAGAAAGAGACATAAACGGTTTTCGGAGCATAGGAGAGATTCAAGGAGATAGTCAGAAAGAGTGAGCACAATGGAATTGATTTGTGGATGCAACTCCTGGACTTCTAGGATGGGTTGACACGTCTTCGCGACGAACTATAAATACTGCATGTGGAGGACCACTAATGAAGAAAATGTCGGATGAGGTTGTCTTAATCCTTGATGAATTATCTGAGGATGCTAATTAGTGGTCAGCTGAAAGTAATGATAGGAGAAAATCAGTTGGGGTTAACCAGGTTGACTCTAACACACCATGCAAGCCCAGCTAGACAAGATGGCCAAGGAGATAAGAAAGTTGACATTGGCCAAGGTACGGAGTGAGAAACAAGCAGCATGTGACTTTTGTGGATTGGGACACCCTACACATGAGTGTCAAGCATCAGCTGAGGAAGTCAAAGCAGTAGGGAACTTTAATTAAGGAAAATACCAAGGCATGAACAACTATAATGTTATGGGTCAAAGACATCCAGGTTTTTTGTGGAGTTCACCTAATGGTAGCTTGAACTTATAGCAGCAAAATAATCTTAGACCCCAAGGTCAAGGACCACCAGGTTTTCAGAACCAGCAGAGGCAGCAATACCAGCCACCACAGCCAAATCAGTCAAATATGGAAGAACTCATGAAGGAATTCATCAACAAAGCAGATGAAAAATTTGAGACTCAGGGCACGACTATCCAGAATTTAGAAAGACAAATGGGACATATTGCAAATTTGTTGTCTGAGAGGGCTCCTGGGACTCTTCCCTCTGACATTGAAAAGAACCCGAAGGAAACAATCAAATTTGTATCTCTGAGAAGTGGCAAAGCATTGGCAGACCCAGTGGTGAAGGCTAGACTCGAGATGGTTAACAAGCAGACTGAGACACCAGCAGAGAAAAAGAGTGAAGAGCAAAAAGGCCAGAGTAGTGGGGGTACGAAAGGAGATCGAAGAACATAGACATATGCCAGATCTACCATTCCCTTAAAAGATGAAGCGGCAGAAACTTGACAAATGTTTTGGGCGATTCTTGGAGATGCTCAAGCAACTTTATGTGAATATTCCCTTCATAGAGGTACTCACTCAGATGGCCAGACAATTAAGCAATTAAGCATAGAATTGAAGAAACAACCATACAATCATAAATTATAAACAAGAATTTGTCAACTTCGAATCACAATATTCATGGCTAATCACAACCCCAGAACAAGGGGTGATTAGCCACTCATGTTCAAAACAATCAAAATATAAAGTATTGAAATACTATAAAAATACTAGACAAAGATGAAGAACTGATGATCCAAGCTTTCGTGCGATGTTCCGTAGTGTTATTGACTCCCAAGTCACCTTCTATATCTCCCTCTTGGGTTTGGATGGATTTATATAGGAGTTGGGAAGGGGTAGGGTCGAAAATAATAGACTTGTAGACGAATTAGGACAGGTTCCGACGTCGGCGCCCTGGCGTGTTATTGACTCCCAAATCACCTTCTATATCTCCCTCTTGGGTTTGGATGGGTTTATATAGGAGTTGGGAAGGGGTAGGGTCGAAAATAGTAGACTTCTAGAAGAATTAGGACAGGTTCCGACGTCGGCGCCCTGGCTGGCGCCAGGCGCCCCCCAGGGCGCTGCGTCCAGTACCCTTTTTCCACTCTTCTGCCTCCAGCGCCACAGGTGGCGCCAGGCGCTGCATGTGGCGCCCAGTGCCTCTTCGTCCGCTTTTGTCTCGTTTTGGCTTGTTTCTTGCTCGTTTCGCCCCCAATTGCTCCCGACTCATTCCTACACATAAAAACACTTTAATTTAACATGAATCGAAGCAATTAACATCCCAATTTCATAACACAAAATCCAAATATGAGGTGATTTACATAGAAATATATATCTTTTACACCAAACATCAACACCCCACACTTAGACTCTTGCTCGCCCTCGAGCAATGGGATTATATATTAACTTCCCAACTATATCCACTTAATATCATCACGAAACATTCGCCTTTTCAATCAAATCATACTTTTGAACACAATCACTACTAGCAAGTAAGAATGCACACATAATTAATCCATATACTTCCCGTAAAGTCTATTTAAGCATAATACTTCAAGATCATCCAACAACCCAAATGTCACCATCCAACCTCAAAAACCGACTCGCAACCATTAAGCAATCTCAATACATATACTTACCTAACAAGATAATTTTACAACATCACCAATCGCTCATGAAATCATGTGCCTTTACCACAATCCGAAGAGTGAACATAAATGAATAATATCACATAATTTTGAACAAAATGCCCTCACTCTCACAAAGAACTCATATGCTTTCTGTAAAGTACCATAAGCTTGCCCGTAGTGTAGATTTCTACTAATTGAGTTAGTCAAGTCTAAGATCAACTAGGATTTTTAAGGTTGTAATGTAGGCTAGGGGACGGGTAGGATATATCTGGTTATAGTAGCTAGTCCTCCTAAGCACTTAATACAATCACAATTCGAGCACTTTTCTTTTTCAATTACTGACTTGTCTCATATACATAGCCTTCTTTTTCAACTCAACATGTCTATCATTCCACTAGCACAAATCAATAGGAGGTGTGTTTTTTTCTCTATATATTTTTTTTGTCTCTATTTTTTCTAACAATTTTTTTTTTCTTTTTTTCACACTCCATACCAATATTCATCAGCTAGTGATTCTTAATTTTAGCTTCATTGCACCGACAAGTCCTTTCATGGTTCCACTCATAATCAAGACAATCCCCCAACTCTACCCTTACTTCTTTTAGCTACTAAGTGCCTTAGGAGGTTAAGGTTCAAATAAGGTCTAATTCAAGAACAAAAATAAGGGATTGGCTTGTAATGCAGGTACCAGAGAAAAAGGCCTATAGGCTCAAAAGGGGATAGCAACGGACAAATTTATATTCGATGTGACAAGCACATCCATAATCAAACAAGAAAATGCCTATATCATTTCTTAGATTAGCCAAACTTATAATTTCGCTTCAATTAACACACGGAGCAAGTTCTAGACTATACAGGACAGCACAGAGAATCAAAACCTCACTCACACAATGCACATGACTCAATCACGACAGTTCTGTTCAAATTTCAAGTCAAGCTAGCATATATAATTGAGACAATTAAGCAGTAACTACACTATATGATATACAAGTCAACAACTGAGAAAGGGTGTCACAAATTGGGCGGATTTTCTTTAGGCTTACAATTTAACTAAACGGGAAGTAGATCATGTGTCATAGCCTATTGTACTAGCATCAACTATGTCAAGAAGTATCGCTACATAACTCAGTTCTTTCTAGAATATTCCTAAAAAGAAATTAAATTGCCCGGTTCGAGCTACATCCTTGGAAAAGAACCGGTGCCTTAAGAAAAACCAAGGAATATTACCTAACTAACCTATAAATAAATAAAATCTTTTTGTTATTTTTAATCAAATTTTATCCCTCAAGAAAACGATCCATCGTCGGGAAAAATCTGGAATATATATATCTTTTTTTTTTTGGTTCATTTTTTTTTTTTCGTTTTTTACTCTAATTTTTACTCTAAAAAATTATAACAAACAAACTATTAAAAGAACAAAAATACTGATCATTATACACTAAAAAAAAAAATCAAAACTAATCAATTAAAACTATCAAGCAACATAATGTCAATTCACAAAACATACAATACCAGCACAGGTAATAATTCCCCCACCCCACACTTAAATTATGTATAGTCCCCGATGCATTTAAAACATGAAAAATAAAGTAGAGTAAGAAGAAACTCCCTGTCAGTCCGTGCCGGTCTCATCGGAATCCAGCTCAAAAGGCACCAACGCCATAGGTCCTGTTGCGCCATCATCATCATCCCCCTCGTTGTCCGAGCCCTGCACTGTGTTGGCATCCTCGGATGAATGTACAGGGCTGCCAGGTGCAATCCCTAACATCTCTTTAGACGCGCCGGAAAGATCATCGCGCAAGTGCATGCGCTCTTCATCAGTGATGCCAGCTCGGCTCATGAGCAGATTGATAGCGTTGTACATGTATTTTTTGAAATTTTCTTCACGCTCCAATTGAGCCGTGGGGGTGAGCTTGGCCGACGATTCCATGACGGTAGTGATATCCATCAGCCCTGCTGGTGCCTCCACCACTTCATCGTGCCCAGGATATCCAGGCACTCCCAAGAACCTCATGTATTGTGTCAGAAGGTTGCCAAAATATAACCGCCGAATCTGCTGCCCGAATCTGGTGCGGGCCATTTCGTTGAGCATAATCTCAGCGATATTTATAGGTTGGCCGTTCATGAGGGAGAAGATCAGACACACTTTGGCTCGAGTGCAGTCACTACTGTGTTCGGCAGACATCAGTCTAGCCTGCATGAAGTTCTGCCACACTTTGGCAGTGTTGTTGAGATCCGCCCTAACCATAGAGAGATGAATGTTCCCCTGCTTCCTGTTCCACTTGGCATTTGAATCGATGCCACACAATATATGCCGTATCAGCTCATAAGGGGGACTCTTAATAAGGCGTTGCAGTCTCTGTGGATCGGCATTTTCAATCCCAAGATAATCACACAAGTCTTCTCTACCCATTGGCACAGTGACACCGCAAACATGAGAGATAGAGTGATGATGGTTCCAGTTGGCATACAGTTCACGAACCAGACTCAAATTGGCTGGCCCTGGGCAGTCTAGAAATTTTTCCATTCGTGAGATGCGTAGTCTGGCAAGCACGTCCGGGAACCGCCTTTCTAAGGTAGTTGTGTTTATGCCCATTTTGGAGACATAGCGCCCAGTTGGCACGAAGTTCCGATACCATACCGCAAACATGAGAGATAGAGTGATGATGGTTCCAGTTGGCATACAGTTCACGAACCAGACTCAAATTGGCTGGCCCTGGGCAGTCTAGAAATTTTTCCATTCGTGAGATGCGTAGTCTGGCAAGCACGTCCGGGAACCGCCTTTCTAAGGTAGTTGTGTTTATGCCCATTTTGGAGACATAGCGCCCAGTTGGCACGAAGTTCCGATACCATACCGCTGCAACATCATTAACAAATTCTAATCGAGGACGAGGCCTGGAGGGGACTTGCGGTGATCCTCGTCCACTTGCTTTCCCTTGGATTGTATCGCGGAGCCCTCTCCCTGTTTTCGTTTCTTCGGAACCTGTGAAGTAGCGGAGGCTTTTCCAAGACCTTTCTCTTTAGCATCATCACAGGCCATAATGTCCTGCAACACGAGCAACTAGAAAAGCGAGCAAAGTGTAATACATAAACCGTAAGTATAACGTCATTAACGGACCCCACACTTAAACTCTAAACATAGAAACAAGTGTTACAATACAAATTACGGGTACTCAAGACTTCCCCGTGTGTCTAAAATAGTGAACATGGCGACGTGAATAAGTTACAACGACAACCAAAGAGGAAAGCTCGGTACTTTCTATGCTAATACTAGAATATACATACATTAAACTATCTTACACAATTATACAACATACATATACAAAAGTAGAGGTGGAAGAAGATTTGCGGCATCAAATTCCTATACCTCAACTAGTGACGTCCCCCGAGATACCCCACACTTAATTCAAATGCCTATACAAGTGTCGTCGGCTACTCAGACTTCACCAGTGCATAAAAAGTCTCATTCAGGCATTTAAACAAACAGCTTGTGTGCGTGAAGTGTGTGCTGTAATTTTTCAACAATGGTGAAGTGTGGTGACCCTCCCAATGTTGACGGAGTAGAGGGAGTTATAGTTTACTACTTCGATAACAAGAAGAAGCAAACAATTTTTCGGACAACTTACTACCATGAAAGCTTGCGCAGAGAAGAAGAATATACGGGGAGTTTTTGGGGTTGAGAACATGAACATACATACAAAATAAAATACAAAGAAATTAAAAGAGAAGATGAAGGAGAAGATAAAGTGTAACATACCTGAAGATTAGAGATATAAGAGAGATTGAGAAAGCTGAAATTTTTCTAGTGAAGAAGAAGAAGAAAAACGCAGCAGAGGGGAGGGGAGTTGTTTTGTTTTTGTTTTGTGTCACGTATGTGAGGGAATCGGGTGGGTTGGGGATATAAAATGTTTATTTTTGTTAGTAGAAAACGGGTTGTGGGTCGGGTGTATCGGGTATGGGTCAAAATTACAAAATAAAACGAAAAATAGAGAACTTACCTGACACCCCCAAGCTGGCGCCTAGCACCCCTCATGGTGCTGGGGGGTCTTGAACTTACTGCCTGGGGCGCCACAGGCAGCGCTGGGCGCTGAAGGCAGAACGTATTCACCTCCTTTTTTTTCCACTTATATATCTTACAACATTACATCTAATAATTGTATACATTAATTGTATTCCCCTATCTAATCTAAAAGAAAAAAACAAGAAGTTAAACTACAAAAAACGATAAAAATTGGGTTGCCTCCCAACAAGCGCCTAATTTAACGTCGCGGCACGACTCAGATTTTTGCTTTACTCATTGGTGAGTTGGTTTTATCCCTGTTAATCAAACCTTCCCAATAGTGCTTAACCCTCTGACCGTTCACCAAAAATTTTCTTTCACTATTCAAAGCTCGTAGTTCGATTGCACCATATGGAGTGACCCTCACCACTTCAAATGGACATGACCATCTCGATTTAAGCTTTCAGGGGAATAACCTTAGTCTTGAATTGAACAATAGTACTTGTTGGCCAGGTTCAAAATGGCGTGG
Source organism: Nicotiana obtusifolia (assembly GCA_002018475.1). Taxonomy (NCBI): domain Eukaryota; kingdom Viridiplantae; phylum Streptophyta; class Magnoliopsida; order Solanales; family Solanaceae; genus Nicotiana; species Nicotiana obtusifolia. Next base: position 105,175 of record MCJB01020781.1, read on the forward strand.
CTTGATGTGCTTGTCGTGCCATCTTTTTGTCTTTTCTTTATACAGCTTTGCATTCTCGTATGAGTGTAGTCGGAACTCATCTAATTCGTTCAACTGCATAAGCCATTTTTTGCCCGCTGCTTCAAAATCCATATTAAGCCTTTTTATTGCCCAGTAAGCTTTATGCTCCAATTCCACCGGTAGGTGGCATGCTTTTCCATAAACCAATTTGTAGGGGGACGTTCCAATTGGAGTTTTGTAAGCAGTCCTATATGCCCAAAGAGCATCATCCAGCTTTGAAGCCCAATCCTTCCTGTTCACGCTCACTGTCTTTTCTAGAATTTGCTTAATCTCCCTATTTGACACCTCCGCTTGGCCGCTTGTCTAGGGGTGATATGCTGTAGCAACCTTGTGACGAACCCCATATTTTGCTAGAAGGTTATTTAATAGCCGATTGCAAAAGTGCGTCCTTTCATCGCTGATTAATGATCGTGGAGTCCCAAATCTGGAGAATATATTCTTTTTCACGAATGCATCAACTACCATGGCATCATTTGTAGGCAAAGCAATTGCCTCCACCCATTTCGATACATAATCAACGGCTAACAGAATATATTTGTTCCCTCTGGAAGGTGGGAATGGTCCCATAAAGTCTATCCCCCAAACATCAAAAAGTTCAACTTCTAGAATGTTGTTTAGAGGCATCTCCTGCTTCCGTGTGATTGTGCCCGTTCTCTGGCATTGATTGCACCTTTTAACAAATGCATGTGCGTCTTTGAACAAGGTTGGCCAAAATAGACCGGACTGTAATACCTTAGCTGCTGTTCTGTCTCCTCCGTGATGGCCTCCATAAGGTGAGGCGTGACAATTATGCAGGACGGACTCCACTTCTTCTTCCGGAATACATCTCCTCATTAACTGATCAGCACACTGTTTGAACAAATAAGGTTCATCCTAGTAGTAGAAATTCATATCATGTAAGAACCTTTCTCTGGCTTCAGTCTTGAAGTCTGGAGGAAGTACTCCGCTCACCAAGTAGTTCACATAATCAGCATACCATGGGGGAGAATCATGAGTGATTGCAAAGAGATGTTCATCTGGAAATACTTCTTTTATCTGTCCATATTCTTTTACGTGCTCATGATTTTCCAAGCGGGATAAATGGTCAGCTACCTGACTTTCTGTCCCCTTCCGATCTCTGATTTCCACATCAAATTCCTGCAACAACAATACGCAGCGCATTAATCTAGCTTTAGACTCTTTTTTAGTAAATAGGTACCTTATTGCTGCATGGTCGGTGTGGACTATGACTTTTGTTCCCACCAAGTAAGCTCAGAATTTTTCGAAGGCCCAAACTACTGCTAACAACTCTTTTTCTGTGGTGGTGTAATTTTGTTGTGCATCGTCAAGAGTTTTGCTTGCATAGTAGATGGAGTGGAACACCTTGTCTTTCCGCTATCCCAACACTGCCCCAATAGCCAAGTCACTTGCATCACACATAAGTTCAAATCGCAATGACCAATCCGGTGCTATGATGATAGGTGCAGTCACCAACTTCTTCTTAAGTTCTTCAAAAGCCTTGAGGCAGGAATCATCAAATTTGAAGGATACATCTTTTTCGAGCAACCTGCACAAAGGAGTAGCAATTTTAGAAAAATCTTTAATAAATCGTCTATAAAAACCTGCATGTCCCAAGAAGCTTCGGACATCCTTGAATGAAATTGGTGGAGGTAATTTTTCAACCGCCTCCACTTTAGCTTTATCTACTTTGATACCGGTTTTGGAGATTTTGTGACCCAATAAAATGCCCTCTTGCACCATAAAGTGGCACTTTTCCCAATTAAGAACCAGATTCGTTTCTTTGCAGCGTGCTAGCACCTTGCTGAGGTTCTTTAAGCAATCATCATAGGAAGACCCAAAAATTGAAAAGTCATCCATGAATACTTCCACGAATTTTTCCACCATATCGGTGAAGATAGCCATCATGCATCTTTGGAATGTTGCTGGTGCATTGCATAGTCCAAATGGCATTCGCTTGAAGGCGAAAGTACCATAAGGACAAGTGAAGGTGGTCTTCTCTTGATCTTCGGGGCATATGACAATTTGGTTGTATCCCGAGTAGCCATCCAGAAAACAGTAGTATTCATGCCCTGCTAATCTGTCGAGCATTTGATCAATGAATGGGAGTGGGAAGTGGTCTTATTCGGGTTGCTTTGTTGAGTTTCCTATAATCAATGCATACTCTCCATCCTGTGATAGTTCGAGTAGGAATCAACTCATTCTTCTCGTTCTCTACAACAGTCATTCCACCCTTTTTAGGTACACATTGAACTGGGCTGACCCAGTTGCTGTCAGAAATTGGAAAAATGATACCCGCGTCGAGCAATTTTATGACTTCCTTATTCACCACTTATTTCATGATAGGATTCAACCTCCGTTGCTGCTCTATACTGGGGCAGTGTCCATCCTCTAGAAAAATTTGCATACAAAAAGATGGACTAATCCCCTTGATATCTGCTATGGTCCACCTGATTGCCTTTTTGTATGCTCGAAGGACTCGAAGCAATTTTTCTTCTTGCATGCTGGTCAAGCTGGATGATATAATTACTGGCAATGTCTCAGAATTACCCAAATAAGCATAGCGCAGATGCACTGGAAGTGGCTTGAGTTCTAGCTTCGGTGCTTCCTCAATAGACGGCCTGGGCAAGGTCAGAGTAACAGGCCTCTCCAATTCTTCGAATTTTCTGAACCCCTGAATATAATTGCAAGATATATCCAGTAATTGCTCGATTTCCCCCATCATCTCATCTTCATTAAATTCCATATCCCCAATCAATACTCATTCAATAGGATCAGCTAAGCTCATGTAAGGCACTAAGGATGTGGAAACATTCTCCACCACCGAGATCATTGATAACTCTTCATAATGGGTTGGCAGCCGGAGTGCTTTATACACATTAAATACTTCTTCTTGATCACCCACTTGCATCATCATTTTACCCTCGCAGACATCGATAATGGCGCGGCCAGTGGCTAGGAATGGACGCCCCAAAATAAATGGGACATCCTGATCTGGCTCGTAATCTAGGATAATGAAGTTAGCCAGAAATATGAATGAGCCAACTTGGACCAGGACATCTTCAATTACTCCCTCCGGGTGAGCCAGGGAGCGGTCTGCCAACTGTAATATAACTGTCATTGGGCGTGGGTCACCCAACCCCAACTGTCTGAATACTGAGAGTGGCATCAAGTTTATACTCGCTCCAAGATCACATAACGCTCTTCCTACAGCATGTTTCCCGATTGCAATTTGAATGGTGAAGCTGCCCGGATCCTTCAATTTCTGTGGTAGCTTGCCTTGAATTCTCGAACTACATTCCTCGGTGAGTGCCACAGTTTCAAATTCAGTCAATCTCCTTTTATTGGCCACAATATCTTTGATATACTTTGCGTATTTAGGCACCTCTTGCAGTATGTCAACCAATGGAATGTTGATTTGTAATTGTTTCAAAATGTCAAGGAACTTTTTGTATGCCTCATTATCCCTCAATTTTTGTAACCTCTGTGGAAATGGAGGTGGGGGCCTTGCCACCAATTGTGGGGGTTGCTTAGCTCCTGCCTCTTCAACCGGCTTCTCAGCTTCTTTAGCTTTCTCTGCTGTTGTTTCTATGGTGATCGGCTTTTCATTAAAGGTCACCTGCTTTTTCTTTTTCGATTCTACCTCTTCCAACTATCTCCCGTTTCTCAATGATACAGCATTCAGTGTCGCCCGTGGGTTTGCTTCAGTATCGCTGGGTATAGCTCTAGCTGGTCGAGTATTTTGAGCCCCGGCCAGCTTTCCCAATTGGCGTTCCAGATTCCTCACTGTTGTGGTGAGGGTTTGGTATTCTATTCTGAATTGTTTGTTGTCCTGCACTAGCTGCTTCAACAACTCATTTGTATTATCATCTGCCTGTGGAGGTTGCCTTTGATTATAATTCCCTTGCGGTCTACCTGGATTCTGCTGCTGTTGATGACCACCCCATAAAAAGTTGGGATGATTCCTCCAGTTCGGGTTATAGGTGTTCCCGTATTGTGTATTCTGATTTAAGGGCCCCCTATTCTGTTATCCCACATAATATATGGATTCCGGATTTGTGGGGAACATATCACTCATGTGGTTGTCACCACACATCTCACAGCACAATGACATTTGTTGGACCTGTTGTCTTGGTTGAACCTGCTGCATCGTCATTCTGTTCATCTGATTGGCCAGTTTTGCCATCTCTGCTCTCATAGCTGCAAGGTCATCCAGTTCGATCAACCCAACTCCCTTTTGTTTAATGGCTCTGCGCGAGTCACCGTCCCCTTGCCAATTATGATCATTGGCCGTGAAATTGTTCAGTAGGAGTTGGATTTCACTATAGGGCTTGGCCATGCAACTGCCCCTGCAAGCTGAGTCGAGGTTCCTTTTTGAAGCTTCATCTAGCCCATCAACAAAAGTATGCCCCAGGACCTCATCTGTCTGGCACTGGTGTGGACAATCCCTAAGTAGCTTCTTATACCTTTCCCATGCCTGTCGAAGAGTTTCTCCTTCCCGTTGTTCAAATCCCAGAATCTGGCTTCTCAGTGACTTTGTCTTCTTGGTTGGAAAGAATTTGATCAGAAATTTTCTGGCCAGGTCATCCCATGTGTAGATAGAATTCGCAGGCTCCTTTTGCAACCACTCCTTTGCTTTCCCCAATAGTGAAAAGGGAAACAATGTCAACCTCACATAATCTTTGGAAACGTTTGGATAATTATAAGTATCCGTGATTTCCAAAAAATTCTGAATATGTCTCTCTGGGTCTTCATGCGACAGTCACACATACTGTCCTGTGGATTGGATCAGCTGCACCATGTATTGTTTTAGCTCAAAGTGCCCTGTGATTTCGGGCTTGACAATCGCCTGAGTCATGTTAGCAAGATTTGGCCTTGCAGCTTCGATTACCTTCTCAATTGGCTGTGGTTGAACAACAATGTCCAACTCTCTGTTAGTTCTGGTTCTGGCTTCTATCTCCCTCCTTACTCTGTGTAGTGTTCGTTCAATTTCTGGATTAAAAGGAAGAAGGTTGTTTGCACTTCTACTCCTCCGCATTCAATAGAAGAGCCTGTGTGTGCAAAAAACATAAGCCGATTAGTGAAACTTGAATAAATAACAAATATAAGCTGAAGTTGGTAAAGTAGCAGAATTTTAAATCCCCGGCAACGGCGCCAAAAACTTGTTGCTCCCTAATGCACACGCAAGTATACGCGGTCGACAAGTAATATAGGATTGTAAGTCCAGGTTATCGTACCCACATGGACTTAAATTAACAACTTACTAACGTACTAATATTGTTATTTAAGCAAGCAAAATTCAAATTCAATAGATGGATTATTCTAAACTACAGCTCTAATTTATAACTAATATTATCAAAGAACAATCTAAATGTTGTTTAATCAATTGGAACAAATATTCCAGGGTTGTGATTATTTCACCAATCCTATTGTGTTCTAATTAACTTCATGTTCATATAATTCATGTATGGTTGCTAATTAATCGATAACATACTCATAGCCTTCTTCCGAAGTACTATTCGCCTATTCTTAATAAAATTAACACCTATATTCCTATGGAATTAATTTATCAAGAACGCAATAAAAACACGATATTTAATTAAGCATGGTGATTAAGTATATTCCTATCCTAACCACGAATCCGCCCCCCTTAAAAAGGTTAAGAATATGCTTTCTTCAATTCTTTTCTAATCTAAACATAGTTTTCCCAAACATAGCATAGACAATTGATAAAACTTAATTGATGGCCGGACAATTAAGCAATTAAGCATAGAATTGAAGAAACAACCATACAATTATAAATTATAAACAAGAATTTGTCAAGTTCGAATCACAATATTCATGGCTAATCACAACCCTAGAACAAGGGGTGATTAGCCACTCATGTTCAAAACAATAAAAATATAAAGTATTGAAATACTATAAAAATACTAGACAAAGATGAAGAACTGATGATCCAAGCTTCCGTGCGATGTTCCGTAGTGTTATTGGCTCCCAAATCACCTTCTATATCTCCCTCTTGGGTTTGGATGGGTTTATATAGGAGTTGGGAAGGGGTAGGGTCGAAAATAGTAGACTTCTAGACGAATTAGGACAGGTTCCGACGTCGGCGCCCTGGCTGGCGCCAGGCGCCCCCCAGGGCGCTGCGTCCAGTACCCTTTTTCCACTCTTCTGCCTCCAGCGCCACAGGTGGTTCCAGGCGCTGCCTGTGGCGCCCAGTGCCTCTTCGTCCGCTTTTGTCTCGTTTTGGCTTGTTTCTTGCTCGTTTCGCCCCCAATTGCTCCTGACTCATTCCTACACATAAAAACACTTTAATTTAACATGAATCGAAGCAATTAACATCCAATTTCATAACACAAAAGCCAAATATGAGGTGATTTATACAGAAATATATATCTTTTACACCAAACATCATTAGGCAAAGTTCTTGAAGGAAATTCTATCTAGCAAGAGAAAATTAGAGGAAACAACATTGGTCAAGCTAAATGCCCATTGTAGTGCCATATTACAAAACAAAATTCCCCAAAAGTGTGGGGACCCTGCTTATTGGGGAGTGAAAAGTTCGACAAGGCCCTTTGTGATTCTGGGGCATCTATAAATATAATGCCTCTATCTGTATTCAGGAAACTGGAAAGTGAGCTTGGAGTAATCAAATCAATACCCGTGTCCCTACAACTAGCTGAACAGACCACCATTCTACCTTAGGGAATCATTGAAGATATTCTAGTGCGGGTGGGCAAGTTTGTGTTCCTTGTAGAATTTATTGTGGTGGATATGGAGGTGAACAAGGAGGTGTCTCTAATTCTAGGGAGGCCATTTTTATGTACAGGTAGAGCTATCCTTGATATCTATGAAGGACAGCTTATGCGCAGAGTGGGAAATGAAAAAGTGGTGTTTCAGATAAAGAGGATGATAAAATACCCCTGAGATGAGGCGTCCTCCTACTCGTGTTTCAAGCTAGATATTGTTGGGCAATTGGCTGAAAAATACAAGTTAGACAAGCTTGTGGGGGATACTCTAGAGAGGTGTATTACACAATCTAGCACAGTTGAGGATGAAGATCCTCAAATAAAGAAAGAGGATGAAGCTCTTAAAACTGAGGATCAAGTGGTTGATGATGAGGAACTAAAAGAGGAGGCTTCTAAGCCTATTGTGGATTGAAAGTCCTACCCACTCACTTGAAATATGCTTTTCTTGAAACTAACAATTTTCTTGTATTATTTTTGCTGACTTGACATGTACAAAGGAGCAAAGTTGGTGGAGCTGCTGAAAAAGCATAAGAAGGCAATTGGCTAGGGCATAGCTGATATTCAAGGAATCAGTCCAGTCATTTGCATGCACAAATTTCTATTGGAAGAAAATAAAAATCCAGTGGTGCAGCCCTAACGCAATTTGAACAAAAATTTAGAGGAGGTAGTGCACTAGGAGATCATCAAATTACTATGTGGGAGTGATTTTCCCTATCTCTAATAGTCAGTGGATTAGTCCAGTGCAAGTTGTACCTAAGAAGGGAGGCATGACAAAGGTAAAAAATGAAGACAATGAGATGATCCCCACAAGAACAGTCATTGGGTGGAGAATGTGCATTGATTATAGAAGGTTGAATAATGCAACAAGGAAAGACCACTTCCCACTCCCTCTTATTGATCAAATGCTCGAGAAAGTGGCTGGACATGGATGCTACTGCTTCCTGGATGGGTACTCAGGCTGCAATCAGATACCCATTGCCCTAGAAGATGTTGAGAAGACCACCTTCATTTGCCCGTCAGGTATTTTTGCTTACAGGAGGATGCCGTTTGGGTTGTATAATGCACCTTCCACTTTTTCGAGGTGCATGATGTCTATATTCTCCAATTTAAACGGGAAGTGTTTATAGGTGTTCATGGATGATTTCACCCCCTTTGGTGGTTTGAGGATTGCTTGATAAATTTGAAGATCGTGCTTGAACGTTGTGAAGCCACTCACTTGGTTCTTAACTGGAATAAGTGTCACGTCATGGTGAAGGAGGGAATTTTCCTGGGCCACAAAGTAACTGCACATGGAATTGAAGTTGACAGAGCTAGGTTGCCTCCACCAACTTCTGTGAAGAGCATAAGAAGTTTCTTGGGACATGCTGGGTTTTATAGGTGGTTCATCAAAAACTTTTCTAGCATTACCAAGCCGTTGACTACATTGCTAGCGAAAGATGTCAAGTTCGTTTTCAACGTGGAGTGCTTAAGAGCATTCGAATTGATAAAAGAAAAGCTTGTGAGTGCTTCTATTATGGTGACACCTGATTGGAGCCAGCCATTTGAGATAATGTGTGATGCTAGTGATGTAGCTGTGGGAGCAGTTCTAGGGGGAAAAAAAGAAAATGTTTAGGCCCATCTACTATGTAAGCAGGATGTTGAATGATGCTCAAGTTAATTACGCCACTACTGAGAAAGAGTTCTTTGCTGTAGTCTTTGCTTTTGACAAGTTTAGATCATACCTTGTGGGGAGTAAAGTGATTGTACATACTGATCACTCAGCCTTGAAATACCTATTGAGTAAGAAGGAGTCCGAGCTGCGTCTGATGCGGTGGGAGTTGTTGCTCCAAGAGTTCGACTTGGAGATCAAAGATAGGAAGGAATAGAAAATTAAGTCGCAAATCATCTATCTCCACTCAAGAGACCTCCGATTAAAACAATTGACGCAAGAGAAGAATTCTCTGATGAGCAGATTTTCTCCACTGTTTCGGTCTCCGAAAGACCGTCTTGGTATGCTGATGTGGCCAACTTTTTGGCTAGTGGATGGTTGCCGCATGACCTTTCTCAAGATCAAAGAATGAAGCTTCAAAGTGAGGCAAAAAGTTATTTTTGGAATGACCCTTTCTTGTTTAAACTATGTGCATATGGTGTGATTCGAAGGTGTGTGCCTGAAGGAGAGATAGCAAGCATTCGTTCTCATTGCCATGATGGAGCAACTGGAGGACACTATGGTGGAAACCGCACCACAGCAGAGGTCATGAAAGCCGGTTTCTATTAGCCTACTTTTTCAAGGACGCACGAGCGTATGTAGCTGCAAGTGACAAGTGTCAAAGGGCAAGTAACATTAGCAAGAGGGATGAGATGCCACTAAAATCCATTTTAGTATGTAAAATTTTTGATGTTTGGGGCATTGACTTCATGGGTCCATTCCCATCATCTTATTCATATGAGTATATCTTAGTGGCCGTTGACTATGTCTCTAAATGGGTCGAAGTAATTACTACTAGGACCAATGATGCTCGGGTGTTGTGTGAGTTCCTACGGAAGAATATATTTACCCGCTTTGGGACACCTTGAGTGATTATTAGTGACAATGGGTCGCACTTTGTGAACAAACAGTTCACTACATTGTTATCTAAGTATGGGGTCACACACAAAATAGGAACCCCGTACCATGCCCAAACTAGCGAGCAAGTTGAAATGGCTAACCGTGAACTTAAACAAATTCTTGAAAAGACGGTTAGTGCTTCTCGTAAGGATTGATTTGCAAAGTTGGATGAAGCTCTATGGCTGTATAGAACTGCGTTCAAAACAACCATAGGGATTTCACCATTCAAATTAGTATATGGAAAATCGTTTCATCTTCCTATTGGATAGATCATAAAGCTTATTGGGCAATTAAGATACTTAATCTTGATCTTAGTCTTGCAACCAAATACAGGTTGTCGCAGATGAACGAATTGGAAGAGTTTAGACTGGACGTGTATGAAAATGTGTGAATCTTTAAGGAAAAGACAAAGAGGTGGCATGATGTCATAATTAAGCCAAATGAGTTTCATGAAGGGGACAAAGTCTTACTATATAATAGTAGACTTAGATTGTTCCCCGAAAAATTCAAATCAAGATGGACAGGTCCGTATATGGTGAAACACGTCTCACTGTATGGCGCCATTGAAATACATGATGAAGAAGGGAATGAAAGTTTTAAGGTGAATGGGAACAGGTTGAAACAATACCTTGTTAGAGGATTTGACAAGCAATCCTCCAGCATCGTGATCAAATGAGCCTAAGTGACGGAGTCAAGCTGACGACTATAACTCAGAACTACTTCTAACCCTCTTTATTGCTTTTATAGGATAGTTAGATAATGGTAATTTAGGATTATTAGAGTTTAGGAGTTTTGATAATTGTTTTAACAGGTAAGAGCATGAATCGAGCACAAATTTAGTGCAGAATAGAGTCGGGGTGCGACCTGTAGGCTAAAATAGTTGGGAAAAAATTAGGACTCTGAGAAAATTGGCCTGCCACGCCGCGTGCAGCGTCGCATGGGCGCCGTGCTAGGCTAAACGGGTAAAGTCTGATAGAACCTACTCTTTGAAAAATGCCACTACCGCGCCGCATGGGGTGCCGCATGCAGCGACGTGGCAGTACTAATTTATGAAGAAAAGAAATTATTATAATTTTTCTTTAAGCCTGAACTTTAACACCCCCGGCCCCCTTCCTTCTTTTCCCGTACTTTCACCTTACTACTCCCCAACTATTCCCTCTCTCACACCCAAAATCCCATTCTTCTTCTTCAATTTCCTTCCACTCCAACTCCCCACCTTTACCACTCCAATTTCAAGGTAAGTTCTCCTTCTCTTACTTATAGTATTTAATTGTAGAATTTAGTTAATTTGAGTTTAAGTTCTCTAACCCTAGGTATTTTATTTTGTGCTAATTTTTTAGCTATTTTTTTTAATTTTGGTCGAATTTCTTGTATGAAATGGTTTTCATTGTTCTTATGATTATGAGTGATTCTTGGTGTGTTTTGATGGTGTTGGGATTAATTTATGTTGAAGCTTGGTGGGGGTGCCCTAGTGGCCGAAAATGGGTGAAATTTTGTGTAAAATTATGCACTTTGTGCTATTGGGAAGATGTGGTGATGTTGTGGTTGTGGTGAGTGGTGTTTTTGATGTGGTTGTATAGTGATTCTAACCCACTTTGAATTGAAATAACAAGGTGAAAGATATGCCCACAAGGTGTTTGTTGAAATGCCTTAGTGACATAAAATTGTGTAGTGTTGCTAATTCTGAAGGGAAGTGCTTTTGTGGGATGTGATGCGAGATGATAAGTGTGAGGTGGGAGGTCATGTTCGTCTGTTGTGAAATTTTAACTTGTTATCCCCGAGTGCTAATTGATTGACCGCCCCGTGCTAATGTGTTGCTAGGTGCTAAATGGGGTGACGGATTCATGCTAAGTACCTGTGTAGTGTTGTATCGTATCGTAAATTTTATAGTAATAGATTAGACTAATTTCTTATGATTTTTTTCTTAATTAATAGTTTAGATTCTTAATTTTTTCTTTTACACTAGTGCGGTCCGTGGTTATGTTGTTGTAAAGTTATGTTGGTTGTCGGGGGGGGGGCTGTTGATTACTCGCGGTGTGCTTTCAATGGGGTAGTCTGAATCCGCGATATATATTGTACTTGTGAACATTCCAATAACATAAGTGTGGGGTGGTTACCCCGTTTGGTCCTGTTTATGTTTGAAGTGTTGTGGCTAATGTTGTTCGTCTTGTGCAGGTACTGATGCAATAAAAATGTGAAAAATAAGATAAAAAGATAGAAGCAAGACGCTCAATAAACTATCAAGATAACAAGTAGGAACTAGTCTACTTACCTTCTTGATAAAGTCACGGAGTACCTATACTATACGAACAACCTCAAGACAATGATGGTCTTGCAGACTATTCGATCAAACAAAGGAAAGAGTTCAATTTTGAATCACACCAAAAATTGGACAAGTTCAAAGCACACGAGTTTGGAGCAAAGTTGCTGCCCATTTTTGTATTGAATATCAAAGTTAGGTGCTGAAAATAATGAAGTCTTTAGGCTTATATAGAATGAGTCTTGTCCTAAATCAACTAGGAAACAAATAACTAACAAAAAGGCCACAATTTGGCTAAGTAAAAAGAATGGCCACGTATGATCCCCCCCCCCCCCC
>MCJB01020781.1:117183-162964 GCA_002018475.1 Nicotiana obtusifolia
CCAAACCCGTAAGAATTAATGTCTTCCATAGCAACATAATAATACAACATAACACAAATGTGTAACATCAACATCACACGCCTCACTAAGGCCAATCACCAACGCCTAAATCAAGGCTAACCAACGCTTTGTCTTGTCTTATCCAACATTGATGGAATGAATATAGCTTGATCAGGTTGGCCTGCATCATTCTCCCCTTCTTGAGAAGATTTCGTCCTCGAAATCAAACCATCTTCATCTTTTAAAGCGGCACTACCTGCAACACAAGAAGTTAAGTCGAAAACGTTGAATGTCTTAGAAACACTATACTCACCAAGCAGGTTTATAACATAGGCGTTGTTATTGATCTTCTGCAATACTTGGAATGAACCATCTCCTCATGGGGCAAACATATCCACATATTCCTGCAAAATGTCATTAACAACACTAGGCAAGGGGTGAACGTTAGTAGAAACTTCATCATTACAACTCAAGTAAACACCCTTATGAACTAGGCAAATTAACTGTTTAGAACTATCATTACCTTGCAAATACTCACCTGGTTGCATCATAGCACAAACATTACTGGCAGGGCTAATGTAAAGGCATGGTCCATGACTTCGGTTTTAGCTTTCACTATCTCTTCGTCACTCTCCACCTCATAAACAGTACCATCATGTTCAGGTATTAAGGTGGAACCATCACTAATTCCTTCCCCAGTATTCTTCTGAGTTCTAACAATTCTTTCAAGGTTCTCCATTCGGATACTAAGTGCCCTTACTTCAGCCCAAAGCTCGGCTAAAGTAGTGTTGGTCACGACCTTGTCTCCGTCAGTAGCCATGTACCTGCAAAAGAACAAGACTAGAGAATGAGTTAAGATTAGTAAAATACCTCACTCACTTTTGAATGACTCTTGGGTTCACTCAATATTTTCGGGTAGGATTTTCGCACTTGTCCTCAAAATGGCTTCCTCTAATTGATCAAGTTCCTCAACGACCTTTCAAGTTCACAAGTTCAAAAATTCTCTTTGGGGTGAGTGAATTTGTGACTCGATAAGTGAACAGCTTTGTAAGTGAGCACAAGAAGCAAAGAATTATTTATGAAAGTGAAAATTCTGAGTTTCAGCACGAGATCCTACAAGCTCAAAAATTAGTAATTACTTAAGAATTACTAATTAGAAATAACGTAATCAAAGAAGTAAGGAAATTTTAGAGGCTTTCCTATTCTAGTTTGGAGAAGACCAATTCTCTCTCCTCCCCTTCTTTGGAAATTTTCGCCCCCCCCCCCCTTGTCCAACTAGAATTTAACTCCTTGAAACTTCTCTCTTTTGGATTGGGTTTTGTTTCCTTCTTGGACTAGAACTAGGGTTTCTTGTTCCTCCTCCTTCTCCAAATTCTCACCCCTCTTACACCTTCAACAAATCTTTCAAAAACACTTTCAAGAACAAGAAGTTAATTTTCAAGAACTTCAAGAATCCAATGCAATCTTGTTAAAAACGTTTGAATATTCAAGATCCCCTTTAAGAACAACGCAAAATGCTTCAAGAACTATAAATTTATTTCTAAGAACTTCAAGATTCTTAGGATTCACCTGTACTACTTTCAAGAACAACAACTTGGCGTCCAAGAACTTCAAAATTTTCAAGATTAAATGTGTTCTTTCAAGATTCCAACTAGGTTTTTCAAGATTTCAAGATTAACGGTTTTAAACAATCAAGAACTTCAAGATTCGTTTCAAGAACGTTTCTTTAACCATCAACTTCAAGATTTCAATTCCTAGATGATTCAACAACTTCGATCAACAGTAGGTTTCGGTTTTTTTTCTTCTTTTTATTTTTTTCAAAAACGAAATTAACGAAAGAACCTAAAAACTAAGGCACGAAGAACAGGATTGAGATTGTAAGAACAAACCCTTTCCAAGCTCTGATACCAACTGATGCAATAAAAATGGCTAAAAACAAGATAAGAAGATAGAAGCAAGAAGCTCAATGAACTATCAAGACAACAAGTAAGAACTAGTCTACTTACCTTCGTGATGAAGTCACGGAGTACCTATACTATACGAACAACCCTCAAGACAATGATGGTCTTGCAAACTGTTCGATCAAACAAAGGAACGAATTCAATTTGGAACCACACCAAAAATTAGACAAGTTCAAAGCACACAAGTTTGGAGCAAAGTTGCTGTCGATTTTTGTATTGAATATCAAAGTTAGGTACTAAAAATAATGAAGTATTTAGGCTTATATAGAATAAGCCTTGTCCTAAATTAACTAGAAAACAAATAACTAACAAAAAGGCCACAATTTGGCTAAGTAAAGAGAGTGGTCACGCAGGACCCCCAAGTAAGAGTCAATATCTTCCATAGCAACACAATAATACAACATAAACACAAATGTACATATCAACAAATATTTCATCTAGCACAAGATGTGTGAACGCTTGGCTCTTCTCCAAGGCTAACTAACGCCTTTTCTTGTCTTATCCAACATTGATAGCATGAACGTAGCTTGATCAGGTTGACCTGCATCATAAGCCTCCACCTCCATACCCTCAAAGACTTCCCAAGCAAAATGGCAAGAATCAATTCAAGAAATTTGTTCAAATGATGAAGAGTCTCTCAATCAATGTGCCATTAGTTGAAGCTTTGAAATAAATGCCCGGCTATGCAAAGTTTATGAAGGATCTCGTGACAAAGAAGTGGTCAATAAAATTTTGAAACCATCAAAGTCACTCATCAAGTGAGTTCAATTGTGCATTCAATGGCTCCTAAGCTGGAGGATCCCCGTGCTTCCACGATTCCTTGTACAATTGGAAGTGCCGAGTTTGCAAATGCTCTTTGTGATCTTGGGGAAAGTATCAATTTGATGCCCTATTCGGTCTTCAAGACCTTGGGAATTGGGCAACCAAGAACCACCTCTATGAGATTGCAAATGGTCTATCGTACTATGGAGAGACCTTTGGGAGTGATTGAAGATTTGAAGATGTCTTGGTTCGCGTTGATAAATTCATTCTTCCAGTGGAATGTGTCATTCTAGATTGTGAAGTTGATTATGAGGTACCAATTATTCTTAGGAGACCTTTCCTTGCTACGAAAAAGGCTCTTTGTGATGTTGAAGCCAGAGACTTACATTCCGGGTGGGTGATGAAAAAGTGGTCTTCCATGTGTGTAAGCCCATGCCGCAACCAAATTGCAATGAGGTGTGCTCACTTGGTGACCGATGTTATTGTTGATGAATCAAGTGCTATGATCAATGTTGGTGATATGTTAGAGGCCGTCTTGATCAACTTTGATGATGAAGAGATGGATGGCTTCATGGAATGTGTGAACTCTTTACAAGGAATGGTGTCGTACAACTATGCACCCCAAAAATTGTCCTTGGATCTTGAAAATAGGACAACTCCTCCTACAAAGCCTTCTATTGAAGAGCCTCCTACCTTGAAGTTGAAGCTATTGCTTCCACATCTTCGGTATAAATTTCTTGGTCCTTGTTCTACTTTACCGGTTATTCTTTCCTCTTGTTTGACTAACGTGCAGGTAAACTCCACTTTGGCGGTGCTACAAAAGAGGAAGAAGGCTATTGGGTGGACTTTGGTGGATATTTGGGGATAAGCCCCGCATTTTGCATGCATAAGATCAACTTGGAGGAAGGTGCCAAACCATCTATTAAACATCAAAGGAGACTCAATAAGGCTATGCAAGAAGTTGTCAAGAAGGAGATTATCAAGTGGTTGGATGCCGGGTACTCTGCCCCATCTCCGATAGTTCGTGGACTTCTCCAGTACAATTTTCCCCAAAGAAAGGGGCATGATGGTGGTCACCAGTGACAAGAATGAGTTGATTCCTACAAGAACGGTGACCAGATGGAGGGTGTGTATGACTATCGCAAGCTCAACAAAGTCACAAGGAAGGATCATTTTCCACTTCCTTTCTTTGATCAAATGCTTGATAGATTAGTCGGCCATACTTTCTATTGCTTTCTTAAAGGTTATTCGGCCTACAACCAAATTCTTATTGCTCTGGAGGATCAAGAGAAAACAACCTTTACATATCCCTATGGTACTTTTGCCTTCAAGCGGATTCCATTTGGTTTGCGCAATGCACCGGTGACTTTTCAAAGGTGTATGATGGCTATTTTCACGGACATGGTAGAGGACTACCTTAAAGTTTTCATGGATGACTTCTTGGTTTTAAAGATTCTTTTGATGATTGTCTTGCAAATTTGGATAAAGTGTCAGCAAGAAGTGAAGAAACAAATTTGGTGCTCAATTAGGAGAAGTGTCATTTCATGGTCGAGGAAGGCATTGTCCTTGGCCATAAAATCTCAAAGAATGGAATTGAAGTTGACAAGTCAAAGATTGAGGTGATTTCTAAACTTCCACCTCCAACTTCATTAAAGGGTGTGCGAAGTTTCTTAGGCCACGCGGGTTTCTACCGGTGCTTCATCAAAGATTTCTCTAAGGTGATGAATCCGTTGTACAAGCTTCTTGAGAAGGATGCTAAGTTCAACTTCAATGATGATTGCATGAGAGCTTTTGAATTGTTGAAGTTCAAGTTGACAACTACACCCATCATCATCGCTCCAAATTGGAAGTGTCCCTTTTGAACTCATGTGTGATGCAAGTGACGTAGCGGTTGGGGCTGTTTTGGGGAAACACAATCTACAAGATTTTTCATCCAGTCTACTATGCTAGTTAGACCATGAATAGTGCCCAAGTCAACTACACTGTTACAGAGAAAGAGCTCCTTGCCATTGGGTTTGAAATTGAGAAGTTCCGCTCGTACTTGATGGGTGCAAAGGTCATTGTCCACTCGGATCATGCGGCGCTTCGTTATCTTATGAGCAAGAAGGACTCCAAAGCTCGATAGATGAGATGGGTTCTTTTATTTGAAGAGTTTGATATTGATATCCAAGGTAGAAAAGGGAGTGAAAACCAAGTGGCGGTCCACTTGTCTCGTTTGGAGGAGGAGGGAGGCCGCATGATGACCTTAAAATCAATGACTCCTTCCCCGATGAGAAACTCTTGGATATTTCAATGAAAGAGGTGCCATGGTTCGCAGATCTAGCAAATTTTCTTGTGTGTGGAATCATCCTGGATGAGTTCTCTTCAGACCAAAGGAAGAAGATCAAATGGGATTGTCGAAATTATTATTGGGATGAATCATACCTCTTCCGGATTTGTACGGATGGGGTGATTAGAAGATGTTTACCGAAAGAAGAGCAAGGTGAAATTCTTGGGGCTTGTCATTCTTGGCCATATGGTGGTCATCATGGTGGAGCAAGAACGGTGTCCAAAGTGCTAAGTTGCGGTTTCTATTGGCCCACTCTTTACAAGGATGCTAGTGAGCTAGTGAAAAAATGTGATGAATGCAAATGGGCTGATGGAATCTCAAAGAAAAATGAAATGCCTCTCACTACCATTTTGGAGATTGATATTTTTGATGTGTGGGGTATTGACTTCATGGGTCCTTTTGTGAGTTCTTGTGGAAATACCTACATCTTGGTGGGTTGAGGCCGTTGTTCTCCCCAACAATGAGGCGAGAAGTGTGGTGGCATTCTTGAAGAAGAATATTTTCACAAGGTTTGGTACTCCACGTGCAATTATAAGCGATGGGGGATCACATTTTTGCAACAAGACTTTCGACACTTTACTTAGCAAGTATGGTGTTACTCATAAAGTCATGACTCCCTATCATCCACAAGCTAGCTGTCAAGTGAAAGTTTCCACCCGGTAGATAAAGAGTATTTTGTCCAAAATGGTGAATGCTAATCGGACGGATTGGGCCAGGAAGATTGATGATGCACTATGGGCTTATCGGACGGCTTACGGAACACCTATCAGAATGTCACCATACTGGTTGGTGTTTGGGAAGCTTGTCACCTTCCGGTGGAACTTGAGCACAAGGCCATGTGGGCTCTAAAGAAGTTGAATCTTGATTGGGATATAGCCGCTAACCTGAGGGTTGCACATTTGAATGAATTGGATGAGTTCCAGTACCATGCTTATGCCAGTTTATCTTTGTACAAAGAAAAGATGAAATATCTTTATGACAAATACACTTGGAACAAAAAGTTCAAGGTGGGGGATCTTGTTGTTGTTTAACTCAAGGTTGAGGATGTTTCCCTGGAAGCTAAAGTCTAAATGGTGTGGTCCTTTAGAAATTGTGGGTGTGATACTTTTGGTGCATTGGACTTAAAGAACAAAAATAATGAAGTATTCCGAGTCAATGGCCACCGGGTGAAGCACTACTCGGAAAAAGATGGAGATAGCCGCATCATGGCGGTCATTCATTTCAATTAATGGTATTTTGCGTTGTGCCGTGACGTTAAATCATGCGCTTCTTGGGAGGCAACCCATGTTTCTTTTATTTTTCCTTTGGTAGTAAGGTGTTATTTTTGTTTTAACTTGATTTGAAGTGTGCTACAGGGATGAGTGTGACTTACAAGAATTGTGGACAAAATTGTGGCTAAGTGTTGAAAGAAGTGCGGACCGCACAATTTGGAATGTTGTAGCAAAAGAGCAATGCGGCCACAAAATTATCTTGCGGACTGCACAAATGAGAAATGGAAAATACAAACTCTCTGAAGTTTGAGCCTGTCAGAGAAGAGGTCGATGTGCGACCGCAAGGGAAATCTGCGACCGCACATGAGATATGTGGCCGTATACAAAATTGTGCAGACCGCAGATGGGATGCTGAAGATAATGCCCCAGGTAATAGAGTTCATCCAGACTTGACCTTCTTCCCCTTTCATAGACCATAAGTATAAATAGAAGGGCAGGGCCAAGGGTTACAGTTTCACTCTCTGAGCACAAAAATAGCATTCTCTTGAAAATTCTTGGTGAATCCATTTATCCACACACACAATATCTTTGTTCAGTCACTCATCACACTCATTCATCTGGTATGCTTCAATTCCTTGTTAATATTTTTCTTTTAATTTGTAGATTTTTAGTCATTTTTAGGTCATTTGTCAATAGAATTCAATTGTGCATTCATGTGGGGGTAAATCTGTAATGGGTTAACTAATATGTGCTCTATGGGGACTAGGTCTACATATTTGCATGCCTCTATGTTGTTGCCATCTCAAAATTTGCACAAAATTGCAAAACCTAGATAGAAAAAAACTGGACTATTCGTAGTTTTTAAATTCTGCGGCCGCACCTGAAATTGTGCGGTCCCCAGATTGTGATTTTAGGGAAACATAGTGAAAGAAGGGATCTGCGGCTGAATGATAAAACGTGCATACCGCAGATTTCCCATCGCGGCCGCAAAAAAGGCCCTTTTTACTGTCATCAGAGAGTCTACACTTTTTGACTCAAATGTGCGGTTGCAGGTCTAATTGTGCGGACCACAGAAAATAGGTTGCAGCTGCACATCAGCCAATTCTCTGTCATCAGAGAGTTGGCACTTTTTGGGATTCAGAGGTGCGGCTGCAAGTGAAATTATGCGGACCGCACTTCACTCTTGCAGCTGCAAGACAAAATTATGTGGTCCGCAAGTCCAAATCTGTGACCGCATGAAAATTGTGCGGACAGCAAATCTGGTTTCCTGAAAGCATGCTTTGACTGTGTACCCTCACTTTGTCTTCTGGTTTATAACTTACTTGCATGTCTCCTGGGTATGTTTGAACATTGAATTGCAACTATAAATCGCCTTTGCTTGATACAGACAATGGTTCGATCTAAGGGATGAGGCGACACATCTAAAGTGAGGGGTGAACCTTCCCGAGGTCGAGTCAAGAGTGCCTTACCTTTTGGCCAACAAAAGACAATTACAAAGAAAGCTACAGCTGACAAAGAGAGAGGTGCAGATCTCTCCGAGACAAGCTCATATGTCCGGTCTAGGGAAGCATCAGAGGGCAACTCAGCCTCTGTTCAGGAGCAGCCGGCCGTACAGTCAAAGCCGCAAAGGAGATACCAACTCAAGGACGAGCAGTCCTCATCTCATAGCACTTCCGAGGACTCGGAGAGTGCTAATCAGGCTTTTGAGCCATCGGCTACACCTGTCCCTGAAGCACAAGATACACCAGTTCAAGATATCCTCGATGATGGTAGAGGGGGAGATGCTACAGGTGCCAGCCTTGAAAGGTCGAAGAAGAAAGAGGTTTGGGAGGACTAATTTGTCAGCTTGGCTGCCTTCACCAGCTTTCGTACATGGTGGCCAGTGAGGTTGCTAACTCTCGAGTGAAAAAGATTTGGAGATGTACAACCCAGTAGTGTTGAGACAGTTCAGGGAATGCAAGGGGTGGATGTGGTTCACTCAAAGTGTAGTGGACGCCAAAGAGTACCTGGTCCGGGAATTCTATGCAAATGTGGCTCACATCAAAAAGGTGAAAAAAATGACTAAAGTACGTAACTTAAAAGTGAGATTTGATCAACATACACTCAACACGTACTTGGGCTTCGAAGATGTCGAGCCAAAGGAATATTTGGAGAAGTATGCATTGGGAGACGCAACCCAACCTTGGTTACGGAGATTCCAGTAGCACCAGGGCCACCACCTACATGGATTGCTGCTAGGGTTCCAATCCACTGGAGCACTCTGAGTTTCGAGGCAAAAAGGGTGGCAAACATTTGTCTGCAGTAGACGGACCCGAGCCAGAATGAGACTTACCTTCCAATTCCTCGGGCAGTTCTGGTTGCTTCTATTATGGCCGGGTAGCCTATCAATGTGGGGGCCATGATGTCGGCCAACATCTCAGTGATTGCTTGGCAAGATGACTCGTCCTACCCGTATCCCAACACTATTACAGAATATCTCACAGATGCTAGGGTAGAGCTGAGGGATTATGACACAAAGGTGAGGCCGAAGAAGCCTTTTACTTGGTATTCACTGATGAATGAGAACAATCCAAAGAAGAAAGTTCAGTCTCCTACCACCGCGGGCCAGTCTGATGAGCCTGCTATGGTAGCTGCTGAGGCAGTTGATGTTCCATCCACTTCAGCCAAGCCTTCCTCTAGTGCCGCAGCTATGCCTCCGCCATCATCCACAGCCTCTACTGCAGTTCCTGCCACAGCTCCCACCTCGGCTTTAAAGCTAGTGCCTATGCCTACTGCCCCACGTTCTGTGCTGCGAGTCTCCCAGACATTAGCAAGTCTCAACAACTGGATGTAGACATCCATTGCAAAGTTGTCTGACTTATCAAGTACTATTGCAGCGCAGTCTTCTGTTCAGGCACCTTAGTTTCCCCTAACAGTTGAAGAGACATTGAAGAAGTTCCTAGAGAACCAGAACACTATTATGGCTACCTTGGTACACTACTGGCCAGTGATCAAAGAGTTGGGAAAAGAAGTAATGAAGAAGAGAAAGTTCCAGGCCAGCAAGAAGTCAGTGCACAAGCTCTGAAGACAGGTGACCAGGCTTGCTACAGCCAGAGATCTCCCCTTTGACATGTTGATTGACCCACACCATTCAGGCCCAGATCCTACAGCACCAACAACATCGGTGGCACTAGCTGGCCAGTCTGAAGAGCCAGACCTTGCTGCCAACACTGCCGAGGCAGTGCGTCAGATGTTCACCAACCCAGCTACACCCAGAGTTGAGGATGATGAGATTCAGTTGGATGAGCCTGCGGGCGGTGACATTGCTGCGGACACAGAGATGTCCAAGAAACCATAGGGAATTTTCTCTCTCTTTCCCCTCTTTTAATCTCATTTTGTTAAGCGTTGGGAACAATGCTTATCTTTATTCGGGGGGTTTATTGATTATATTTGATACATTCTGAGACATTTGGCCTGTAATAACTTGATATTATTTTCTCTTTTCTTATTATGTATATATTCTCTCTCTTTCTCTCATTATGTATATTCATTCTATCTTCAGTAGTTTTTGCTTATTAGCTTCTTTATTTTTGTTTCTTTATTAGTTCTTTGTTTGATTTAGCAGCTTCTTTTTATGTTTTAGTAGATAATAAGCCTTTGGTTTTCTTAATGCCACGATTCTTTCTAAAGGTAGTTGTGTGAACCGGGTGACTCATCCTAATGATGGATGGGGTGACAACCTTCTTAAGGGAATGAGTCTTCTTTTGTATTTAGGTAATAATAGTAATAGTAATGAACAAAAAGACCTAATTAAGTCATGCTCGAAGAGTCAACGATGCTTCAATTGGTACCAACATACTTAACTACTTGCTTATGGTTAGAGACAAGGTTTTTGAAATAAATAGCTCTAGTTAGTGACTTTGTGACTCTTGTGTCGACTTTGGCAATCATCGAGTGGTTTAATTGGACCATAGTGATCTTTAAACATGAATGTGGTCATTGTGGGCCCTCGACTCTGTCCTCTTTAAAAATCCAATTGTGTGAGGGATGAGATGAATTGTTGCTAGTCCAAGTATTTGTGCGAAGGGCCTAGAACTTGCCCCGAATGTGTTTCAAGGCAAAATCCTAAGTTTTGCTTGGTTTGAGAAGTGATTGTAGGCTCTCCTGGGCTCGCAATGTCAACCCATTTGATCATCTAGCCTTTCTCATTTGATAATCATGTTACAAGCCTTTACCCGTTTGGTCGTGACCTCTCTTGGCACTCGAGCTTTCCTTAACATTTTCGTCAAACAAATGGCTTAAAACGTAAGTTTGGGGAAGAGATGAGAAACTTGAAAAAGGTACCAAGGCACAAAAATAGAAAAGAAATGATCTATATGAGAAGAAAAGGCAAGAAAAGAAAAGGAACAAAAGAAGAATGCAAAAAGTGAATACGTGGAAGGATTGAATGGATTCAAAAAGAGGTAATGATTCCAAACATGGAGAAATCAAAATGGGAGAAAAAGAATGAAATGATCAAGAAAAGTGATGTTAAGTCTCTCTAGTCCCCAATGAAAAGAAAGTACCCCTAAGAATTGCAAAGTGTGAGCCGAGAAATGAAATGGAATGCTTAAGGAAAGGTGTAACCACCAACCCATACTGTATCCAACCCTAATCCAAAAGTCTTCATTACTTCCCAAAAGAATTCCTACTTGATTTCAAGTCGAGTGAGCTTACATTAGTGTGGATCTACATGAGGGGCAAGCCTATGGTACTTGAAGCCGTACTTGTGACATTCTCTTGAGAGAGATGAGTGAACCTTTCATAAATCTTTAGATTTAGTGCTAAATTTCTTAAGTGAGCCTGGCAAATGGAAAGTAGAAGAGGAAGAGTTTGGAGTCCACCATGACCCACGTGATAGAGCAAGAGTACTTGATGAGTAAAGTCAATTCTTGAAGCTCAAATGTCACATTAGAACTATATGTGCATGAATGTTTAACTTGTCGCCTTGTTGATAATACATGAGTAGTGTGGGTAATTATTGGTCCCAACCGATGTGTGGATGGCTCACCATTGATTCGCTGAAATGACCTTAAATTTTGGAGGTGGGAACTAATTTATTTGCTTGAGGATAAGCAAAGACTTAAGTTTAGGGGAGTTGATAATTGGGGATTTTGACTGCGTATTAGAACCTTTTAGCTTTTGTTTAGTCCGAAAGTATTGAATTGTGTTCCCGAAACTAATAAAATCGTGCAAAATTGCAAGAATGCTAGAATTTTGGTCTCCCGAGATGAAATTCGACTCAAAAAAAAGTGTTCGATGCACAAGGTAATAAAGGGCGCAGAAGCATAAATATGCGGTCCATAGAAGGAATTCTACAGCCGCAGAAGAAATTGCGGACTGCAGAATTCCATCTGCGACCGCAAACCAAGAAGAAAAATGTAGCGGAATTTTCAGCAATGTGCAGACCGCACATGAATTGTGTGGCCGCAGAACTGGGCTAAAAGTCAAAGATCAGAGAGTATGCAAAAAGACCAAGTCTAGGAGCCTTTGTGAATAGTGGACCGCACAAGAATTGTGCGGCCGCAGAAGATTGCCTCGAGGCTGCAGTTCAAAAATGTGTGGCCGCAGAACTTCACTTCCTGCCAGCTGAAGAAATATGCGGACCGCACATGGATTGTGCAGCCACAGAACCTCCCGAGGGACATTTTTGTCCAAGATTTTTGGTCCTGTATAAATAGACAGCAAAATTGGGTCAAGTTTGAACATCTGAAGCTGCTGTAGCCATTTTTCTTTACTATTTTAGGAAGTTTTACATTATTTTGGTGTTTTAACATTAGATTTTATCATTTCAATCTTCCATTATGAGTTTAATTAGCTTTTCTTCTCTATTTTCTTCAATTTCCATTATGAGTTTAATTAGCTTTTCTTCTCTATTTTCTTCAGTTTCCATTATGAGTAGCTAGACTTTTACTAGGGTTGTGACCCAACCCTAGTGTGTAAACCTTATAGGTATCTAATTTAGTATTTTTTTATGTTTGAGTATTGATTATTTAGCTTAGTTCATGCTTAAATTTTAGAATTAATGGCTGCAAATATTGATTCATGCCTATTTGACTTAGTCTTTACTTGAGAAAGAGAGACCTAGTCTAGGATAATTTCGCTAACAAGGAATTGGGTTAATTGAGAGATTGATTAACCTAATTAAAGGGTTCAACCTAGAGATAGTAATAACCCGACTTAAGCTCTTATCAACTATTTTGGTTGATACCCATTTGGACTTGAGAAAGCCAAATTTGGCAAAATCACTCTCTGACCGAGAGGTATTGAGTGGGTAACGTAGAGTTGAGAGCTATAAGACACCCCAATCAACAAAATAAGCATTAACGCCTTTATCCTATTAGGCAAACACCTAGGTTATAGTCACAGCCCTAGGCCTTTAATCCAATTGGAAAAATCTCAAAAACATTTATCTAGAATCTATTTTCTTGATCTTGCATTCATTAGAGTAATAGTAGAAATAGAAAACAAAACCTTGTTATGGAAGTGCAATCTTAGATAACCCATTTTCTTGCTTCAAATATATACTCCTAACTCCCACCATAACTTCCAGTGGATTCGACCCTGACTCCTAGTTAGGTAATTATTATTGCATAAGACCGTGTCATATCTCTAATTGAGGTGTGTTATGGACATGGTCAGATGCATGGGATGAACATGATTCAATGGTGATGTCATGGTTATGGAACTCCATGCTTCCAGAAATTAGTGATATTGTTATGTTTCTGAATACTACTAAGAAAATTTGGGATGCAGTGAAGGAGACATACTCTAAAGTTCATGATGCTACCAGGATCTATGAAATAAAAACAAAATTTTCTGCAACAAAACAAGGAGCTCGATTTATTGAATATTCTAACCTTTTACAGGGGTTACGGCAAGGGATGGATCACTATCAATGCATTCAAATGCGTTGTACAAATGATGCTATAATTTTGAAAAGATTTATTGAAAAAGAAAGAATTTATGATTTACTTGCAAGGCTAAATGCGGAGTTTGATGTTGTACGAGTGCAAATTTTAGGGAAAGAGGATCTATCATCATTGAACAAGACAATGGTCATTATACAGACAGAGGAAGGATGGAGGAGTGCTATGCTTGAAACTCAAATAAATGAAGGATCGGTTCTTATGACAAACGGGACAAATAAAAAAGAGTCTGGAGAATCACAATTGGAGAGCACCGTCAAGCCCCCAAGTTCATTCAAATAGCTCGTGAACAGGGAAAATCTTTACTACACTTACTACAAAAATATCAGTACACGAGAGAGAGATATTGGAAACTCAATGGTAAACCTCCAACCAAAAATACTTTTGATGGAAAACAGGCACATATTGCTAGCAACCCTCAGATTGATGAAAAATGTCCATTATCCCAGAATTCAACAAAGAAGACATTGAGAAATTGAAGACATTATTAGAATCTCTGGATATATCATCTTCGGCAGGTAGTTGTTCAATGGCCTTTCCAGGTATTTCTTCCACTTTTGTTGCTAATGTCAGAGACAAATTTTCTCCAATATGGGTGGTTGATTCCGGGGCAATTGATCATATGACTTGTTTGTAATGGCCCGACCGGTTATTTTGAGAATTAACGTCCCGTTCGGCAGCGTAAGGTCTCAAGCAGCTTCGTATTATGTGTCATGACTTGCGTGTGTGGCTGAGTTCAGTTTTTGGATGATTCGAGATCAATTTGGACGAAGGATTCCTGTTTTAGAAGCTTAAATAGTAATAATTGATCGGATTCTTGACCTTTATGTAGATGACTTTGAAATGGAATTTTGATGATTCGAATAGCTTCTTATGGTGATTTTGGACTTAGGCGTGCGTCCGGATTTGGATTTGGAGGTCTATAGGGTAATTTGATGCATTTTGGCGAAAACTGAAAAGTTGAAGTTTTGGAAGGTTAAGAGGTTTGACTTGGAGTTGACTTTGTTGATATCAGGCTATGATTGCAATTCTGAGAGTTGGATTACCTATGTTATGTCATTTGGAACTTGCATGCAAAATTTGATGTCATTCCGGATTGATTTGACATGTTTCGGCACGGGTTTTGGAAGTTGGAAGATTTGAAAGTTCATAAGTTCGATTCGAGGTGCGATTTGTAGTTTTGACGTTGTTTGATGTGATTTGAGGCCTCGAGTAGGTCCGCATTGTGTTATGGAACTTGTTGGTATATTCGGACAGGGTCCCGAATGGCTCAGATGAGTTTCAGACGAGGTTCGGATCGTTTTGGAAATTTTTGGTTAAGGCTGTTAGGCAGTAATCTGATGTATCCGCTTCTGCGGAGGTTTGATAGCAGATGCGGAGCCGCATCTGCTAAGTTTCTATCGCTTTTGCGATATTGAGGCCTGGGTAGAATGTCACGACCCAAAATCCAACTAGTCGTGATGAGACCTAACCCAATCCACTAGGTAAGCCAATTAACAACCAATTTAATGAGATTTATTAAAAGAAGAAATGATAATACAACTGCTTTTATACAAAGAATTTTTCCAGGACTGGTAGTACAAATCATGAGCTTCTAAGATTTAGATTTTTACAAGATTGAACTGAAATAATTACAACATCTATTTGAAATGTAAATGAACAGAGTTCGAATCTAATGCTACCAAGTACAAGTGATAGCCATAACTGGAACGCAAGTACATCTTCAGAACCAGCTCCCCCCGTACGTGACAACGTAATCATCCAACATCTGCACGCAAGGGGCATAAGTGTAGTATGAGTACAATCGATCCCATGTACTCAATAAGTAACAAACCTAACCTTAGGTTGAAAGTAGTGACGAGCTGGAATAATGGTCGGAGTCAAACACCAATAGCCAACAATAGTTCATCATAACATAATAAAAATGGTAGAAGAAATAATTCAGAGGTATGATGCTAAACTCGTTCAGAGTTACGGGAAAATGGGCATGCTTTTCAAAGATGTCAGTAAAACTCGGTTCTTTTCACCAAATCACCGGCGATATGAGTAAATCTGAAAACTATAATTTTTCCCAAAAATCTTTCAACAATAATTAAGATGTTTCATTTTCAGATAGCATGAGGAAAGTACATCTCTATACCTACAAGTCAATATGCAAGTGAAATCGTGAATGTCACCTAAACCGGGTAGAATGAGGAAATGCATCTCGATGCCGGTATCTCAAGTACGCATGTGACATGCAATGCACCTCAGTTATGAACTCATGTACTCACACTCTCAAAGTACTCAATCTCACTGCCTCGTATTCTCACTCGCATTCTCAATACTCAGCACCCTCAGTCACTCAGTACGGTACAGGGCAGATCTAACCCAGGGCAGATCCAGCCCAAACATAAATAAATCCAGGGCAGATCCAGCCCAATGCAAATGAATCCAGGGCAGATACAGCCCAAAAATACATAGCAACTGTGCCCACTATGGATGTGCAGACTCTGGAGGGGCCGATCCAGCCCAAACATAAATAAATCCAGGGCAGATCCAGCCCAAAAATACATAGCAACTGTGCCCACTGTGGATGTGCAGACTCCGGAGGGGCCGATCCAGCTCAAGCGCTATAATAAGCTAAATCCTGGCATGAATCAATAAAGCCTGTCACGGCGTGCAGCCCGATCCCGTAAATACCATTCACGATAGGCCCTTGGCCTCATGTAGTCATCATCTCTCCAGCCTCTCGGGCTCACAACACTCATGTTAAGCATCCCTAATCAATGATGCGAGATGTGACAATATACAATAAAAAAGATTGAGATATGATACGCAATGATGAATGCGACTGAGTACATAACTGCAATTAAGCAAATAACTCAATAGCAAAGAACGACCATTGTGGGTCCCAATAGTACCAGCATATAGCCTAAACATGATTTCAAGCACAAATTACAGCTCAAGTGCTCTAACACATAGAGTACAGTAAAAATGTTCGGATAAGATAGCTACACAGTTCCATGGAATCGACTAAATCACAATATACACGGTGCATGCCCATACGCCCATCACCTAGCATGTGCGTCACCTCAACAGCAATCACATAACACGTAATTCGGGGTTTCATACCCTCAGCACCAAGTTTAGAGGTGTTACTTACCTCGAACAAGCCAAATCCAATATCGAGCAAGCCAAACGATACTCCAAAAATGCCATCTTGCGCCTACCGACCTTCGAACGGCTCGAAATTAGCCAAAAACAACTCAAAGACATCAAATAATGCCTAAGGAACAATTCGAATGATAAAGGTCGAATCTTCAATAAAAGCCCAAAGTCAACCAAAAAGTCAAACCCGGGCCCCCGCCTCAGAACCGTACAAAACTTAAAATCCGACAACCCATTCAATTACGAGTCCAACCGTACTAGTTTCACTCAAATCCGACTCCAAATCGATGTTGAAAACTCAAAAATTCACTCTATGAAACATTAGACAAAAACTCCCAATTTCTCTCTTGAAATCCTCAATCAAATGCCAAAGACGAAGATAGATTCATGAAATAAAATCAAAATCGAGTAGAGAACACTTACCCAATCCGTATGGTGAAAATCGCCTCAAAAATCGCTTCAATCCGAGCTCCATAGCTCCAAATATGTGAAAATGGCTGAAACTTCTTAAATAGAGTACTTTATAATCACTCGGCAAATGAATGAATCGCGATCGCAGAAATACCCTCGCAATCGAGAAGAAGGAAAAGCACTACTCCAGAAAATGCCCTTATGATCGCGCATAAAGCCACGCGAACGCGGTACACAAAGCTCACAAACTACACGATTGCTGAAACAAGACCGGGAACGCGATGATAAACAGCCTTTGCCCAGCTCAGTCCAAATCACTACGCGAACGCGTGCACACTTGCGCTAACGCGTTGCTCAAACTGCAGCAACCTATGCGAACACGTCTGAGGACTCGCAAACGCGAGGAACAACTTTTCCCCAGCCATCAAACAACTCTACGCAATCGCGATTAACTCTATGCAGTCGGGAATAAGGAAACCAGATGTTCGGCAGAACCAGAATGCCCAAATGAAGGAAAATGATCCGAATTCGATCCAAAACAAGCCTGAGCTCCTCAGGACCACGTCCGAACATTCCCACAAGTCCCATAACATAACACGGACCTACTCGAGGCCTCAAATCACGTATAACAACATCGAAACTACAAATTGTACACTTAACGAAACTATTCTAATTCCCGGAACCACAATCGAAATCCGATATCCTCAAAATCAACTCTCGGTCAAACTTATGAACTTTCCAAACCTTTAAATCTCCAACTTTCGCCAGTTAGTGCCGAAACTTTCTAGAAACATCCAAATGCAAATCGGGACATACGTTCGAGTCCAAAATCACCGTTCAGACCTAATGGAACCGTCAAACTCTAATCTAAGGTCAAATACTAAAAAATCAAACTTGGTCAACTCTTCCAATTTAAAGCTTCAATCATGAAATTTATTCTTCCAAATCGATTCCAAATGACCTGAATACTAAAGCCGACGATTCACACAAGTCATAATACATCATACAGAGCTACTCATTCCCTCAAACTACCGAGCGAAATAAAAATGCTCAAAACTACCAGCCGGGTCGTTGCATCCCCACTTAAATATCTGTTCGTCCTCGAACGTGCCGAGAGTCGTTCCACAGCCATCAAATCGCCGTGTAACCTTGCAATGCACATGCCCGGGGGTGATCCCACGTCACCCCAATCCATGTAAGCCTGACAATACATCATAACTAAAGATCATTACTTTAACCTTAGTCTGTAAGCCGTAGAACCCAATTTCCAACATCTGAAATTCCTTACAAGACCCGAATCTCGCATCTACACACTGTAATAGTCTGAACAAGCTGTGTCAAGCCATAACCAAAGTCCAAGATGCAATCACATACTATACCGCATAACTCAGATGCTCACAGCAATAACCTCTGACCATAGTAGCTTCTAAATACAAACCCAATACCGGTAATAAAACCCATATCGAACAAAACCCCATTCTAAAACCTTCGTACACTTCCGATGATGAAAGAAAACACGCAGAAGCTCGTAACCACTTATTAGACCAACAAGTCATGGAACTCTCCCTCCTTCAACAAGAACTATAACCAATTTCTAAGTCGACTTCCGATATTGTCCTTCCAAATAAATCGAAATCAGATCCGATAGCACCCATTCTAGGTCTGACGATCTCATCTTATCAAATACAGTCACCCTACTAACATGCCATACCAATAAAACCTTAAGCCACAAATCGTGCAATCCATGCACCAATATGTAATAATTCAAGTGTACTCAGACATAGAAAATGACTCAAACGAGAGAACTGTCCCGCAAGCTCAACAAGTACCACCACAATGCAATGCTAAGAACCCATCATCCACCGTATAACCAAAACACACAAATCTAACACAAAGGATCATATCTCAACATAACTCTGCTACAATGCGTGACCCCATCCAAACACTGGTCCATATGAAATACCTCAAGCCACCATGCCCACAATCAGCAACCACGCGCAATTCGACATCAAGTACCCGAGGTACACGACCATAATCACAAAGAAACAAATAACACAATAACACAATCCGGAAAGAACATAACCAATACGCAGTCAATCATTCAACACCCTAATACCCATCTCGCTTAAATCCCGCCATAAAGCCCAAATAGAACCGCACCATGTGTGCATATAACCAACGAATCACAACTCCTCGTAGCATAGAAGAGTAACTCATAGAACATACCAGATACGAATGAGATCAAGTACGGAGTCAACCCATCCGGCCCGATGTAGAATATACATCCTCATTGAGCCTACCAATGGGCCCCCAAATCAACCTTGGTCGTCCACAATTAGATAAATAATCCTCTGAAAGTCCACAATGACCTAGCCATAACACATACTAACATCTGGCTAGCTTTGGCCATATTTTCACATTCCACAACCACGAAACAACCTTCTTCTAAGAACTCCCAGTCTCCAAATTCATAGAACACACGAATCACCATATCTGATCCCAACTCCATCGCCCGAATGTCTAACACATCTCTCATACACGATCATCTCAGGAAATACTTCTATAATTGTTCCATGCCACATAGAAAAATCTGAATATCAACAGTCGATCAACCAGGCGAGTACCACAACACCAATGAAGCATCCGTAAGTCAAAACCCAGTGCGCCTTCTGAATGTACACTCTTCTCAAGTAATACCAAATAGTGCCAACTTCTGAAATCTTTTGTATTGTCTAAGAATTCATGACATTCCCTTCAACACTGAATTGTGACCTTGCTCATGCAAATCTCAATCCTACACAACACACCAGATCTATCATGCCGTAATATGAAAAGTACGAGAATCTCATAATCAACTCTGAGTCACAAGAAAACTACATACTCAATTAGCCAAGAACCTTTCACATGATCCCATCCCATAGAAAATCACAATACTCAACATGCTCCTCACGCCGATAGGAAATATCTGTCCCAAACCGTAGTAGAAATCATCAAGAACACCTTGAAATCCATTTGCACATAACCTAGCCATCATAACTGAATCCCTCTAACTCAACCAATCCACGCACGTCGCCGAATCCAAGATTATTGCCACAAAACACCTGTAGAGACTCACCACATCATAAGTATCCAAAGAACCGATCATATCCATTATTGTGTTGATCCAAACTACTATTAAGTTGTCCTACTTCTCCAAGTTTTCTTCTGAATTGCCTTCAAGTTGACACTTCTCCTTGCCAGAACACCATGATCCTTACCCAAACTCACCACAAGAGGTCCTAACATAAAATCACATCGCCCTAAGGTCCATAAGCCGTTGTATTCCCTCTTAAGTAACCCAAAAGTACCACCATCGAGTCACCCACTCTGAAGAGACCTTCTGTGAATCTAATGTCGTTTCCTTCTCCTTCCTGATACTGAAATGTATAATCCATAATGATATAGAAATACCGCGAGTCTCGACACCATCTAATGTAAATTCCAAATTTAGCCATATAAAAACCCAAAAATCCTCAACTGCCACATATGAATCTTAAACTCTTTAGAACCTCCCCGAGAGTCATCCACTCTGCTCAAATCTCAATTGCACCACCCAAATGGCTCGGACGACCTATGCTCAATTAACACAACAACACCCCAAAGAAGTCATCTTGTCTTAACGCAACCAAGCAAATCCCTAATCCATGCGCACTACATCCGTCACGAATAACAACCTCAAATCATCCCGTGATTTCCATATACCCGTAAAGCGTAATATATCCCATATCTAGAAGTCTCCTCACTTGAGTCATAACTGATTCACAAATATGCCTCAAGCTGAAACCAATACAATACGTAACCATGCAACCAAATCGTCGATATCCGACTCCCCCACTTGGCTCAAAGCCATAGATCAAAACATGCGATAACTCACAATGCCCATACTCTATTACTACCATGATACCGCATGGAGATTCAACTAAATCCTTCATAAGCTCACATAACACAAACCATATAGTACCTAAAATCATCTACTAAGCTTGCATACATCCACATGATGGTCAGGTCAACTATTACAACCGATCCAAACTCAAATCGCACAAATATACCCCACTTGTAGAAAAGAAAGCCTCCACATAACATTATAAGGATCACACATCCGTAGATTATCCCGTAGGTGATAACCCACCCACTTAGCTTCAAACTGACATCTCTCTATAGCCTTTCATAGCCATAACTATTACGCCATCACTTAATCTTCCTGAGTCTGAACTCACAACAAGACATGAAAATTTACTTCGTTCCACAATTAAACAACATGAAAAAATCTTTCAACACACTCATAACTCGAGACTATATGTCACATCAAGACAGAAATCAAGCACCCAATAGTCCTTTTCACATCCCAAGCAAACTCTTTGCGTCACATTCAAACCATTTGAACACATCCCGCAGTCACATTATACTCATCATATGGCCATCCAACCACTCATCGAGCCACAAATTCCACTAATAGGGACACTACCAAACTTATAAGTCCAAAAGCACACACTCACACAACCGAAATCCCCGTGCTCGAGCTACAGTCAAAATCCAGCCTCAAGTCCTCTAGACTGGCCCATCATCAGCACACGAAAATCACATCTCGCACCTCATCCATGGAATACATAAGCCGTCGAGGTACAGCTGATACCGAGCACTCACATGCGCACACAAATGCGTGGAAGGGATTCAAAGAGTTACGCTTCAAGCTGAATCAATGTTGCACGGTAAGGAAAGAAAGATGGGAAGTTTATCCTAAATACCCTATAGCCTCTAGAAGATAGGTGTGGACGTCATCATACCGATCCGCAAGACTCTACTAGACACTTGCTCATGAATGGTAGAACCTATGAACCTAGAGCTGTAATACCAACTTGTCACGATCCAAAATCTAACTACTCGTGATAGCACCTAATCCAACCTGCTAGGTAAGCCAATTAACAACTAACCAATTCCAATGAGATTTATAATGAGAAGAAATGATAATTCAACTGATTTTATACAAAGAATTCCCCCAGGACTGTTAGTACAAATCATGAGCTTCTATGATTTAGATTTTTACAAGACTGAACTGAAATAATTACAACATCTGTTTGAAATATAAATGAACAAAACTTGAATCTAATGCTACCAAGGACAAGTGATAGCCATAACTGGAATGCAGGTACATCTTCAGATCCAACTCCCGCCGTATGCAGCAACATCAGCATCCAATATCTACACGCAAGGTGCAGAAGTGTAGTATGAGTACAACCGACCCCATGCACTCAATAAGTAACAAACTTAACCTTAGGTTGAAAGTAGTGATGAGCTGGAAAAAATGTTGGAGTCCAACACCAATAGCCAACAACAGTTCATAACAATATAATAAAAATGGTACAAGAAATAATTCAGAGGTACGATGCTCAACTCGTTCACAGTTATGGGAAAATAGGCATGTTTTTCAAAGATGTCAGTAAAACTCAATTCTTTTCACCAAATCACCAAAGATATGAGTAAATCTGAAAACTATAATTTTCCCCAAAAGTCTTTCAACAATAATCAAGATGTTTTATTTTCAGATAGCATGAGAAAATTACATCTCTATACCTACATGTCAATATGCAAGTGAAATCCTGAATGTCACCAAAATCGGGAAGAATGAAGAAATGCATCTCGATGCATGTATCTCAAGTACGCATGTCACATGTAATGCACCTCACTTATGAACTCATGTACTCACACTCTCAAAGTACTCAATCCCACTGCCTCGTATTCTCACTCACCATGCTCAATACTCAGTACACTCAGTCACTTAGTACTGTACAGGGCAGATCCACCCAAACACAAATAAATCCAGGGCAGATCCAGCCCAATGCAAATGAATTCAGGGCAGATCCAGCCCAAAAATCCATAGCAACTGCGCCCATTGTGGATTTGCAAACTCCGGAGTGATCCAGCCCAAGCACTATAATAAGCCAAATTCTGGCATGAATCAATAAAGCATGCTGTGGCGTGCAGCCCGATCCCATAAATACCACTCACAACAGGCCCTCGGCCTCACTCAGACATCAGTCTCTCCTGCCTCTGGGGCTCACAACACTCATGCTAAGCATCCCTAATCAATGATGTGAGATGTGACAATATACGATAACAGAGACTAAGATATGATACGTAATGATGAATGCGACTGAGTACATAACTGCAATTAAGTAAATAACTCAACAGCAAAGAACGACCATTGTGGCTCCCAATAGTACCAGCATATAGCCTAAACATAATTTCTAGCATAAATTACAGCTCAACTGCTCTGACACATAGAGTACAGTAAAAATGTTCGGATAAGATAGCTACATGGTTCTAGACTAAATCACAATTCACACAGTGCACGCCCATACGCCCGTCACCTAGCATGCGCATCACCTCAACATCAATCATATAACACGTTATTCGGGGTTTCATACCCTCAGCACCAAGTTTAGAAGTGTTACTTACCTTGAAAATGCCAAAACCAATACCGCGCAAAGCCAAATGATACTTCAAAAATGCCATCCCATGCGTACCGACCACCGAACGGCTCAAAACTAGCCAAAAGCAATTTAAATACATCAAATAATTCCTAAGGAAACAATTCTAAATGATAAAAGTTGAGTCTTCAATCAAAACCAAAAGTCAACCAAAAAGTCAAACCCAGGCCCTCATCTCGGAACTCGAAAATACTATTAAAATCCAACAATCCATTCAATTACAAGTCCAACCATACTAGTTTCACTCAAATCCGACACCAAATCGATGTTCAAAACTCAAAAATTCACTCTATGAAACTTTAGACAAAAAACCTCAATTTCTCTTTTGAAATCCTCAATCAAATGCCAAAACTGAAGATAGATTCATGAAATAAAATCAAAACCGAGTATAGAACACTTATCCTAATCCATATGGTGAAAATCGCCTAAACAATCGCTTCAATACGAGCTCCATAGCTCCAAATGTGTAAAAATGGCTGAAACTTAGAGTACTTTATAATCACTGGGCAAATCAATGAATCACGATCGCGGAAATACCCTCGTAATCGTGAAAAAGGAAAAGCATTGCCCTAGAAAATACCCTATGCGATCGCGTATAAAGCCATGTGAACGCAGTACATAAAGCTCACAAACTACGCGATTGTTGAAACAAGACCGCGAACGCGAAGAGAAATAGCCTCTGCGCAGCTCAGTACAAATCACTACACGAACGCATGCACACTTGCGCGAACGCGTTGCTCAAATTGCAGCAACCTACACGAACAAGTCAAAGGACTAGCAAACGCGATGAACAACTTTTTCCAAGCCATCAAACAACTCCACGTGATCGTGATTAACTCTACGCAATCGCGAATAAGGAAACCAGATGCTCAGTAGAACCAGAAATGCTAAAATGAAGGGAAATGATCCGAATTCAATCCAAAACACGCCCGAGCCCCTCGATATCACGTCCGAACACTCCCCCAAGTCCCATAAATAAACACGGACCTACTTGAGGCCTCAAATCACGCATAACAACATCAAAACGACAAATTGCATCCCAAATCGAACTTAATGAACTTTTGAACTTTCAACTTCCGAAACTCGCACCAAACATATCAAATCAACCCAGAATGAGCTCAAAATTTTCACACAAATCCAAAATGACGTAGCGAAGCTATTCCAATTCCCCGAACCACAATCTGAATCCGATATCCTCAAAGTCAACTCTCGGCCAAACTTATGAACTTTCCAAACCTTCAAATTTTCAGCTTTCGCCAATTAGTGTCGAAACCTTCTAGAAACATCCAAATGCAAATCCGGTCATACGCCCGACTCCAAAATCACCATCCAGGCCTAAAGGAACCGTCAAAACTCCAATCCAAGGTCAAATATTAAAAAATCAAAATTGGTCAACTCTTCCAAAATCGACGGTTCACACAAGTCATAATACATCATACAGAGCTATTCATGCCCTCAAACTACCGAGGGAAGTGCAAATGCTCAAAACGACCGGTCGGGTTGTAACAAGGAAGCTTCGCTTTTGTGGAGCTTTTGTTGCAGATGTGATGGCCGCTTTTGCGACCCATTGACGCAAATGCGAAGATGTCCGCTTTTGTGGCTATTTTCGCGCTTCCGCAGAGTCGCAGATGCGACTCATTCTTGCGCAGGTGCAGCCACTGCGCTGGCTAGTTGGGTTCGCAGATGCGAACTTTTTCTCACTGAAGCGGCATTTCTGTTCGCAAATGCAAAAAAACCTAGGTAGAATCACGCATATTCGAGGGTTTGGCATTTTTGTCCATTTTTGAGTTTGAAGCCTCAATTTTCAGCGATTCTAGAAGGATTATTCACGAGTTTGATTTTGGTAAGTGTTCTCTATCCGAAAATGATTACATTTCATGATTTCATACTTATTTATATCATTAATCAATGAATTGAAAGGAAGAAAATGCGAAATTTTGTAAAATCTTTCAAAAGCATTAAATGATGATTTGAAG
Source organism: Nicotiana obtusifolia (assembly GCA_002018475.1). NCBI lineage: Eukaryota > Viridiplantae > Streptophyta > Magnoliopsida > Solanales > Solanaceae > Nicotiana > Nicotiana obtusifolia. The sequence goes on from MCJB01020781.1 coordinate 142,458, forward strand.
GACAAATTGATATCGGAATTTGTTAATTCTTGTATGGTTAAACTCGTATCGGAATGGGTGTTCGGGTTTTGTGAATTTTGTCGGGTTTCGAGGTGCGGGCCTAGGGGTTGATTTTTGGGTTGACTTTTTTGTTTTAATTAAAGATCGAAGTTTTATTAAACAGAATTGTTTTCTATGAGTTTTATTTATTATTTGAAGTTATTTTGGCTAGATTTGAGTCGTCCAGAGGTTGTTTCACTCAAGAAGGTCATTTTAGAGTATCGGTCTAGCTTCATTGAGGTAAGTATCTTGACTAACTTTGTGGGGGGAGGGGGGGAACTACCTCTTAGGATTTGAGTCACTTGTGCTAATTGTGTCATGTGAAGGCCGTGTATGTGAGGTGACGAGTACGTACTCGGAATAATTGTGGAAATTTGACAGTTTAGGGCTCTTAGGTTCTTATGTTCATTAGATACAAAAATTGTTTGTCATGTTAAATCTCCCATTTACCAAATTCACCCTTACATGTCTTATTTGGAATTAATTGCTTTATGTTCTACCCTCATTGCCGATTAAACTCTTATGTGCCTTAACTGAAGTTGTTGCCTCTGTAATTGCCATGATATCCTTCCCGTAATTGCTTATCCTTAATTAAAGTTACTATTATTTTTTTTGTAAGTATCTATCCTTAATGGAAGTTATTGTTATCTTTTCCGTAATTGCTTACCCTTAATTGAATTTGTTGTATCTCTTCCGTAACTACTCAACCTTAAATAAATTTTTGTTATCACTTTTTCATTGCGGCCTTAACCTTATTTGAAATCGTCGATTCATGTTATCTTTCTTATCTTCGAATGGTACTTTTGTGGAATCATTGTATCTCTTCCTTGTTGAGCTATTCTTGTTGAGACCATTAATCCCTATTGTGTCTTTCTTTGTGAGCTCGTCCTATCGTTTCTTTGTGTTCTGAAGTTCTTGAGTTGATTTACTTATCGTATTCTCGTATTGTTGTTGTTGTTGTTGTTTTTGTTGTTATATTTTGGCACACGTGTTATTGTTGAGAGAATTGTTATGTTGTTTGCACGAGGTTTCTGTCATGTTGTTGTTATGTTGTTTGCACAAGGTTTCTGCCACGCTATTTTTGTGTTGTTGCACGAGGTTTATGTCGTGCTGTTGTTACTATTGATACGCATGCGGTAGTATAAGGTCTAGGTTTTGAAACGCATGTGGTGAGATAAGGTGATCTTGAAACACGTGGCTAGTAAGAGAACTACTAGAAGTCATGCGGTGTGATAAGGTGGGGTAAAATGCGAGATGCTATTTTGGGGAAAATAATTTTCAAAACTAAACATAAAGGCTCCAATGGTGATATAAGAAAAGTTTGTGATTCATTTGATGATTTGAGACTACGAGGCGGTACCTCGGTAGAGCTCTTATTGACATCTCCCCTTTCCTGTGCACTTGTCTTTGATTTTAGTTTTCCTTAGCATACTATTAATTGTTTTCCTCTGTGTTGCACTACTTGCTTAGTTCCATGTAGCTAATCATGTTGTACTAGCCATTGCTTCAACTTCATTGTTGTCTTTATTACACTGTACATTTTTGTGGTGATTGTTTCTTATGTGTCATTCATTGTCTTTACTCTTACTTGTTGACTTGAATTGTGGTAGAACACTTGCACAAGAATACATGTAAATAAATCACCCATTAAGTTTAAGAAGATGAATCCTGATATTATTGACCATTTACACGTACTCTCGTCTACTTACCTTCTGCGTGAAAGTTGTTCTATTGGCACGTGAGTCGTTCATGTGTTATGAATTGTAATGTAGGCACAAGGTGCCAAGTAATTAGGGTTCATGAATAGGGACCCACAAGCTGTGGTTATGAGGTTTGGTACCTCGTGAAAATGCCTGAACAGATCTGGTGTGAAAGCAGTTGTTCTTATTGAGTTGTTGCTGGTTTTTCCTTTGTTCGATTTCACCGAACTTAGATTGTGTTCAGTTTATTTACAACATTATTACCTGACTGCTTCTTGTTAAAAATTGTTGTTACTAGTGTATCATTGCAAGTATTGCGTTGTATTCCTTATCCTGCTTAGCTTTATATTAGTATTGTTTCTCTGTTAGTTCACCTTCATACTTGTTTAGGTTGTTTAGTCCAGTAGGTGTCTTGATTGTCCCTCGTCACTATTCCATCGAGGTTAATCTTGATACTTTTTGGGTACCGCCGTGGTGCACTCATACTACGCTTCTACATATTTTTTGTGCAGATTCAGGTACCTCGGTTATTGTTGATTATTAGCTAGCTGGTCGAGCATTACGATGGAGACTCAAGGTAAACCTGTCATCGCGTTACCAGGCCTCAAAGCCACATTCTGTATTGTACTTGTACTGTTTAATTCTATTCCAAACAGCTGTATTTCACGATTTTCTAGTAAACTCATTAGAGCTTATGACTTGTACTACCGGTTTTGGGGTATTGTATTGCACTTAGGATCATTGGTTTTGCTGTTGAAAATTCAGTTTCATGCTTCATTGTTGTTCTGGTTAAATTATGTATTAAATTCAGTAAGTGTTAGACTTACCTAATCTTAGAGACTAGGTGTCGTTACGACATCCTACGGAGGGAAATTTAGGTCGTGACAAGTTGGTGTCAGAGCTCTAGGTTCGTAGGTGCTACGATTCAAAAGCGAGTTTAGTAGAGTCTTGCAGATTGGTACGGAGACGTCTGTACTTATCTTCGAGAGGCTATGAAACTATTAGTACAGTTTCACTTCTTTCATTCATATCGTGCGAGGGTTTGAACCTTTGTCACTCTATTCTCTCATAAATGGTGAGGATGCGAGTTGCAGTTACTGACGATGTTGCCCGCAGAGCGGGCATTGCTAAGGGCTGAGGCAGATGTAGAGGTAGAGGCTGAAGAGGAGCACGTGCTACAGCTAGAGCACCTATTAGAGCAGCAGTTGAGGGGCCACCAGTAGCTCCTGTTGGGGGGACAGGTAGGGAGGCGCCTGTTGTTACCCCAGGACTTCAGGAGATTTTAGCATAATTCCTAAGCATGTTTGGAGCATTGGCTCAGGCGGGGTTGATTCCGGTTACACCAGCTACTTCATAGATCGGGGGAGGAGCTCAGACTCCGCCCTCCCGTACTCTGGAGTAGCGAGTCCGCGTTGGTCAGGTTCCAGGTGTCATGCCAACACAGCCTGTTATCCCAGTTTAGCCCGCGGTTAGGGCAGCTGCATCTGAGGAAGAACAGCTTATACTTGCGAGGTTCGAGAAGTATTACCCTCTTACTTTCAGTGGTTTGGATTATGAGGATGCACATGGGTTCCTAGGGGAGTGCTACCCTATTCTCCACACTATGGGTATTGTGAAGACTAGTAGGGTTGCTTTTACTACGTTCCAGCTTAAGGGGGCAGCATATCAGTGGTGGCGAGCACATGAGTTAGGTAGTCCGGCCAATACAGCTTCACTTTTATGGACTCAGCTTTCAGAGGTGTTCTTGAGAAGCTTGTACCCCAGACCCTTCGGGAAGCGTGGTGCGAGGAGTTTGAGTAGCTGCGCCAGGGCACTATGTCGATGTCAGAGTATGCAGTTAGATTCAGTGATTTGTCCAAACATGCACCTATTTTGGTTTCTACAGTTAGAGAGCAAGTCCGCAGGTTCATTGAGGGGATCAGTCATGATATCGGGTTCAGCATGGCTCGGGAGTTGGAGGCAGATATTCCATTTCAGCAGTAGTAGAGATCGTTCACAAATTAGAAGGCATGCGAGACCAAAAGAGAGCGGGCATGTTGGGTCAGGAGAGAGGAGGCAGAGAGGCTAAGAGGCCTCGCAGACGGAGAGGACCTACTGGTCCCTATTTTGGAGGTCGGGTAAGGCATGGTAGAGGTTTTGTGGGTCAGCCAGTTCAATTTGCACTTTAGACTTTGCACGGTGTTCTAGGTGAATATGGGTCTCAAGGTACCCGAGAACTTCCACAAGTACGTCAGCAGAGAGGTTGCCTGAGTGTGGAGATACCAGAGACATGGTAAGAAATTGTCCCAAACTCCGGACAGATATGTCACAGCAGGGTATTCAGGCTATGAGTTCCGCTCCAGTTGTTATATCCCTGCACCGCCAGCTTGGGGTGTGGGTCAAGCGAGTAAAAGGTGCTCGAGAAGGGGAGGCCCAACCCGTTGATGTGTTTCACGGTAGGGCTAAGGCCACTGCACTAGATAATGTTGTACGGGTATGGGTTCGATTTGTTATAGAGGAGCATCATTCATATTTGTTTTGAGTCTACTTATCGGGTTGAGTTCTCCTATATTACTTCACATACGGGTGAGTTTAGTGATTTGGTACTCCGCTTATTTGTTTACCCCTGTTGGGAGATTCTATAGTGGTAGCCCATGTTTAACTTTTGTTTTCATTCATTATTGAGAACTATGAGACTAGAAATGGCTTTCTGTTACTTATTTCGGTAGTTTTGATGTGAATTCTGGATGGTTAGTTACGATTCGTGATTTAGATTCTCTACCGCTATGGGAGTTAGTATGTGTTGTGAATTTGTTGGTGGAAATTGAATTAGTGGAAGGTTTCAATTGGTTAGATGTGTATACTACTTGTGATTTAGAGCTGAGGATGGAATCCTCGCATTTTTATATGGTTGATATGTTGAACCGGGCTTCGTGTCGTGGTGGAAGTTAAATCAGGATGAGATCCTTGTGATTAGTTCATATATCTTGATTCTCCCTTGTGGAATTGATTCGTAATATGATATTGATAGGGAGTGGTTGTCGAGCTTGTTTGATAGTTCTTTCATGTGTTTCCTTGTATACTCAGTCATTTTCGCTTTGTGCTTATTGGGTTTTAGCTTGTGAGGTGTGTGCCCAGGTGGCATTAGATGTGACTTGTTGATTCGGGTGAATAGCTATGAGGTCTTCATGTTTCTTGCATCGTTGTCAGTGTTGTGAAGGGTTGGAACAGGGTTGTAGAGGATATGAGGTTAATTGCCGGTGATGGGTTTGATTATGGATAGCTATTGTGATTAGAAATGGTGTTATGGACATAGGTGTAGTGTTTTACGTTGCGTGTTTGTATCTTATGGGTGTAGGCATAAGTTGTTGCAGCTGGTTGAGGCTTATATTGTGTGTTGATGTAGGAATCGGGTCTTTTGGAAATGATCGCGATGGTGAGAAATTTGGTTCTAAGGCCTATTAGTGTGGGTGGAAGAGGTAATCTTCAGTTGAGTTGGTGTTGTCGGACCTATGTGGATTGGGGTGACGTGGGATCACCCACAGGTGTATGTATGGTATGTCCACTCAGTGATTTGATGACTTCGGATTGGTTCTTAACACGTTCGAGGACGAACGTTTGTTTAAGGGGGGAGAATGTAATGACCCCATCGATCATTTTGAGAATTAATGTCCCTTTCGGTGGTGTAAGGTTTCGAGCAGCTTTGTATTATGTGTCATGACTTGCGTGTGTGGCCAAGTTCAATTTTCAGATGACTCGAGATCAATTTGGACGAAGGATTCTTGTTTTAGAAGCTTAAGCGGTAAGAGTTGATCGGAGTCTTGACTTTTGTGTAGACAACTCCGAAATGGCATTTTGATGATTCCAATAGCTTCATATGGTGATTTTGGAGGCGTGCGTCCGGATTTGGATTTGGAGGTCCGTAGGGTAATTTGATGCATTTTGGCAAAAATTGAAAAATTGAAGTTTTGGAAGGTTAAGAGGTTTGACCGGGAGTTGACTTTACTAATATCGGGCTCAGATTGCGATTCTGAGAGTAGGATTAGCTCCTTTATGTCATTTGATACTTGCATAAAATTTGACGTCATTCCGGGTTGATTTGATATGTTTCAGCACGAGTTTAGTTTTGGAAGTTGGAAGATTTGAAAGTTCATAAGTTCAATTCGAGGTGTGATTCGTAGTTTCAACGTTGTTTAATGTGATTTGAGGCCTTGAGTAGGTCCGCGTTGTGTTATGGAACTTTTTGGTATATTCGGACGGAGTCCCGAGTGGCTCGGATGAGTTTCGGACGAAGTTCGGATCGTTTTGGACATTTTTGGTTAAGGCTGTTGTGTAGTGTTCTGGTGTATCCACTTCTGCGGAGGTTTGATCGCAGATGTGGAGCTGCTTCTGCGAAGGTTGTGTAGCTTCTGCGATGTTCAGGCCCGGGAGGAAGCTTCGCTTTTGCGGAGTTTTTGTGGCAGATGCGACGGCCGCTTTTGCGGCCCATTGATCACAAATGCGAAGATGTCTGCTTCTGCAGCAGTTTGTACGCTTCCGTGGAGTCGCAGATGCGACTCATTCTTGTGCAGGTGCGGCCACTAGGCTGGCTAGTTGGGTTCGCAAATGCGAACCTTTTCTCGCAGATGCAACGTTTCTGTTTGCAAATGCGAAAAAACCTGGGCAGAATTATTTGAGGGTTTGGCATTTTTGTCCATTTTTGAGTTTGGAGCCTCAATTTTGAGCGATTCTGGAAGGATTCTTCACGAGTTTGATTTTGGTAAGTGTTTTCATACTTATTTATATCATTAAATCAGTAAATTGAAAGGAAGAAAATGGGAAATTTTGTAAAATCTTTCAAAAACATTTCATGAGATTTGAAGGACGAATTGATAACGGAATTTGGTAATTCTTGTATGGTTGGACTCATATCAAAATGGGTGTTCGGATTTTGTAAATTTTGTCGGGTATTGAGGTGCTGGCCCAGGGGTTAACTTTTTTGTTTTAATTAAAGATCGAAGTTTTATTAACCAGAATAGTTTCCTATGAGTTTTATTATGATTTGAAGTTATTTTGGCTAGATTTGAGCAGTCCGGAGGTTGTTTCACTCGAGAATGTCATTTTAGAGTATCGGTCTAATTTCTTTGAGGTAAGTATCTTGCCTAACTTTGTGTGGGGGAACTACCTCTTAGGATTTGAGTTACTTGTGCTAATTGTGTCATGTGAAGGCCGTGTACGCGAGGTGACGAGAATATAGTGGGCTTAATTGTGGAAATTTGACCGTTTAGGGCTCTTAGGTTCTTATGTTCATTAGATATAAAAATTGTTTTGTCATGTTAAAACCCCCATTTACCAAATTCACCCTTACGTGTCTTATTTGGAATTAATTTCTTCATGTTCTACCCTTATTGCCGATTAAACTCTTATGTGCCTTAACTGAAGTTGTTGCCTTTTTAATTGCCATACTATCCTTCCCGTAATTGCTTATCCTTAATTGTAGTTACTATTTTTTTTGCGTAAGTATCTATCGTTAATGGAAGTTATTGTTATATTTTACGTAATTGCTTATCCTTAATTGAATTTGTTGTATATCTTCCGTAACTGCTCAACCTTAAATGAAGTTTTGTTATCCCTTTTTCATTGCCAGCTTATCCTTATTTGGAATTATTGATTCATATTATCTCTCTTATCGTCGAATTGTACTTTTTTGGAATCATTGCTACACATTATCTCTTCCTTGTTGAGCTATTCTTGTTGAACCATTATCCTTGTTGTGTCTTTCTTTGTGAGCTCGTCCCACAGTTTCTTTATGTTTTGAAGTTCCTGAGTTGATTTTCTTGCCGTATTCTCGTGTTATTGTTGTTGTTGTTGTTGTTATGTTTGGCACACGTGTTATTGTTGAGAGAATTGTTATGTTGTGTGCACGAGGTTTCTGCCATGCTGTTGTTATGTTGTTTGCACAAGGTTTCTGCCACGCTATTTTTGTGTTGTTCCACGAGGTTTATGTCGTGCTGTTGCTACTATTGATACGCATGCGGTGGTATAAGGTCTGCATGTTGAAACGCATGCGGTGAGATAAGGTGGTCTTGAAACGCGTGCCTAGTAAGAGAACTACTAGAAGCCATGCGGTGTGATAAGGTGGGATAAAATGCGAGATGCTATTTTGGGGAAAATAATTTTCAAAACTAAACATAAAGGCTCCCGTGGTGATATAAGAAAAGTTTGTGATTCATTTGATGATTTGAGATTACGAGGCGGTACCTCGGTAGGGCTCTTGTTGACATTTCCCCTTTCCTGTGCACTTGTCTTTGATTTTTGTTTTCCTTAGCATACTATTAATTGTTTTCTTCTGTGTTGCACTATTTGCTTAGTTCCATGTAGCTAATCCTATTGTACTAGTCGTTGCTTCAACTTCATTGCTGTCTTTATTACACTGTACATTTTTGTGGTAATTGTTTCTTATGTGTCATTCATTGTTTTTGCTCTTCCTTTTTGACTTGAATTGTGGTAGAACACTTGTAAAAACATACACGTAAATAAATCACACATATCAGTTTAAAAAGATGAATCCTAATGTTATTATCCATTTACATGTACTCTCGTTTACTTACCTTCTGCATGAGAGTTGTTCTATTGGCACGTGAGTCGTCTGTGCTGTTATGAATTGTAATGTGGGCACAAGGATCCAAGGGATTAGGGTTCATGAATAGAGACCCTCGAGCTTTGATTTTGAGGTTTGGTACCTCGTGAAAATGCCTGAACAGATCTGGTGTGAAAGCAGTTGTTCTTATTGAGTTGTTGCTGGTTTTTCCTTTATTCAATTTCACCAAACTTAGATTGTGTTCAGCTTACTCTACAGCATTATTACCTGACTGCTTCCTGTTAACAATTGTTGTTACTAGTATATCATTGCAAGTATTGCGTTGTATTCTTTATCCTACTTATCTTTATATTAATATTGTTTCTTTGTTAGTTCACCTTCATACTTGTTTAGGTTATTTAGTATAGTAGGTGTTTTGATTGTCCCTCATCACTACTTCACCGAGGTTAGTCTTGATACTCACTGGGTACCGTCGTGGTGTACTCATACTACGCTTCTGCACATTTTTTGTGCAGATCCAGCTACCTCGGTTATTGTCGATTATTAGCTAGCTGGTCGAGCATTACGGTGGAGACTCAAGGTAAACCTAACGTCTCGTTCGTAGGCTGCGAAGTCACCTTCTAATATTGTGCTTGTACTATTTAATTCTATTTCGAACAGTTGTATTTAGGAATTTTCTAAAACTCAGTAGAGCTTATGACTTGTACCACCGGTTTTGGGGTATTATATTTCACTTAGGATCACTGGTTTTGCTATTGAAAATTTCAGTTTCATGCTTCGTAGTTGTTCTAGTTAAATTATGTCTTTAATTCAATAAGTGTTAGGCTTACCTAGTCTTAGAGTCTAGATGCCGTCACGACATCCTTCGGAGAAAAATTTGGGTCGTGACATTGTTCCTCCCATCTCTTTATATCATATTCACCTTGCCCTAGCTATAAAAGAATAACTATAGGCGATGGTTCAGTTATTACTGTAGCTGGCCAAGGAGCCGTACAACTAGGAAAGTCTTTGATACTTAAGAATGTTCTTCATGTCTCAAAGTTATTTGCAAATCTCTTTTCTGTCCACAAAGTCACCAAAGATTCCAAATGCAAAAGTAACCTTTTTCTCTTCGAATTATGCATTCAGAAACAGGACACGAAGATGATGATTAGCCGTGCTAGTAAGAAAGGTGGTCTTTATTTTCTGGATTTTCACAATGGTTGAGATACAATTTTTCTTTCTTTAGTTCAATTTGTAGTCAATATGTTTTATACAAAAAGGAACCCATGCAATGATAGGAAATCCTTTTTTTAGAGAGCCAATGCCTTAAGACAGACCTTAATAGCAGTTGTCGCCTACTTCACTGAGTTGTGGTTCTAAAAAGAAGAGACTCAGCATGGGAGAAGGGGGCGGAACTGCACACTTTCGTGTTCAGAGCATTGTTTTGAGGGAGAGAAAGTGTGGTTGACAAACCAATCATCAAAGGCGACTGGAGTGCTTTCATCAAATGATGCATGTGGGCTGAGCCATTCCCATCCGAATTCCTTATCTAGTTCATTCTTGTATGAATCTTTTATGTCCAATAAAGAGAGAGTTTGGATCTATCATCGTCTCTTAGGTCATCCTTCTTTTTATATAATCAAGCTAATGTTTCCATATTTATTCAAAGATTTGGTTGTTGAGTCTTTTCATTGTGAAGATTGTGAAATTGCAATACATAAACGTGTTTCCTTTCCAATTAGCAATAAAAGATGTCAGACTCTATATTCTCTTATTTATAGTGATGTTTGGGGACCCTCTTTCATTCCTAATATTTCTGGTTCTAGATGGTTTGTGTCATTCATTCATTATTGTACAAGAGTAAAGTGGATCTATTTGTTAAAGCAAAAATCAGATGTCAGCCATGTTCTTCCTACCTTTTTTAATCTGGTCAAAACCCAAGTTGATGTGACAATTAAAAGATAATGCCACGGACTATTTCAATCATAATCTCTCTATTTTCTTCAAAAAGGAGGAAATTATTCATGAATCTTCATGTGTCAATACTCCTCAACAAAATGGGATAGTGGAGAGAAGAAATGGTTTGTTACTTGACATTACTAAATCACTATGGTTTCAGAAAAGGGTTCCAAATCAGTATGGGGGGGGAAGTTGTCCTAACTGTTGCATACCTTAGTAACATAATATCATCAATAATTTTGAATTTTAAGAGTCCATTTGATACTCTTAGGAGTTTCTTCCCAAATTTCAAAAATTCCAGTAAATTGGTTCCTAGAATCTTAGGGAGTATTGCCTACGTTCACATTCATTCTCAGAATAGAGGCAAATCATATCCACGTGCTCTTAAGTATGTTTTCATTGGATATTCTCCTAAAGTTCTATAAGCGTTACCAACCATCAACCAAGAAATTTTTTGTTTCAGCTGATGTCACATTTATGAAAGTGAGTCATCTTTTAAGAATTCTTACAGTCAAGGGGAGTCATTGGATGGAAAAGGATCTCTAGACTTATCACTACTTGATTTGTCTATTCCTAGCCATGTCAAATCCTTATTTGCATTCTTGCCCGAGTCACCATCTATTCACTCACCTGAGTCTCTAAATCCTAATGAACCTATTGAGTCTTCTAATCTTGATATAGGCAAAGGAATTCAAGAAAATAATCCATTATTGCAGGTTTACTCCAGAAGAAAGAGGCTAACTGATCAAACTACTCAACCACAATTATCTCCTCTTGTTACTGATCCTAATACCTATCATGAGCCTGTTGAACCATCAGAAACACCAAACCAAATTGATCATGAAGAAGAACTTAACCAACCAAATGACCTTGACCTTCCCATTGTACTTAGAAAAGGAACCAGAAAACCTGCACACAACACCCTTTGTGCCTTTCCTTGACGTATCAAAACCTATCCCCAAGACATAAAGCTTTTCTCAGTAACCTCCACACAATTCGTGTTCCAAAAAGTTTGTCTAAGTATTAAGTAACAAAGAGTGGGAAGAAGCTATGAGGGTGGACATGGAAGCATTGCAGAAGAATAAAACTTGGGAAATGATAGAATTACTAAAAGGAAAAAAGTTGATAGGGTGTAGATGGGCGTTTACTATGAAATACAAGTAAAATGGGTCTATAGAAAGATTTAAAGCACGTTTGGCAGCAAAGGGTTACACACAGACCTGTGAAATTAATTATTTGGAGACTTTTCCCCCAGTGGCAAAAATGAATACAATGAGGATCTTATTGTCATTGGCTGCGATTTTTAATTGGAATCTACAGCAATTTGATGTTAAAAATACTTTTCTACATGGCGATTTAGATGAGGAGATCTATATGGAGGTACCACCTGATTTTGAAAGCAAGAAGGGAATGGTATGTAGACCGAAGAAGGTAGTCTACGGATTAAAGCAATCAGCCCGTGCATGGTTTGGAAGATTTACAAAAGTTATGATCAAGCTAGGTTAATAGCAGAATCAAAGAGACCACACCTTGTTCATAAGGCACTCAAAAACAGGAAAGGTAACTGCTTTACTAGTTTATGTAGATGATATCATAGTAACAGGTGATGATTCAGAGAAAATACACAATTTGAAGAAGTTTTCACTCAAGGAATTTGATATCAAGGATCTTGGAAAATTAAAGTATTTTTTGGGAATTGAAGTAGCACATTCTAAACAAGGAATCTTTATTTCCCAATAAAAATATGTGCTTGATTTGCTGAAAGAAATAGGGAAATTAGGGTGTAAACCAGTGGCCACACCAATTGAATATAATCATGGGTTGTGCAATGCTCCAGAAGATTCTATGGTAAATAAAGGATCGTATCAAAGTCTTGTAGGAAAATTGATCTACTTGTCACATACAAGGCCAGACATTGCCTTTGTTATAAGTGTCATTAGCCAATTTATGCATGACCCTAGAGAAATGCATCTCCAAGCGCCAAACAGGATTCTATAATATCTTAAAGGAAGTCCGGGAAAAGGAATACTATTTAGATGAGGAGACGTGATTTTAAAGGCTTATACCGATGTGGATTATGCTGGTTCATTGGTTGATCGAAGGTCTACTTCTAGATGCTATACTTTTTTAGGAGGAAATCTTGTGACTTGAGAAGGAAAAAATAAAATATTGTGGCTAGATCAAGTGCAAAATTCGAGTTCAGATCTATGACGATGGGAGTTTGTGAGTGGTTATGGTTAAAGATAATCCTTGATGATTTGAAGATAAGATGGGAAGGACCTATAAGACTATATTGTGACAATAAATAAGCAATAAGTATAGCTCATATTCCTGTACAGCATGTTCGCACTAAGCATATTGAGGTAGATAGACGCTTCATTAAGGAGAAATTAGATAGTGGACTCATCTGTACGCCATTTGTAACTACAAAAAATCAGTTGGCCGATGTTTTAACAAAAGGACGGCCAAGCAATGTGTTTCAAGATCTGATAAGCAAGCTAGGAATGGAAGATATCCATTCACCAGCTTGAAGGAGAGTGTTGAATGATAAAGGATTCCCAGGAAGATATTCTCCATATCAAGATCCGATCCTCTAAGATTTTAGAGATAATTGTTGTAATCTAGAATAAAATTCTGATTCTTTTTTCATTTTATTCCGCATACTCCCTGATTTTATAGGATTTAGATGATTCTGTTCTAAACTGTAAATAAAGCCATGTATATGACATTCAAAGACATGAATGAAATTATTCAAGTTTCTTACTCTTTCCACAGTAGTATTGACTTACTAATTCAGATTGCATGCCATTCGTTTTTCAGTTAGAATTGATAGATTATTTTATTATAAAATACTTGAGTAATATTATAGGATTATATTTATAAATATTAATCTTTTTATCAAGCATGCAATCCATATTTCCAACTAAATATGTACTTTTAGCATTTATAATTAATTAAAACATAATATTATTAATTTTAAATATATATATATATATATATATCAATTATTTTTATTATATTAATTATAAATATATGATTAGTAATTAATATATTTTCAAGAAATAATACGTATCGTAGATGTCAAATTTAATATCATTTATAAAGGCATATATTTATTAAATCTTAAATTATATTTTTTAATAGTTAACTTTATATTTTAAATTTAATCTAATCGTATAATTACACTTGTGCAACCAAACAGTAAACTTGCAATTATAATATAATTACATTATGAAAAACAACAAATTTATCGTCGTAATTACAATACTGTGTAATAACTAAACTGTATAATTATTACCCTAATAATTACACTAATTTTAATTACTCGATGGCTTTCCAAACAGACCCTAACTCTATCGACATGGTAATGCCTGTCATCCAACAAAATATAGCTTAGTTAGGAGGCATTTTAATAAAGATGATATGTAACATAATCACATTTATACTGTGAAGTTCGTGTGAATGATCCAAATCCATACTACCAAAAAGAAAGGAAAAGGAGTAAATTAAAAATTGCTGAATTAAGGAGTTGTCGTATTGTTTGGGTACAGACAAAAAGGTGTATATGAATACTTAATAGTGTAAGATTTTTTGAAGCTGCATACAAAATATAGTACGTTTTAAAATAGTGTAAATTCTTTCGGGCAAATTATATGGGACAAAATTATATCATATATCACTTGGGTTTACAGTTCATTCGAAAATAATCCATATTTAAAGTCCTAACCTGGTTTGGCCCAGGTTATACATATTTTGAAATTTTCTTTGCACTCATTAACCCATAATAAATTAGTAACGATAATTCATTTTTTTTTTTGGGCTTTCAGTCTCTTTTTTTCTCACATATTCTACATATGCTTCAAGGGGCCGTCCGCCATTACTGCTTCTCCCCATGTGTCATCTGGTTGTAATGTAAGAAAATTGAAGACTAGAAGTCTACCAATTGAAGGTCATTCAAAGCTTCGCTTTCGAAAATAGAATTTTTTGAGTTTGTTATTGTTTGGAATGGGTGTTGTTCCAATTGATTGAAAATATCAAAAGGAGTTCAAAATTTGAATTTGAAGTGGTTTGGGGTCGATTTGAGCAAGATTTGAGTTAAATTTAAGAAAAGACGCAAGGAAGAAGACGAAGTCAATTTTTTGTATAATTATGTATAATCTTGTATAATATTGTGTATGAGTGTATAAACATATCTTATACACTATTATACACTTTTATACACCTTAATACAAGCGTCTGTAGACGAACTTCTTCCACGATTTTCAGTTGCAATTCTTGTTCAAAACTAATCCAAATCTCCATTAAATGACTTCAAATTTTATATACAACCTCCTTATACTATTTCTAGCAAGTCTAAATAACAGCCACTCTAAATTTCTCACAAAATCAAATTCAAAATTTAAACTCACATATTTAAGCTTGTTAAAAATTTAATTTTCACCGCCCAAATAGATTTGGTTTGTTGAACTAATATTTGAGTCACAGTTACTGATTCGAAAATTAACTTAAAAGCTTGAGCAATTTTTTTTAAAATTGAATAGTAATTTCGAGAACCTATTAGAGTTGGATGTTGAATCTTAGTCTATTATGTTTTGAGCTAGTTGGTTGTAAATTGAAATATGGGCTATAAAATTGAAAAGTAGGGAGCTCAATTATTTTTATGTGAAATTTTCCCATTATATTGACTTGTTTCAAAGTGGACAATGTTGTTATGGGATTTTTACCTATATGTACTACATTAGAAACTTATTTACCCTCACTGTTTAGGTTTTAACTTAATTACAAGTTGATATACAATTTACCAATTATATACAAATTAGTATTAATGAATATCCAATTATATTAGGAATTGAATAGGGAATTCCCTCTTCGCTCTCTCTTCTATCTCTCTCTCTCTGTCTCTCTCCCTCTCTCTGTCTCTCTCATTCTCTATCAGTATTCTTATATTAATATCTTCATGTGGATTAACTGAAGAAATGATACTAAAGTTAAGTGAAAAACAGAGAAAAGATTAGTACCTGGCAAAATTTTTGCTTCAGATCCAATGAAAACGAGGAAGTAAATAAGATAGAAATTAGCTCTGATGAAGAGAATCATTTTAGTTATCATTATTTTAGCTTTTTGGAATCAATAAATAAAATAGTATTAATTAGAAGCGAGTAGATTGAATTGGAAATTATGTTAATCCATTAGAAACTCTGTTGACAGCCATTAAAAAGCTCCAAAACTTTGAATTCAAAAATGGAATTCCATGAAATTATTTTTTGTTTGGATTGGGTGTTGTTGCAAATGATTGAGAATATCCGTTGGAGTTTATATCTCAAATTTGAGATAATTTGGTGAAGATTCGAGGTGGTTTTGGTTGAAATTTCATATTGAAACTCGAAAAAGAAGACATGAACAAATTGTATATATTTTGTATGTCGAAGGTAAAAACGGTATACAAAATATCTACAACTTACATAATTGTATATAAGTTGTATATAAATTGTATGTAAATTGTAATTTTTGACCAGATTCTATACAAAAAATATGCATTTATATTGTAAATAAATTATAGATTTTGACCAAATTTGTATATATTTTGTAAATAAAACTGTTGTTCTTCTGTAAATATGAAAATTTAGACAAAATCGAGTAAATAAGCTTAAAATCTTGTATATATACGAAAAGGACCCTATTGTTATCTCGTGTTAAAATCGCCTTCGAACTGGTAGAAGACTCAACACATTTCTCCCTCTTTCTTTTTTCTTTTTAATCCCCTCATGAAAGTTTTTGTTGGCACAATAGACCAAGATAAGAGTATTATATTCATAATCAATCACCACCAAGAATTGACTGCTTGAATAGGCTCTTTCATTTTGAATTTTCAGAAGGAAAAAAAAAAGAACAAGTGAATAACATAAGTGGATGTTGTTAGGTGATTAAGTCGTCGAAAGCTATTAGCCTAATCTATGAGAAACTTTTATATGGATTTGAGAAACGTGTATGGTGACATTTGATGTTGAGGAGAATGCCCACTCAAGTTGGTTTTTAGTCAAACTTTATGGTTAATTTAGTATTCAATTGTGACATTTATTTAAAAAAAATAATATTATATAGCCGCTTTTAAAATAGATTAAAATTAAAAGTGTTCTTTACCTATTTATTTATTCTCCTGTATTGTATGTCGTATGCAGCTATATCTGTTTGGCTTTTGCCTAACAGTCCCTAGCTATGATGTGGCAGCGCATGATCTCAATAGGCAAGTCGCATGTTAGTATTCACGTCATTTCAGATATTGACACTTCTCCTTAATCTTAAGTGGGCAAAATTTTATTTTTATTTACAGACATTGAATAAAGCTTTTACATGGTTAATTTAACTTTATTGATTTCAACGGGTTAGGTTTCATTTCCCGTTTAATTTGCCGAAGTGCACATAGTATCTTAGACAAGATGAGATGTGCGTCCATTCTCAAGGTTTCCAGAAATTTGTTAAAAGTATTTCTGCTATTGTGACGTTGGGGCTAGAAGTTCTTTAATTTCGATTGTCTTATGGTCAGGGTGTCAATTTGAGCACAAACTTATTTGATCCGTCTAACTTGTTTAAGATTGGATTGGTCATTGACCCGTTTATTTATTGAATTCAGTCCATCTTGTTCCAATGCATTTCAACCCGTCAAAAGTCGGGCTAATTTTTAGTCAAATTAATTCATGAGTAACTTTGCTAAAATATCTCAAATTTTTTTTTTATTTGATCTGTTATATATGACCATAACAAAAGAAAAAGAAGTTTTATTTAATAATTAAACAATTCATAAAAAATACACATTAATTAAAATTTGATAAGAGTTGGGCGGGATGGGGTATGACCCAAATTTTAGCTCAACTTGACTCAGCTCATCTCAATCTAAATTATTTTTAGACAGATCATTAACTCGCTCATTTATTAACTCAACCCATTAGAATCCACCAAAAATTAGTACTACTTGCTTATTTGACAAATCTACTTGTGGCCGAATAAAAACTCAGTTCGTCATTCTTTTTTTTTTCATGTATGGCGAGAAAAAACGTTAAGATAGCAAGTCTCTCCAGACTAAAGAGCCTTCAGTCTCCGGATGGTGTTCCTCCCAATCTGGAAAATGGCTGTTCTTGGTTAATTCATATCGACCCCATTTTAATTAGTAGCGGATCCAAAGTGGAAGAAACAGATTTACAGAAATCAGCAGCTTTTGTCTAGACCTTGTATATATATATTTAAAAATTTATTAAATATTTATAATTATTTTGACTGTGAATTCATTTAAATTTATTATTATATATTAACTTGAGATCGCTATAAAAATCCATAAACTTGTCATGAATCCTATCACGACCCAATTCTCTTATAGGCGTTGATGGCGCCCAACGTTATCGATAAGCAAGCCAACAATGAATTAAACCACGTGATTACTCTTTTTAAATGAATTTTCAAGTATTTAAATTACATTAGTTAAAATATTAAGAAGCAGCAGATTGAAATAAATAAAACGAAAGCAGCTGAGTGCAATCATAACAATGGAATAATCCAAAACCATATGGATGCTAGTGTGTGTGCCAAGACCTGATGTCACAAGTGTATGAGCACTAATAGATTATACAAAGCTCTAGCTACTGTCTGAAATAAAAATAGACAGAAATAAATGCAAAGGAGTATAACGGCCCGATGCGTCGTAGAAACACATATAATACTAATTGTCTAGATTTGGCTTGTTTTAAGTACAAATCCCTTTTTATAATTATGCAATTTTAGCATTCTTGCGGGGTATGAGGTATAAGAATCTAATAATTAAGAGAAGAGTTCAAAATGGTAAGTAATGTAGGATATGCGGTCGCATTTCAGACATGTGGACCGCATATCTTACACAAGCATCGCATACTTGGACAGATTTCTGGGCAAGATTCATGCCAGAAATGCTGTCTGAAATGCGGACTGCATTTCAGGAATACGGACCGCAAATTTGGCTGCCTGTATCGCAGAGTGGAACAGAGAACTGGACAAGTTTTATGTCAAAAATACAGTGAGAAATGCGGACCGCATTTCTAAAATGCGGACCGCAAATTCCACAGTGAGATCGTAGAATGAGGCAAAGTTTTGGGCCAACTGCCATGCCAGAAATGCGGTCCAAATGCGGACCGCATGTTGAGTTTGCGACCAGAATGCGATCGCATTCTGGACACCTGAAATTTTATTTTTGTCCCGAATTTTGACCCACTATAAATAGGAACTAGGAACCCTAATATGCAAAAAAACCCTTATTTCGTGCAATTACCTCAGAAACCTCCCCAAAACACCCCTAAACCCCAACAAATCAACCTCCAAAATCACCTGGAAACAACCCCAAAATTCGTGAAAAACATATCCAAAATATAGTCATTAACCTCCCATTTACCAGCCCAGCTTTCTCCACTTAAACCCACCAAGAACCAGCTGTAACTCGCCGGGAATGGCCCCAATTTAAGCTGAAAAATAACCGTAGAATCACTCCCTTCAAACCCCAACATCTATTACAAGAAACCCCACTCTCTAACACCAAAGACCCAGCTCAAATTGCTGCAAATTGGGCCAAGAATTGCAGTTCAGTTAAGGCACCCAACCAAGTTATAGCTTGTTAGCTCCAATTGAGTTCGCCTGAGGTTCGTGAGCACCCATAAAAGGTTAGGCTTGAGGAATTGTTGGAATTCTAGGAAGTTGTTGCAGAGCGAGGTAAGTGTTTGCTCTAACTTTAGCTTGAGGGATCAGAAATCGTGTCTTGTTTGTTAAATTGCTCCTTGTTGAAAACAACGTCTAGGCATGGTGACGAGTGTCTATATGTTGGTGTCACGCATGACCGTGGGTCGTATATGGATAACCATTGTGCAACTATTGTTTCGAATTGTTGAATATTATCTTTGATTTGGTATGATGTGTTGCATGTGGGAGCGGGTGGTACGCCTACCACAAGGTTTCTTCATTTTAGTTGTTCCTTTTGGTTATGGTTCTAGCCTTCTTTTATTCGGTATAAAGTTGATGGTTAACTAGACTAGTTGGGTAAGGAGTTTGTAGGAGTTTAAAGGGTCCAGTATCAAAATTGTGGGTAGTGTCTAACGAGTTCGTAGAGGTTTAAGGGGTCCAGTGTCACATTAATAGAGTCATGTCTAGAGTTAATAAAATGATAATTGGGTTGGAAGGTTAATTGTAGAGTTTCGACTGTAATTGAGTACTAACATTGATTGAGCTAAATAGGAGTCAAGTTTGGTTTGGTTATAGCTGAATTCCCCCTGGCCAGGATGATTGTTTGCTGTTATTTGTTTCCCTTGTTGGGAAGTTGTTATGTTGCTTGTTCCCTTGCCGGGACTTCTTGTGAATGTTGTGACAATGGAAGTGGGAGCGGGTGGCACGCCTGCCACGAGATATTGTAAAAGTGAGAGCGGGTGGCACGCCTGCCATGAGATATAATGAAAGTGGGAGCGGGTGGTACGCCTACCACAGTATATATTGAAAGTGGGAGCGGGTGGCACGCCTGCCACGAGATATTGTGAAAGTGGGAGCGGGTGGCACGCCTGCCACGAGATAATGTGAAAGTGAGAGCGGGTGGTACGCCTACCACAGTATATAATGTAAGTGGGAGCGGGTGGCACGCCTACCACGAGATGTGATGTATGTGGGAGCGGGTGGCACGCCTGCCACAAGAGGTTACTGTAAGTGGGAACGGGTTGCACGCCTTCAACAAGAGGTTACTGGAGGAAAAAGGGTGGATTATATTACATTTCATTGTGTTAAGGGCTGAATTGTAGTTTTCTTTCTTATTCATTGATGATTCGTTTCGTTTTATTTGTCTGCTATTCCGATGTATGTTTTCCTTTTCCCCGTTTAAATTGTTTATGTATTTTATCTTCTGTTGTAGATACATATATGCTTAAAATTGCAGAGGTTTATCTGGAGTCTGGTCCTAGCCTCATCACTACATCGCCGGGGTTAGGTCAGGCACTTACCAGCACATGGGGTCGGTTGTGCTGATACTACACCCTGCACTCTTTTGTGCAGATCTCAGTGCCGCAGGCTACGAATAGTAGGAAGCTTCCAGTCTCTGATTTTCAGGCGACCCAAGGTAGTTCTGCAGACGCTCGCGAATCTTGGAGTCCCCTGTCCATTTTTTGTATCTGTTTCTTCTATGTAGTCCAGAAACAGTATTTTGTTATATTCTTCAGACCCTGTTTGTAGTACTCTTAAATACTCTGTGAAACTGTGACACCAGATCTTGGGTA
>MCJB01020781.1:176761-220231 GCA_002018475.1 Nicotiana obtusifolia
ATATACTCGGTGTCTCCTGGTCCAAGGCATATTGCGAGGGGGCCTCCGAACGTCCTTCTGAATAGGGTCCCATCATCGGATAAACAGAACCGGGCTGCTTTTGTGCGTAATGCTCTCGATTCTTTGGGATCCGAAGGGAGTTTACCTGAGCTGAGATATTCTATATACTTGTTCCTCCAATCCTAGGTCAAGCTTGTCGAATTGATTTCGGCATGGCCTTCCTCCACCACCGACCTTAAGAGTTGTACAACTTTTTCGGACTCAATTTCCTTGTCTTCGACCGACGATCCTAGGTTGGCGAGGGCGTCGGCCTCACTGTTTTGTTCTCGAGGTATGTGCTGCAAAGTCCATTCTTTAAACCTGTGCAACGTGACTTGAAGCTTGTCCAAATACCTCTACGTTCGCCCTTCTCTGACTTTGAAAGTCCTGTTTACTTGGTTGACCACGAGAAGGGAATCGCATTTGGCTTCTATTATCTTTGCTCCCAGGCTTTTGTCCAGCTCTAAACCTGCAATCATAGCTTCATACTCCGCTTCATTGTTAGTCAATTTTTCAGTCTTAATAGACTGTCGAATAGTGTTTCCGGTTGGAGGTTTTAATATGATACCAAGACCCGATCCTTTCGAATTCAAGGCACCGTCTGTGAACAGGGTCCACACTCCCGAAGGAGTACCCGATTTGGTTATTAATTCCTTTTCGACCTCGGGAATTAGTGACGGCGCAAAATCGGCGATGAAATCTGCCAATACTTGAGATTTGATCGAGGTTCGGGGCCGATATTCGATATCGTACCCGCTTATTTCGATGGCCCACTTGGCCAATCGGCCGGATAGCTCGGGCTTATGCATTATATTTCTCAGGGGGTAAGTTGTTACTACACATATAGGATGGCACTGGAAGTAGGGTTTTAGCTTCCTAGAGGCACTCAATAAAGCGAGTGCTAATTTTTCTAGATGCAGGTATCTAGTTTCGACTTCTCCTAAGGTTCTACTGACGTAATAAATAGGAAATTGCGTACTTTGTTCTTCTCGGACCAGGACCCCACTCACCGCTACTTCCGAAACGGCAAGGTAGAGGTATAATTGTTCACCCGTTTTTGGCGTATGCAGCAAAGGTGGGCTAGAGAGATACCTCTTGAGCTCTTCTAACGCGTGCTGGCATTCCGGACTCCACGAGAAATCGTTCTTCTTTTTCAGCAAGTTGAAAAACCGGTGACTTCTATTGGAAGACCTTGAAACGTCCCGGCCTAAAGCAGCTATCCGACCTGTCAGCTTTTGTACAGCCTTTACACTGTCTACGATTGTAATGTCTTCGATGGCTTTGATCTTCTCGGGGTTAATTTCTATTCCCCGATTCGAAACCATGAAACCGAGGAATTTTCCCGAGCCCACTCCAAATGCGCACTTCTCTGGGTTCAACTTCATGTTATACTGTTTCAGTACATTGAATGTTTCCTGCAAATGACTCAAATGGGGTCCTCTGCTCGCAGGGACTTAACTAACATATCATCAATGTAAACTTCCATTGTTTTTCCTAATTATTTTTCGAACATTTTGTTTACTAGGCGTTGATAAGTAGCCCCCGCATTCTTTAACCCGAATGGCATCACGTTATAGCAGTATGTACCATACTTAGTGATGAAGGATGTCTTTTCTTGATCAACCTTGTCCATTCGTATCTGGTTATAGCCGGAGTAGGCGTTGAGAAAGCTAAGGGTCTCGTGGCCAGCGGTGGCATCGATCATGCGATCAATGTTAGGTAAGGGAAAAGAATCTTTAGGACATGCCTTGTTTAAATCTTTGTAATCTATGCACACTCTTAACTTATTTCCCTTTTTAGGAACTACAACTACATTTGCTAACCATTTCGGGTATTTAACTTCCCGAATGGATCCTATATTTAAAAGCTTGGTTACCTCTTCTTTGATGAATATTTGCTTGACTTCGGATTGAGGCCTTCTCTTTTGCTTGATCGGTCGAAATTTAGGATCGATGCTCAGTTTGTGAGTCGTGATCTCCGGAGGTATCCCTGTTATGTCAAGATGGGACCAAGCGAAAGAGTCCTCGTTAGCTGAAAGAAAATGAATAAGTTTAGTCCTGAGCTCGGAACTTAAGCCCGAGCCCAGGTATACCTTCCGATCCGGTGCATCCTCTCGGAGTGAAATTTGCTCGGATTCGTCGGGGCTGACGAATGACCGGGGAATCCCGTATTCATTGTCTTCGATAAGTTCCTGTTCACCTTCGTTTGTTGAAGGCGATACCTGTGATTGCTATTTGGTTCTTTAAGAAGGGGCTATCGTTTCCGGCATTGCTTCTTCTACTGCGAACATTTCTTTCGCCACATGTTGTTCTCCATAAACAGTCATGATCCTATTAGCTGATAGGAATTTCAACATTTGGTGCAGTGTCGAGGGTACCGCTCTGATATCATGAATCCATGGTCTCTCGAGCAAGGCGTTGTATCTCATATCCCCTTCGGATACGTAGAATCTCGTTTCATGAATGGTACCGACAGTGTTTACTGGTAAAGTTATTTCTCCTTTGGTTGTCTCACAAGCCATGTTGAAACCATTGAGGATCCGAACTCAGGGATGATTCGATCAGTCAACCCGAGCTGTTTGATAACCCATGACCGAATTATGTTGGCTGAACTACCGGAATCGACCAACACACACTTTACCTTGCTTTTTTGTATAAGCACCGATATTACTAAGGCGTTGTTATGGGGTTGTATGATTCCTTCCGCATCCTCCTCGCTGAAGTGCAAAGCTCCCTCCATCGCGTAATCCCGAGTGCACTTTTCTCGGGTGATAGATATTTTTGTGCGTTTCAATAGCGGTCCTTGGGGTGTATCTACCCCACCGATTATCATATTGATCGTGTGCTGAGGCTCCTCCTAGTTTACTGGTCTATTCCTGTTCCCGTAATGGTTTTTGGCTCGGTCGCTCAAAAACTCTCGAAGGTGCCCATTTTCGAGCAACCGTGCCACCTCTTCCCTCAACTGTCGACAGTCTTCTGTCTTGTGCCCATGTGTACCATGGTACTTACATATCAAGCTGGGGTCTCTCTTAGCTAGATCCGATTGCAGCGGTCAAGGCCACTTGGTATCCTTAATGCAACCAATGGCCGATACGAGAGTTGCTGAGTCGACGTTGAAGTTATATTCGGACAGTCGTGGTGCTTCTCGGTGACCAACGGCTCTCTCGAAGTTGTTTCTTGCCAATGGTCCTCGGTTCCTTCGATTAAGATCATTCCTCCTTTCTTGTCTCGGGGAACCCTGCCTTACTGGAATGGCCTTTCGGTCTCCAGGATATGGTCGATGCCTGTCCCTGTTCGATCTTGGCTCTCGATAAATATCTCTTTGAACCCTATCATGAGTTCTGATGGGGTAAGTGGATCTCGAGGGGGCCCCAAGTTGATCGTCCTCGACCCTAATCTTCGATTGGTATCGGTTGTGTATATATGCCCAAGTGGCAGCCGGATATTCAATCAAGCTTTGCTTAAGCTGTTGTGAAGCCGTTGAACTTCGAGCGTTGAGCCCTTGGGTGAAGGCCTGTACGGCCCAATCATCAGTGACCGGTAGTAGGTCCATTCGTTCCATCTAAAGCGAGATACAAGTTCCCTGAGTATCTCGTTATCTCTCTGCCTAACTTTAAATAAGTCCGATTTCCATGTCTCGACTTTGATGGCACCCGCATGAGCTTTCACGAAGGTGTCCGCAAGCATGGCAAAAGAATCGACGGAATTCGGGGGCAAGTTGTGGTACCAAGTCATTGCCCCCTTTGACAAGGTCTCTCCGAATTTCTTTAAGAGGACGGATTCAATCTCATCGTCTTCGAGATCATTTCCCTTTATGGCGCATGTGTATGCTGTTACATGCTCATTTGGGCCAGATGTCCCATTGTATTTCGGAATCTCCGGCATGCGAAACTTCTTCGGTATGGGTTTTGGGGCGGCGCTTGATGGAAAGGGTTTCTGTACGAATTTCTTTGAGTCCAAACCTTTTAATACCGGAGGTGCTCCTAGTATTTGGTCCACCCTCAAATTATATGTTTCTACCTTTTTATCATTGGCCTCGATCTTCTTTTCGCCTGACTCGACCCGCCTAGTCAATTCTTAGAGCATTTTCATGATCCTGGAGTTTGCCCCCGATCCGCCTTCGTTTGGTTCCACTGTGATAGGTTCATTTTCGGGGATAGTTTCCCGAGGAGGGCCGGTCCCTATCCCGTTCGAAACTTGGTTCCGATTTTGCAGTTGAGCAATGGTCGCTTGCTGGGCTTGCAACATGTCGAATATCATCCTGAGGCTAATCCCATCCTCCTCGTCGTTCTGTTTTGCCGAGCGATATTCTCTTCGAACACTATTCGATGGACCAGAGGTCCGATCCACATCGATCACTATTTGGGAGTTAGCGTCGATTGGAACTTCATTTCCGAGTGCCAAATTGTCGTTTTCACCCTGGTGGTTAGATTCGCCATCGACGAATTGGAGCACAGATTGAGAATGTGACATGATTGTACTGTAACCTGAAAGAAAAAGGTGTTCTGAAAAGAACAAGTGTAAAATAGTCCGTGTAACAGAAAGTTGTATTAAACAATCACTATTATCCTTAGCCCCACGGTGGGCGCCAAACTGTTTACCCTTGATTACGAGTAACAATTAAATTTATATGTGGTTTTAAGGATACGCGACCTGATTTAATACAGTTAAAGAATAAATAAACAGAAATAGAGATTAAATTAGTGAACAAGAAAAAAGCAAACCGTCAAAATTGAGTAATCTTCCTGTGTTAGAAGCCCTCTGAAATAAAATATGAAGTAGATGAACGAGCAAAGTAGACTATAGCTTTTGTATATTGATTGTATGTCGTGTCCCTTATACAAATTGGGCTGTCTGTTTATATAGGAAAGGTCAAGTATTCTATATAAGGTATAAATCTCATTTACAAGGTAAGATATTCCTAGAATTAATGGATTCAACGTCTTTATTGATTTGAGCCGCGATTCCCGCCGAGATGCTTGTATATCACAAGATTTTCGATCCTTCAGTTGCCAAATCTGATAACTTTACCATAGGATATTTTATCCCAATCGGCCTCGACGATCTCACCTCGAGCGCTTCGGCTTCTAGCTTCGTTCAGACGACATCTGGTCTCGAGCTTCTCGGTTGGTGACTCCAGTCGGCATTGGTCGTCGAATCCCAAAACCGGTATTTCCCATTGTTGTAGCATTTAGTACGCAAAAGCTAATGAAAAAAGATTTCTTTAAGTAAAATACTTTTTTATTTAAATATATATACTCCATTTCTCTTGAACATTCCGATATGATTCTCCTCCATATAGAAATTTAAAATATCGTGGCTCTCTATCCGTTAGTTGACAGCTTGTGTTTGCTAATACTTCTCATTTCACTTTCCAATTCTCTGTCTTCTTCTCTTTAATCTCCATCTCCTTCACTCCCAATTAGTTCTAAGCTTTGGTTTCAAAGAGTGTGTGTCAATGGCGGAAGCTATACAATACTTTGAATTGAATACCGGAGCTAAGATTCCGTCAGTTGGTTTGGGCACGTGGCAGGCCGATCCTGGTGTCGTCGGCCCAGCCATTGAGACTGCTATCAAGGTCCTCTGCTCAATTGTGGTTACCTACAATTATCTTTTAAATAACTTGATTGTTTAAATATTTTTGATACTGTCGATGCATAAAATTTAAACTCATAAATTAACGGATTTAAGTTATATATAGTGATAATATAATGATTTTTTATACTACAGTGCATAGAACTTAAATTGTTTTACTAAATTGTGTGAATATATACTAATTAACTGTCGATAACTAATAAAATTTATGTACAGTACACATCTTTAATGCATTCTGAGAGGGACTAGCTGCCAATGTCAATGGTACCACATTAAAACGCAGGATTAATTCTCGACTGATGTATTTGGGATCACATGATTCACATGTCAAATTTTCTTTCTCACATAATTATATAATTAGAATTTGGCATAACATTTCCAATGTGGTAAAAGTTGGGAGTGCTACAATTGTTACACTATTTTGCTACTAATATATGCTTTTATGGATCAATTATAGAAAGTCACCCACTTTGAACTGTCACTCGCAACTAAGCGATCCCATATCTATAATCTTGAATTGTATGCTTTTTGGGTAGTAAGGGATGATTGTTTGGTGCAAGAAAC
Source organism: Nicotiana obtusifolia (assembly GCA_002018475.1). Classification (NCBI taxonomy): domain Eukaryota; kingdom Viridiplantae; phylum Streptophyta; class Magnoliopsida; order Solanales; family Solanaceae; genus Nicotiana; species Nicotiana obtusifolia. The sequence continues at coordinate 182,959 of MCJB01020781.1, forward strand.
TAGAGCTATGTCATTTTTGGTATTCGGCACAAATTTTAAAGTTAAATATTCATTTCTCGTTTACGCTGCAGGTTGGATACCGTCATATTGATTGTGCTCAAGTTTATGGCAATGAAAAAGAGGTAATTTGAGTTAACAATAAAGCAAATATAGGCTTTTCATAGACAAATGTCTCTAGCATACTCATGTTATTACAAATGTCCTTGTTAATCTATCACTTGTCTAGAGACAATATAGGGTGTTATGTTGAAATGTCTGTTTTTGCTGAAGCGTTTCTAAGTTATTACTTACTTTTCACATATCTTGTACATGTTCCTCAAATGCTGGTGCAGGGAAAGCTTTATGCATTTTATCTTGGATCTCAGATATCAGCATAAATCCATAATGTGTTTAGAGGAGTGAATCTCATTAAGATGGTAGTTTAATTGTCATGTTTGGCTTTGTTTACTAGAAGACCTGCACTCTTTTGCAAGCTGTGTCTAGCATTTGTGTCTCCTGTCAAAGTTGGACTAACATCTTAATCTTAGAAGCTTTGAACTCCTTTTTGGACCATGTTTATGGTTTTCGCTCGAGATTAATCTTGCAAAACATGTGCCAGACTAATAATTTATTGCTTTCTGTTTAAACTATGATTTATTCCTATAGAATGTACGACGTGATCAATGTTTGTGTTCCTCTTTTGTACATTAATCTAGAACTGAAAGTACTACCTCTGCTGACTTTTTAACGTTTGTTTAGATTGGTCAAGCTCTGAAGAGACTGTTCAAAGATGGTGTTGTCAAGAGGGAAGATCTCTTTATTACATCCAAGCTGTGGTAATCAAGATTCAAACAAATTGATAAAGGGCGCCTTTTTCTTCTTTTGTCGCCCTTAATATAACAGAGTCAGATTACTGTCCTTTTGGAAGTTAACTTATTCAATGTTTGTGATCTCATCAATTATTTACCGTCGCTCTTTCATTTAGCGTTGTTGAGCTCTCACTCACATACTCTCGCTCTCTCTCTCTATCTCTCTTGTGTTATGGGACGTAATGGATGCTTTTAAATATTTTGATAATGGAATAAATACTCTAAGCTGCTTTAACAACGGGATTTTTAATTTGCTGATATACTCTTTTCTTTCATTTATATGCACAAATGTCTTCTTTGTTTCTAAATTTACAAGAACAAAGGCGTATCCTAGTTCATTCAAATGACATGCATTGAAGCAATTACAGTGTTGGTTATCTCTGGTTCTTTTCCATTAACTTTTGTCCATTGTTTTTAAAGATATTAACAGATTTTGATTTATGAACTTGTGTAGGTGCACTGATCATGCACCTGAAGATGTACCAGTTGCGTTCAGAAAGACTCTAGATGATTTGCAACTTGACTACATTGATCTGTACCTTGTGAGTTCTGCTTAACGGAAGCTTTTCATATGCTATTGTTTGTGATGCTGACTAGATGTTTCAGTTTTGAAACTTCTGATTAACTATCTTTTAGAAGCATCTGCTGCTATACTGTGCTTTGACTCGACTTCTGAGTACTTACATTTTCGGTTTTCCTTTTTGGTTTTATCTTTTTTGAAGATGCATTGGCCTATTCGGATGAAGAATGCTGCGGACGGCTTTAAACCTGAAAATCTAATTCCAGGAGATATACCGAGCACATGGCAAGCAATGGAGAAACTTTATGATTCTACGAAGGCTAGAGCTATCGGGGTTAGCAATTTCTCTACTAAAAAACTAGGAGATCTTTTGGAAATAGCTTCTATTCCTCCTGCTGTTAACCAAGTGGAGTGCCATCCTACATGTCAGCGGACAAAATTGCAGGAATTATGCAAATCCAGGGGAGTGCACTTCTCTGTAAGCTCCCTAACTAAGGTCTTGTTTGGATGGTTGTTACCCATTGTATCGTATTGTATTGTTATTCCAAAACAATGTTTGTTTTGATTGTTTAATTAAAATTGATTGTATTGTATTGTTAAATCCATTATCCCGAACAATGAAAACCCATTTGAAATAACTTATTTGGTGTGGTGGGATTGTTTCCTATTTTTCTTTCCAATTATGCCTTAACCTATTACCTTATAATTCTATTTTACCCTTTACCTATTTTATTTGTACTCCAACCTATAACCTACATTTCGTCTCTTTTTTCCTTCTGCCGCTTCCAACTCCAGCATCAGGTATAGGTTTTGCCTTATTTTTGTTTCATTCTTTCTTCTACTTTGATTTTTAATTCCAATTCTAATTACTTTATCTCCAATTAGCTGTGTAATATTGGTTGTTTTCAAGTGTGAAAAGTGTGCTTATTATTGTTTTTAATATTATTAATTTGTTCCACTAATTTCAATAAAATTTACATGAATTTAATTGCTTAATTTATATGTAAGATATAATTGGTGATAAATTAGTAGAAAGGGGTTTCTTAAATTACTTTTATGCGTAATTCTTGATAAATTAAATATTTAAAATAATTGAGGGTATTTTAGTAAACTTATCAGTTACTACAGTCAAACCAAATAGCAAAATGTTATTTAACAACAACAAACAATACAATCTATCCAAATATTGTATTCATACAATACGATACAGTAGAATATGATACATTATTAAACGATGGGTAACAATGATCCAAACAGAGTGTAAAAGCAATTTTCAGATTTGTATATATTCTAGTCAATTTCTCAGGAGCGAATTCTTGCGCTGATGCTTCTGTCTGCTTGGAATTGGTTGATTAAATTACTATTAGTTCATGACTAGACTGGCCATCAATTTAACTTATTTCGGTACTTTAAAAATTTATTCTTTCAGGGCTATTCACCGCTCGGTTCTCCAGGTTTAGTATTCCTTAAGGGTGATGAGGTTCTGAAGCAGCCTGTTGTACTCTCAGTTGCTGAGAAATTGGGAAAGACTCCTGCTCAGGTTTGTCTTCGTTGGGGTGTGCAGATTGGTCATAGTGTACTTCCTAAAAGCACAAATGAATCCAGGATCAAAGAGAATTTTGATATTTTTGACTGGTCCATACCTGATGACTTGTTCACCAAGTTCTCCGAAATTCAGCAGGCAAGTTGTCTCTGCTTTCCTTCTTATTCAATACCTTTTGTACTTTTTTTTGGTTTCCCACCCGGTGTTTGGTCCCTGCATTGAGGCCCGACTAAATCCGGATTCGCGCCAGGAAGTCCTACATTAGAGGATAAAGCGCTCCCTAACAAAGGCGACTCCATATTCAGGGCTCGAATCCGAGACCTCTAGTTAAGGATAAAGGAATACTTACCACTCCACCACAACCCTTGTTCATACCTATTGTACTTTCAAGTCCTTTCATATGATTAAGGTTGCAGTTACATATCAGTCGTTACTTTTTACCAGATTTAAATGTGGAAATGCATTAGGACCAAAAATATATATCTTCTCAGGAGATAGCATTCCCTGTTCCTTGGAAGAAAAAAGAAAATGAAAAGAATATTACAACCTGCTTTCGTGGTTGTTAGACTTTAGAAGAATTCAGTACTTTGATATTTCTAACTAGTGACAGACACGCTATAAACTCATGGGTCATGGCTATATGACTGGACCAGATAGTAGTTTGATTGGCTATAGTTACACAACTTTCCCACTCCCCGACCAAATATATTACAGAAAAACAAATCCTTACCTGGGGGAGACTTTTTGAATAATTTACTTCCACGAATAAATGATTAGGCTAAGAAAAATAGGAATTGGGAGTGATCTCACCTTTGAAATAGTGGTTTTATTCTATGAATGTAGCTTATCGAGTTATCAATCAGAACTGCCTTTTGTAAGGAGTTTGAATTGTTCGTTTACCAAGTCTCATTACCATTTACCATTGTCTCACCATTCCCCCTAATTCTTTTATAATATCGTTGCTAACTCATTGAATTAAACTTTGATGGTTGGAGATTTTCTCTATCAATGCATTTACCAGATATATTTATCTAGAACTTTTCTGGATATATTTTAATTGGATTCTTGGCATTATTTTTTGCATTGTGCAGGCAAGCCTGTTTAGAGCTACTCCATTTGCCAAAGTTCTTGAAGAGATATTGGATGGTGAGTTCTAGAGTTACTGTTGATAATATTTTTCATGTCCCTTTGGGAATATCCAATAAAAAAGAAACATTTCCAAGAATTTGATTTGCTGTGAACATGCTCAGTGATTATATTTAGGGGTCAGTTTCATTGAGGTTGGGCGTAGGCTTGTTTTCAAATTGCTCCAACTCTCTTTTTATTTCCTCAACAACCTCATCTTCATCATATTCCTATTGTTGAATTATTGCTTTTATTTCTATGTAAGAACTTCAAAACTTGTGCATTAGAAGTAAATAAAGTGCATTCAACTCATGGTCTTCCCAGGATATGGTGAAACTGTGGCAGGATTTTCTGCAAACGAAAATAGGAAAATTAAGTAAGTCAATCAAAATCACCAAATAAAACTAATTATATGGAAAAGGACATAAAAGGGTAAAACTTTAATTAAAAGATTATGAGTATCCTAGTTTCTTATTGGCAAGGTAATCCGAATAAAGAAGTATTGTAATGGATGCCAGACTTTCAAAAGTATCTATATCTGATACGATTATCTTTAATTGAGGAATTATTAAAAACCATATAAAGTTTGTTAATTCAAAGATTGTATATTTGACTTTTCAAACTCAATTAATAAAATGGAAGATGCAACACTCAAAAATATATATAGATTTTATAATATGATCACAATACTTTATTGGTCTTGATAACCTTGCGAAGTATTATGGGATCTTTAGTATAGATTTTACCAATACATAATTATTAACTTAACTATTCTGGATCATTTTGCCAAAAATGCATCTTAATGAAGATTTTCACAATAGGACAGATCTTCACAATCTTAAATTTCTTCAGAATTTCACTATAAAAAGACATGAAAGGTTCATTGCATCATAAAGAAAATGGCCAAACTCATTTTTCTCATCTTTTTATGTGTTACTACACTTGCAAATCTTGCCACAAGCCAAACCCCGTTAGTGTCAAACTTTTGTCATAGAGCAGTATTTGTGGAGAACTTTTGCTTAAAGTTTCTTGGATCAGATCCTCGCTCTAAAACAGCAAAAACTGATCATGATCTTGAGGGAATAACAATTGATTTGGGGTCCAATACCGTAAGAGCAGTAATTAATAAAGCTATATCACTGTCCCAAAGTGCAAAAGATCCAAATGTAAAGGCTGCTTTGAGTTCTTGTTTACAAGATTATAATCTGCTCAGTTTGGATATTTCGAGCATAAAAGCAGCTTTCCAATCTGGAGGAAGTATAGGTCAACAAGGAGCAGATGCTAGGCTTGCTGTTTCTAAGTGTAACCAAGCTTTTGGTGATAAGAAATTACCAAATCCTCTTTCAAGTGATAATGATAACTTGCTGTCAATCATTCAAGTAATCCTCGTTAACGGGTTGTAATCTTTTAAAGGATAAGATAAAGACGCTTTGTTCTCTATTTTAATTTCAGAGTTTAAATTAAAATTTCAGTAGAAATGTCTCTCTATGTTATGATGCGTAATTAATGTTTTTAAAATTTTAATTTATCGTGGCAAAAAAAAATGTTATTTATTGGCTGCACATTGGTAGCTCTATCCTTTCATGCTATTAAACCGGAGCAATATGGTCATTTGATCATTAAAATGTGATGCAATTTCAATTGGAAAATTGTCACTAATTTTGTACTCATTTTTGGTCGTTAATTTTGAAATATTTCTCGTTGTATGTATCTGCTTACAATTGATGGATCTAATATTTTTTAATGTTCGGTTTGTTGTTATTGTTGATGATGTATCTAATGTTTTATAGTTGTTGTTTTCATGAGTGGACAAATAAGAGTCGTCAAATGAGCAGAAATTTATTCTAGTTCTGGCTAACCAGGAAGAGGAGAAGTTTAGGGGGCTAATTGACATAAATCACAGATCCCATAAGGAGAGAGCTATTCTTATTATCATGAATTCCAGTGCCCCCAATTATACTTTTATAGGCAATTTTTGGTAACCAGATAATGTCATATGCATCGACCTCGTTCAAGTGCATTAGTAATCGTAGTAATTGAAAAATATATGAGTTCATTTGAACAACTTTCGTTTATAATCTGTACTTTTGTTTAAAAAATCATTAAATATGTATAAATAATAAATTTTGAACCCATTAAATTAGATGGGATGTAATAAAATTGTAAATCTGAACCATAAAGTTAAAATTTTAAATCTGTCTGTGTATAAATACACCCACTGATATTTAAAGTAAATCACATGAAAAACTTCAATGATTTACTAATTTCAGTGTACTGTTATGCCTGTATTTCCTTTAGGCATTACAAATTCACTTCAAAAGAAACAGCCACATTCCACGAAATACTACTCTAGCTGCACGTCGATATCCCTAAGCTTCTCATATGTATATAAACTAGTGGGGGTAGCCCGGACCCGACATGAACAAATTTATGCTGTTGTCAGCAGCGAATGAGTTTGTGTTTGTAAGAAAAATAGAAGATGCAGATGTGCTACAAAAATGTTACTCAACAGAGAAATAGAAGACTGCAAAACTACTATTGAATTGTTACCCTTTCTAATCCTTCCACATAAGGTGAGGGGGAAGGGTGTCATAAAATGAAAGTTACAGGAAGTTACAAGGATAGTTTTCATGTCTATGATCGGTGTCTCCACATAAGGCGAAGCTCGGAAAACACGAGTTACTCCATGTAAATCAGATTTATCCATATGTAACTCTAGCGTCATAGATTTGCAGTTTAATTCAGGAATGTGTACTCCTTTGTACTGCATCATGCACATGACCTGATGCGGTAAACCAAATGAAATTAGTAAAGAAAGGAGAAAGCAATAAAACAACAGCAAAAGGAAAGTAGTGCACAACAGAGAGACAGTGCAGTGAAATCAGAAATTCTTAAAGCTTAAAACTATAACAGAAGTTTGTTGTTGTACCGCGTTATCCATGAAACATGTGTGCATAAACACAGAGTATAAGCCAACTCTAAAGAGACTGCCATTTACATATTTTGGTTTATCTGTTAAGAAAAATGGACCATCTTGATGTACCATATGAGTAGTGTCGCATCTGTCCAATACTCGGGCCAAACACGCACATAATCTAATCCTTTAGGTAAAACTATGCAACTTAATTGGACCAGGATTGTGGACTACAAAATCCATCATAGGCTAAGTTAAAGACTTTCCTAAGATGTGTAAATGTGATTATGGGATGAACCAATTTGCCTGGTCAAGCACAAAATCAAAAATATTGCGCAAATGGTGCTGCACAATGTTCTTGCCGATGGCAGATTGATAGTCCAAACCGAATGTCTGAGCTCCCAAATACACACATCCTATAATGTTCATAAAAACTCAATGAGCTGAGAGATAAAATTAATCAATTAAAGGAGAAAACAGGATACAAACCTGAACTCCTAGTAACTTTCAAAAGAGCTCATAGTCCTACCTTGATTCTTATCAACTGCCAGTACAGAAAAGGACACCAAGCAAAGTAAAAATCCAAAAATCGTAAAACCTAAAGCCGCTTTTTCCACCATCTCATGTGTCTTTGATTTTCTTAAAACAGACAACGGCGGCCTTCATTAAATATTTCCTGAGTTGAGGTTATTTGAATCGAATGGGCTTCTTAGTCTTGGGGTGTGCCTTCAAAGCCTGTCTGAATTTATCAACTCATTATGTGCAGCTTCAGATTGAGAATAAAATACCAGGGAAGAATAGAAGTAAATATTTTCTTCACTTCAATATTTCTTCCATTAACATAGTAGTAAATAAGTCAAATTAAATATTTCAAACTTCGTGTCAAACACATTTTCACTAACAGTAATCTAGCATATAAGTCAAATTAACATGTTAAAGTTGTGACTACTGAAATGCAGTCGTACAAATGGAAGTGAAGGAGTAATTAGCTAATTATTTATAATAAGTGGAGAAATTACATCAACGCAGATACGACAAGCTCCCTCGACAACATCAACAGCAGCTTCCAGCTCTCTATAATACTTGGCTTTCTGCTCTGGGAACGGAAGGCTCAAACTCGAGCTGGAAAGGAGAGAAAGCAGACACACACACATAGCAATTCAGAGACAAATTCCAACAAATTCCAGAGTATCAATCAATTCAACTATACTAATTGATGTCGACTATATGAACTTGAGAAATTGAGAAAAAAATAAGCAGAGAGGAGTCAGCTCTAAGAGACCTAACGGCGACGAAATGCCGGAAGTTCAACGAAACTGAAGGAAAGATATTTAAGACTGTGAACTGTTGTTATGCTACCTTCAAACATCATCTGTATCTCGAGGCTAATACAATGAAATCATCATTTTCTTTCCTAGAAGCAATAACTTATCCTTGGCCAAGATTAATCTATTTGAGAAAGGAACCCAATAGAACAAGCAATAAGCTCCTTCAGATTTTATGGCACGCTTAGGAGGAGTTGTTCGAAATACGTGGTCTAAAAGTGATTTATTGTAAAGCAACTGTGAAACTAATCTATGAAATCTACTTTAATTCAAGAATTATATAATAGGAATTGCTTCATAATTATTAGAAACGATTCAAGTCCCTATCTCCAATTCCCTTTTGTCCTACTTGTTCCATTTAATAGTTGAAACTTACAATAAGTTTCACCCCTTGAACCATATTCCAATGTGAGCTTTTCACAAAGTTGAACACTTTTTAGCATGATGCCAATATTTGAAATTTTTTAAAGGATATCAAAATTTGATGTTACTGCTCTAGTTTTCTATTGCTTTCATTTGTGAACAAAAATTAGCAAACACCCCTACTATTCACTTTTTTGCTCATTTCATCAATAACTTTTCAGTTTTTGTGCCAGGTATTCAGAATCTTAACCTCATTGGCAGAAGTTTTTCTTGCTTTGAGTTTCTTTTTCAATATTTCGTAGTATACTAAAACATGCATCTTGACTGCTAATTTAGTAATTACTAAAATCAACATAACAGAGACACTTAATTTCAATGTTTGAATATAATTAGGTGTTTGAAGAAAACAAAAAAGACAGCAGGATACCTAAAATGCTTCCCTCAGCTGCTAAAAAAGATAACTTGCAAAGAAATTTGAAGCATAAAAGACCTCAAACCTCAAATGAGGTAAGCACAACTACTTACCCACCGTAAACAATATCCTGACTTAAATTGAAACAAGAATACGCGGACAAAATGAAAAAAATGAGTAAAAAGCAGGAATCTTTTAACTTAAGAGCAGGGAATCGCTTGTTGGGCCTCAAGGCAATTCCTGAAATGAAATCGACAGATGTGGAAGGAGAATCAGAAAGGGAGACAGCCCTTTTATGCAACAGAGTAAGACTACCATAAATCAGCAGACAGCTTTAAAGGAGGAACTATCAAATTTTTTATGTCCATCGTAATTCCTTCCTTATCAAATTTTTTATGTCATCAAATCAAACACAATAGAGGGTAGGGGGGACATGTAAACAATTCCATGTGATTGCTAACTAAGCACTTATCATCAACGAAATTATACTCCATTAATGGAACATCAAATGTTCATATTCTATTTGTCTTCATGCCTTCGGACCCTCATTAACCAATGTTCATGTACCAATTAATAATTTTTGACAGAAAGCTACTTCAACCTCTAGCTAGTCTTTGAATCTCTTTTATCCATGTAAACTTATCTTTGTGTAGATTTCTCAGTCTTTCCAACCATGAATAGGACGCACAAGCTCAAGTTGGTAGCATATCAAAGGCTAATGTATAAGAACAATAATTGATCAACTTTTTGCTAGTGCACGAATCCTTGCTAAAATTGCATGTTCACGTAAACTTAAAAGTATTTCATAAATGATTTGGTTCACAACTAACTGAACAAATATAGATATGATCTTTTAGCATATAATTTGAAGCTGTGAGTTAAGATATCTTGAAACAGCATATTAAAAAAAGTTTAGGCCAATCGTAGTTTCTTTCGGGCAATTTCACAAACATTTCTAATGCAAACCCAATGGCAGTTTTTATAATAACAGACTCAACTCTGTTTTTACTGCACTTCAACATAGGCCAAACAGATGAAAATTAAAAGTAAACGCGGGAAAGAGCAAGTTGAACACGCTGAACAGTGATCGCAACAACACATCACCAATTAGCCTAAAATTTCACACAGAAGTAGTCTAATAAATCTTCTATCCAAGTTCAAAACTTGAGAAACAAAACACTGTTCAGATTAAAAACCCACTCAATCTTAAATCAAAATAAGGGCGGTAATCGTACCTTTACTGTATATCAGACAAATAGCAAGAACTTGGAAGAGCTAGTCCAGGTATGTGCAAACGGTAGATGAGGAACTTGAAAAATCATCAAAGAAGAAGAGGAGAAACTTGAGATCAAACAAAACAGAGGAACCCGAGACGACAGTGCAACCCAAAGCGGAGCTAGGTAACGACGTGTCAAACCTGGAAGAAAGTGGGCAGCACGCGTCGAACTATAACGTTAGGTATTTTGATTAAATTACAATTAAACCCTTCTGACCCGTTTGTAACAGGATGCTGCTCTTTTTCTTAACCGGATGCACCTCTCATTCCCGCTTATTAATAGTAGTAATTGCACAAACTGAATACACCACAGAGGTAAGAATTTAACATAAACTATACTCGCTTGGCCAATGTGCGAGTACATATTGCGGACTGTTACTTAGGAATTCAGCTGCTGAGATGAAAGAAAATTATACATTGTTCATTTGTTCTACTAACACCACATGAAAACTCAACACGAGATGGCAATATTCCAAAACTGCTACTCAAATACAAGTCTAGAGACTTATCACACAAGTCTAAATAGCAGTCAGTTCTTAAAGAAAATAAGCAAAAATGTAGGAAATATCTGTAATCTAGAGCTATTAGTTTAATAAGTTCACTGCTAATACTGCAATTTAATTAGTTTTTAAGCTATATTGCGTCAAACAGCAATATAAAGAGGTCTCATTATAGAAATGCTCAAGGGCACAGGATTTAAGTTGTGCAGAATTTGAGATGTTACAGTTTGGCATGTTTATCTGGTCAGCATGTAATTGGGTGTAATTGGAAAGGTGTAATTACACTCTCCAATTCTCAAGGGGAGGTGAGAATTGGTGGTAATTACACTGTGTAATTACAAGGTTACTTCTTATTTTTTTCTTTTTTTTTTATTTTAATTTCTTTTATTTTATTTTCAATTTCTTTCTACTTTTATTTTTATTTTACTTTTAGTTTTTAATTTCTTTTTAAATTTTAAAATATATTTTTTTGTACATTATTTATCTTTTATTTCTCTACCTTTACTTCTTGTGATTCCATGTAATTGCTCGTATATTTTATTTCTTATTCGTTTTATTTTCTTCATTTAGTGTAATTGCGTTATTATTTTAGTTTTTGAAACTCCACCACCTAATATTAGAAATAATGAGTCATTAACAAACTTAGCATATAATGAGTGATGCCATTAAAGTAGAATTTCGTTGTTGAATAAGGTTATAAACTTATTATGTTTCCTAATCTTAAGTGGTATTGGAACTTCTTTTTATTATGTTGTTAAAGTTTTTTTTTTGGAATTTTGAAATTATGTTATATTTATGGTTCTAATTTACTTGTTTTAGTAGTATTGGCTTGTTAGAATGTTGTTTATTTTTTGGTTAGAATTGATAGATTAGTTTTGTCAAACATTTGCATAATGTTATGATATTATATTTAATATTAATTTATTTTATCAAACATGCATTCCATGATGATCTTACAAAACGTATGTTTTTAGTTTTTATAATTAATTAAACTTAATATTATTAATTTAGAAAATATATCAATTATTTTTACAATATTAGTTATAAATATATTATTACTAATTAGTGTATATTCAAGAAAAAAGATAGGCACCTTAAATACCAAATCTAATATCATATACACTTATAAAAAATCATTTATAGGCATTATATTTATTATATTAGCTTTTAAATTTTGATAATTATTTCATTTAAAATTTAATCTAACTGTGTAATTACACTTGTGCAACCAAACAATACGCTTGTAATTACACTGTAATTACGTTATGACAAACAGGTCGTCGTAATTACTAGGCTGTGTAATTACTACCATGGTAATTATACCAATTCCAATTACCAGATGGCTTTCCAAACAGACCTTAAATGGACACTCAAAGTCACAAGGCATAGTGCAAGCATAAAATCAATAGGAAGCCAATCAAATTTATATTTGTAAATAGGATACAACAGAGATCTCAGTCTCCACACCCAAGTGATATAGTCTCTCAGCAATCTCGAACTTGATCATGAGAAAACTTTATTTGATTCATATGTTCAGATAATTCAGTACAACTATTGAACTATCTTTCCCTTTGGTCCTTCTCTTTCCATCCAAGTTTATAGATGGTTTCATTTCAGGCTAAGCACAAGCTTAGTAAATAATCTTTCACCACATAGTTCTGAAAGCCCCAAAAGCCGTCATGTGGTACAACTGATAAAACTTTCCTCAAATAACAGTTCCTACTGGCCCTAGATCCAGTCTTCTCTTGGCTTTATATTACTCAAGCCTTTTATAATGCTCAAACTGAGTCAATCCAACCTCGAGGTTTCATAAGCCGAGAAACAAGCATACCATCTCTGCTTCAATAAGTTTCCAAACAAGGATAAGAATTTGCAAGAATGAATAGAGGGATACTGTTTCTGTTACAGAATATGTACCAGCTAATTAAAACTAATTAAAAGAATGTACAAATGTACCAGCTACTTAAAGCTTCAGTATAACAGTCAAAACCAATGCCTTGTAGTTCATATGATCTTAGCTGCTTAAATCTGAACTTACACTATATAGATCAATCCATTTTGCTATCAGGACAACATTTCATTATTTGCATATCGAACTGGAGAGATATTTTAAATACAGGATCGACCATCATTTTTCTTTTCTTTTAAAGAACGGAAATATAAACCTTATCTGGCAAGCATGCAATGCCACACCACATGTATTTGTTATTATTTCAAGACTTGATTAGACCATGTTAATTTACCGACAGTAAGACGAAGAAAAATATAATGAACGAAGCAATACATCTAATGGACAATCACAGTAGAGCAACCCGAACTCACTGAAGCTACAGCTCACTGTAGTTGCGCCAGACAGCTCGGAGTTCTTCACGGAATGTATTGAGGCGAGCCTTCAGATTAGGAGTCCTGAAGCTTGCATGAACAAGAGTGGCTGAAAGAGAGAGAGAGAGAGAGAGAGAGAGAGAGAGAGAGAGAGAGAGAGTGTTTTATTTTTTTATTTTGTTTTTTTTTGTTTTTTTGTTTTTTGTTTTTTTTTTTTTAGGGCTAATTTTCATAAATATATAATAATAGAAAGTACAATGATGGAGGGGGCATCGACCTGACCTCCATATAGGGAAGGTGTACATCCTTGATCACCCACATTTGGTGACCAACTGTACCTAGATAGCTAAGGTGAGTTAGACCTATAGTGATGTAATGGCTGTCGATCTTATAACATGGATCGACAGTCATATATACAAAAACAGTGAGTGTTGAATCTAGGTCAACTGTACAAAATTTAGATGTTCCTAAATCTATTAATGGAATGATTTGAAGTAGAGTCCATCTTATAAACTTGATTCTACTTCTAACACAATACAAAAGTCTTCCAAAAAATGTGCTATATGACGAAGAGTAGTATTCTTCAATTTTGCTTTGACTATGACTAGGAAAGCAAGATTGAAGATTACTGGTAGAGTGCATCCATGTGGCTGTGGAGTGGCGGTTTATTGCATAACATTGATCCTAAACATACATTCCATACAATATTAACGCACTTCCAGATTGAGCATGATAACATACTAATACCAATGGATAGTGTTCTAATACCGTATAGATAGTACTGTCCTCAGATGCAAATATTTCATTCCCTGCAAAAAAGAATACTATGCTAGTGTCCAAAATTGTCGCCATGTTCTCCTGTGTTGTTGTCTTGTTCTGGCTCTTGCATTGTTGCTGACATTGATTGTCCTTTGATCTCTGTTTATTGTCCTTTCGTCTCTGTCCTTTGATCTTTCTGCTTTGTGAATCCATTCCCATTAGAGATTTAGCATTTAACAAACTGGGGAAAGGGGTGTGTGTTTTATTAAATCAATACATGAATTTGAACAAAATTACAATTAGAACGAGAGAACTTACCAAGAAGGCCTATACCAAGTGCCCATAAGACGGTTAAGAGGCCACAGGAAACAAACCAGAGGAAGAAACTCACTGCATAATTGCGCAACAGCAATCAAATAGAATTTCATATTATAGCTACCAAAGATTCAAGAGGAAGGAAAAGGAAGAGAAAGGAAGATAATAAACATATAAGAGAACAAACACTTCCAGTACCTACAGAAAATACAAAGACAAACACCCAACGAGGCTTTCCACAAATGAATATTGCTCTTTTAGCGGATGGACGCCCTCGAATAACAGGACTGAACATTACAAACATAAGTCAGCAGCAATACAGCCTCAGTGTGCTTTAATGCTTTAAGAATTCAAATACACATGCGTACTCACGTGAATGGTGGTCTCATTTTTGCAGCTAAATGAGGTGAAATCTGCCTGACAGTTCTTGTCACCTTTTCACTAAAAGTACCTGCAAAACTGTGGGAACAACCCTTAACAACATAAAACAATGCATGATAAAGTACGAATGCAGTTATCAAAACTTAATGTCTTAGATGGCAAATTTTGTATCACCTGCATCTCGAACAAACAGATATGTCTTAACCAACAGAAAGTAAAACAGATAAAGTTGAAACTTGTAATTGGTCTAACTATTGACCCATCACCAGAAAAACTGAAACATCAAACTAACATAAGAGCTGTTCCTTCTTGTTCAACCCAATACAAAGCGTTAAACAAAATTATTCAGCAGGAAAATAACATAGAAAAACTTTCACGGAGTCCAAACGACTAGCATCACGAGGATATTATTTCTTAGACCAAAGATCAAAAATTAACCCCTTCAAACTACAGCAGTTTTAATGCCAAACAAGTCTCCAAGAAAATAACTCAAGGCTAGAAAAGCTAATCTTTAACCCTTTGATCAATAAGAGAATTTGAAAAAACGGTGTCCACATAACAGAACTTCTAAGTTTGATTATGCATCAGGTTTAGCTCAACTCAAAAAATAAAACCTGCACAAAAGCATAAAGAGAAAGAAGAGACAACCAAGAAAGAGAGAGATGACAAAGGTGTTTACACACTCAAAATGATCTGCCCAATGTGTTAACAAAAAATTGAAAATATTTCATTTGTAGCACGACTAAACCAAGATATTACTCTATCTAAAATAAGTCCAAAATTCCCCCTCACCTATTGACTTTCCTTAACTTTGCCCTCCATTAGAAGTGGCGACAAAAATACCCTCAGCATTACCCATACACATCGTATTTGCCTTTCTATGCTAACCAAGCTCCAAGTCGCCCATTTAATCTATGCTGGCTTTTTAAACTTGCCACATTTGCAGATAAGTGTTACCCCCCGCCTCCCAACCTCGACCTGTCATTTAGACATGCCTAGGCAAGAATGCAAAATACAGGCAAATGAAACGTAAACTAAAACTCTGTCTAATGGTAAACAAAACATCACCACGGATAAAACAACGAACAGAATAGGGAAGAATAGATATACCTGTCATTTAGGAAGGCAATACTAAGTGCTGTCAAAAGGGCAGCAGAAATTGCAAGTGGCCCCCTTAGGAACCCCAATGCTGCAATGCGAAATACACATGAATTGTACTTGTTAGTTCCAAATAAACACTGTTGTGCTAAAATCATATCTGAAATGAATAAAACTCAACAATTTTTCCTTACCAAAAATAACCACAATCATAATAAAGCAATTCGTCCTGTAACTGCAAAAACAAAACCAAAAATTCAGGAAAACATTTCATTTATTAAATTTGCAGTTTTTTCAAATGTACGTACTAGTAGAGATTACACTTGAGGCGACTGTTCCATTTGGAATAAGATCGAGGGAAAGTGAATCGAGACAAGAATTTAGAGGGGGGACGTGGCGGAGATGACCACTCGACTTCGCGTAGAGCCTCAACTAGATCTTGTGTGCTCACGTTGCCCCAATCCATTGCTAAGAATTATTAGGCGAAACCCTAGAATTCAGAGGAACACAAAGCCACGATAAGAGAAAGGAGAATAAGGTAGAGAAAACAAAGAAAGTGGAACGTGGAGGCTTCTGAAAATTCAAGTATGACCTCCGGAGAGTATAACTAAGTACTAGTAAAATGGTTCAATATTTTGATGATGATGACAAAGCGATGGTACGCCAAATAAAAATAATTAGGGAAATGTCTAAAATCATATCTGAAATGAATAAAACTCAACAATTTTTCCTTACCAAAAATAACCACAATCATAATAAAGCAATTCGTCCTGTAACTGCAAAAACAAAACCAAAAATTCAGGAAAACATTTCATTTATTAAATTTGCAGTTTTTTCAAATGTACGTACTAGTAGAGATTACACTTGAGGCGACTGTTCCATTTGGAATAAGATCGAGGGAAAGTGAATCGAGACAAGAATTTAGAGGGGGGACGTGGCGGAGATGACCACTCGACTTCGCGTAGAGCCTCAACTAGATCTTGTGTGCTCACGTTGCCCCAATCCATTGCTAAGAATTATTAGGCGAAACCCTAGAATTCAGAGGAACACAAAGCCACGATAAGAGAAAGGAGAATAAGGTAGAGAAAACAAAGAAAGTGGAACGTGGAGGCTTCTGAAAATTCAAGTATGACCTCCGGAGAGTATAACTAAGTACTAGTAAAATGGTTCAATATTTTGATGATGATGACAAAGCGATGGTACGCCAAATAAAAATAATTAGGGAAATGTCTAAGCCCGGGTTCGAACCTGGGACCTCTTGTGTGTGAGACTAGCGTGATAACCAACTACACCACCCAGACGCATGTGCCATGGGTCTGCTCAGATAACTATAGTTTTTCTTGATGCAAATTTCAACGAAAATCTAAAGCTGCACTAGATCAAATTTTAGATGACCGATACTGTTCTTGAATTTAGCACGGTAAAAAATCAATAATTTATTTTGGTTTTCTTTTCTAATTTTGCTTTTTCTTGTTTCTAATTTTATTTTGCTCAACCAAAAACAGTTCATGAAACCGACAAATCAAAGTATCACAATTCTTACGATAGAGAAGATATAAATGAACTAGTTTTTATGAACGTGCGTTGCACGTTATTGATTGTACGTAAATCAAAATCTCATATTTATTTATATAAATATAACGGTTAATGTAGATGAAATTACAATAATCTTCAATTATTGTAAAAATATTATTATATTAACAAATGCTTCTCCACGTTCAACGAGATGCGACAACCTCAAAATGACTTGGCATTTTTTGAACCTGCAAACTTTTGCGACTATAAACAAATTAATTGTTTCTGTAGTTTGGCAAGCCGCCCCTTATGGGTTGTTGAAGCTAGTCCCTTTTGTAGGGAAACTTTCGTATCTATGATTTAGCTTGCTTTCCTGGTTAGATATTTATATGTACTTATAATTTAGAAATTAGTATGCGATCTATATCTTACTTAATATTCTTTATAAACAATATTTTTTGTGTATAGTTTATGACGCTTGATTGTTCCATCATGATCGTGTACATGATATTAGCCCTTGAGGGAAAAAAAGGTTTGAGTTAAAAAATGTAAGTTTTAATTATTGGTTACTTAACGAAAGGAAATAGGTCCCGACAGAAAAAGAATTTGCTTTGAAATCTGTGGAGTTTCTATTTTTGGTTACTTAAGTAAACGAATTGAGTCCCCAACATGAAACTTTTGGAGTTTCTAGAAATTAATTGTACTTCCTCCGTCTCAAATTGTATGTTGTGGTTTCTAAAAATAATTATGTTAAATTATTTATCAATTTTAGAAGTTCAAGAGTTAATTAATTATTTTTTTCCTATTCTATCTTTACTATTAATTGCTCTTGAAGAATACAAATACCTTACTTATGAGTAAGTATTAAATGAAGAGAGATTATATATTAAGACATAAATAAGAGTAAAATAGTCAAAAAAAATTTCTATTTAATATTTTTTAAGGGACGTGTAAACGAAAATTACAATCAATAATTGGAGATGGAGGGAGTAATTATAATATTATTCAAAGGGGAAAAACTTTATTGGATAGTAACAGGCATGATAAAATCTAATAGGTATATTTTGTCTTTATCCGAGTTACTATTATTTAAAAATAATATATTTAATTGAAAATTAAATCCAATAATATTGATCTCGAAAAAATTATGTTGGCTGGACACAAGAAGCCATACTTGTGTGGCATCTAAACGTGCCTCATCAAAATATCAAAATCGTGATTCAAAAAAAATTATTGAACGATAAAATTAAATTTTAAGCATATGCATTTTGAATTGTGTGGAAGTCTTTTGGCACAAGTCCTGTAAACCTACAATTCAAAAAATTAAAAATTAACTGCATATAATTACTATAACGATAGTTCGATATTTAAATGTCGTAAATCAAACATGACCACATTAAATATTTTTGAGTAATATTTTTGTCTCACAACACTTTGCTTCTAAGTATGATTGCTTTACCGGCACGAGTTTTTCATTATTAAAATATTAAACTAAATTCTAGTTAGATGTAAATTCAAAATGCTAATATGAAAATACTTTGGATTGATACAATAACTATATTTTAAATAAGTCTCTTTTGTCTTTGTCATTCTTTTGGTCATTTATATCATATTTTCTTTAAACTTTAATAGCACGAACAACTCTCAACTCATATATATCTTCAACAATTGTGCTCTTCTTAACACTACTGAGGTTAATTTTCTTATCAATTTTGATCAAAAAGTAAATTCCTTATCTAAAGAAAGTATTAGCTAAAATATTATATTACTAAAGCATAGCATAAAAGTATTCAAATTATCATCAAGTCATACATTTCGGGAGATTGATTCGATATACTTTTTAACATCACAATCTATCAAGAATTTTGATGCATCAAAAAGCTATATTGCTATGTCATTTTACGATCAAGCCTAAAGTTTACAATCAGAGATTTTGAACATCATTAACACAGTTGAGTGAGGCAGTTAAACGGTTCATGGTGTTCAAAGTGACGTGTTATTCACGGGTTCAAAGTTCTGCCTATTTTATTTGCCAAAACTAAATGGACCATCATGTGTGCAAAGGCATATCCATGTTCGGGGATATGGGTTCATGTGAACCCATACTCCTCTCTCTAAACCATATATAACAATGTTATATTTCTTCAAAATTACTTAGATATATGGGTTCAAAATTTTATATATATATATATGTGAGTGTGTGTGAAAATTATTAAAATTTCAAAAAAAAAAATATATACATATATATATATATATATATTATATAAAATTTTGAACCTATTATTTTAAAAGTATAGTGGGTCATGGTAAGAGACTAAAGTTAAATTAGTCAAATATAAATTTTAGATCCACCTCTTTACAATAGTGCACCCGTTTTGAAATTCTGAATCCACTTGTGTACGTGTGGTCTATTTGATTCTTTGTCAATCTAAAATTTTCCTAATGAAAGAACTCTTAAAATATAAAAGTTGTGTAGAAATAAATAACTAATCTTAAAAGTAATTTTTAACTAAAAGTCACTTACTAAACAAATTTTATAATTTCATACAAAATTACACGGCTAATACCCTAGATATTTTTTTATCTTGACTACAACATATAAATAACTCTTAAAATATAAAATTTGTATAGAAATAAACAACCAATTGCAGTCAGACATTAATTACTACTTTAATTTAATTCCTTTACCCTCCGACTTTCTCTCCCTTGTCAGTTCATTAATGGATGACACGTACGACACATAAACTAAAAAAATGGAAAAGTTAATTTGGGATTGAACACAACTTTTATGTATGTCAAGCTCAAACCAATTTGAATAGAATTCCTAGACACGCTCTTTCTCTTAAACTACAACAAATTCAAAACAAAAAGGAAAATAACAATATTACTATTATATCCAATAATAGAGTTATATTTTAGAGCTATTTTGGCCTTCTAACGTTATATTCATGGCTTTATAATAATACTAATCTCTATATTTGTGAGATGTACGAATATTATTTTATTGAATATTATAACGCACACCAAAAGCAAAACACTTTCAATTGCATATATATTGTAAAATTATTTAATAATCAGTTTCTTGAAATAAAAAAATATAACATATAGTGTAAACAAATTCATTAAATGTTTTTTTGACGCAATCAAAAGACAAAATGAAACTAAACATTTTGAAATCACATAGTTTGAAATTTAAGCTGTTAATTCATGTTAAGAATGCAACGGTACTTTTTTTTTTTTTTTTTTTTTTTATGCAAAAATTTACTTTAGTTCAGCCTTAATGATTCATGTTAAGGAGGTCATTTTCAGATTAAGATTTACTGTATTAATGACAATAATAAACTGATTAATTTTAATAGGTTTCCAATTAAAATTGAATGAGGAAGTCAAACAATATGCGTTCTGCAAGAACACGTCCACACTTGCGGTTAGATGACAAATTTCGTCTCTTCGTTTGATTCTCGTATTTGTGCAAAACAATTACTAAGTACTTTTATATAATTTGCTTAAACGGTAAAAGAAATTTGAGCACATATATATTCTATTTTTTTTAATTATAATACTGGCATCATCAAATTTTAAAGCACTTCTATTTGTTTTATCCAAAAATAAAAAATAAAACTTATATTTAAAAGCATATCTATTTTCATGATTAGTTTTCCTCCATCCATCAGGCTCCTCAAAATTTAAGTCCAATTATAATGAAATTACAACTAATAGGATCAAGCAATCCCAAAAGCAAGTTCTTTGTTTAATTGCTTTTTTTTGAACTGGAACTTGTCTTAGGGCCTTGAAAGTACTTTCTGACATAACAACAACTTTCAATTATTTCCCAAATAAATTCCAAATTATCCATGAATTGTTAACGTGACAATGATTACCAAATCAGTAATTAAAAGCAAACGGAATGCGATTTTTTACAGTAGTTATTAGCATGTACATATAATTCTTTAACGCAATCCTAACTTGTGTCGTTTGAGTACCAAATCAGTTTTCTAGAGCAGTCCTTATTTGGACTTTTTTCTTTGCTTCTTTGATTAAAAAAAACAAATCAACTGCTTAATCTGTTAGCAATATAGTTAATGTAAAAAATATAGAAGTCTTACATTTGGAACAGGATATGACTATTGTTGAATTTAGTCCAATAGCTGATTCACCAAAGTTAGGCACAATTTTAGTTGAATTTTAAAAATTAGTAAGTTTAAATATTATAATTTTTTCCGACATTAAATAACAATTGATCAATATTTTAAAGATAGTTTTGAACATGACTTTTTTAGTCTATACAATTTTAATAATAGACGAAATTGCATATTCTAATAGACAATGAAATTTACGTTTGTCCTTACACTTCATATTTCTTTTTCGAATTAAGCGAGTATCAAATTCTTTGCGGTTCTCGATTGACGTCTATGGTATAATCGGTAATGTTTTGTATATTACTCAATACTCATCATACCATTGTAGTGTCTATATCCTTGTGGTTTGCAAATTATTGTAGAAGCAAAGAAAATTATTGATAGTAAAAGCTTAGAATAGGTCTTTTTTTTTATTAACTGCGTTTGAAAATCTATCTCATTCCTTTTGATAGATGATAGTTCTAGTTCTTATTTGAAAATACATACTTTATTAGACATATTTTCAGTTGAAAGAGGAGTACTTGATTAAAGTGGTTCTTTTTAATGAAATTAAACAAATAGCGGCTCTTGAATTTCTTGGCCTAATGTTTCTAAGGTAACAATAACGTGCAGTTTGATACGGACTCTATAAATTTTATGTTTTAGTCGGATAACTCCCTATTTAATAGAACAATTCATTGTTATTATAATTATGGCCTTTGCCAGTAGAATTAAATTTCAATTGTTCAAAGATATTTTCGTATACTAACATTATTATTCGTATTTTTATAATAATTAATTTTTATGAATGTGGGTGGCACGATAATAATGTCACATAAATATTTGATCGCTAAAATTTTTCACTTTCCGGTTGCAGGGCCTCTAAATACGTATGCAATTATGTTTTCACTTAATATCATGGATATCGTTTAAAAAAATTGAATAGCATGAATGTATTATTTGTTCGCAGAGGTGGTTACTAAAAAAAGTAAATGAAACTTGGTCATACAAAATAGAAGAAAAACAAAATTAACTCGTTAGGGGCAAACTTGTCTATTTTTAATCAATTAAAAGTTTTGTTACATCAAATATGAAAGAAGGGAGGTCAACATACCGTGAACCACAAGGATGTTAGTGTTATGAAGCCAAACCTGAAGGAACATTTCTTAAATTATCTTTATTTGATATTATTTATGATGCAAGTTGTATATGGATTGGCAAGTAAAGTACAAATATGTATTAGAATAGGATTTATGAGATCTTTGGATAACTTACTTTAGGTTTTCATATTTTAAAACTAGTATACATGCTTGTGCTCGAGCGACTATAAAATAAGCTAAAACATACTTAAATATTAGTATCATAATTTTTGTATAAAATCATTAACTTTACTGATCAAACTTCTTCTCATGATGCTTCTAACATCTATTAATTAATATTAGTTCTTCTTTTCACATATTTTTTTACCAGAAAAAAACAACGTTCCAGTTAAGCATGAAACAACCTATTTTAATCAGAATATGTTAACTTTAATAAGAAAAATAAAATTGACATAAAGAGGGGATAAGAAAAATAAAAAATAAAACTAATGTGAAAGAGAAAAGAAAAGATACTGTAAAAATCTAAGGATGTAAACCTAAGTCCCCTGCATTTTTCCTTTCTCTAAGTGTTTTTCTTGGTATGAATTGCAGATGCCTATATTTCATGAAGTTACATCTTTCCGTATACATCAAATAAAAAACCTAAAAAGGAAAGGGAACTAAAAAAAGAAAAAGAAAAAGAAAAAGAAACCATTAAATGTGTCGTGTTCTTTAAGTTTAAGGCCTTTCCCTTCTTCTTTCATTTACTTGATTTTTCCTTTCTATATCTATCTCCAAGCCTAGCAACCGAAAACCCCTATTCATATCTTAGTTATTGTTTGATACTACATGGTGTGATTGTCTACTGAAATCTTAGAAGCATAACGAACTAAAATAATTTTGGTGTCTTACTTGTAATAGCATTAATAGACGATTAAGATCAGAAAGGTAATAAAGTAATTTTCTTTCTTCTTGTATCATTTTAAGATTATCGTTACTAAGTGATGAGCATAGATATATTAGATCGATGGCAAAAGAATGATGATTGAAGTATTAAGATGTTAACGACCAATTTCCCATATACTAACTATTGAAAAGAAAAGAAAGAAATAATAATTGAAAGAAACGAAGCAATTTCTTTTATATTCTCTTTTATATATATATATATATTTTTCCTTTGGATATCTATTTTATTTTTATTTTTCTTTCCGCAAAATAAGTAAAGGTGCTCCGAAATCTCATAAAAGAAGCAAATCAGAGGACCATAATCTTTCAACTATGCATAGCCGAGATAATTTCCAAATAAGATGGTTTATTTACGAAATATAGAAAAACCATAATTTTTCTACAACTAAACTTACGAAAGTGCACATCATGTGTTTTCCTTTATTGATCTGATGGAAGTATAGAACACTGTTTTATTTTTTTCCCCCTTTATTTAAATGATAAGAAAGAGCAATTTTCTATTCTAAAACAAAGCTAACACAAGGATACTAAAATTTATGTGGATATTTGCAGTCTATTTTGGGCTTTGCGGCTCCGCTAGTTGAAGAAGGTCTACCTCTAGCACTGCATTTCATAACCTTTTGTTTTATGCCCAGACTCTTAAAGATGAACACGATCAGAATATTTATGTGAATTTATGAAACAATATGATAACTCTTTAAGGGAGAGCATATCACATAATAGAGAAGATTGATCATCAAAGAAATAGTAAATAAATGCATATCTGTTAGATCCCCAAAACCCAATATCTGCAAAACAAAAAAAATTACCGGTGTCATATTCTTATTTAAAAAAACAAAAATACTCGCACAACTGCACAGGCAAATAATGAGAACTCATAAGTAGAGAAAACAGAAAAAGGTATAGGAGGAGCGATTAGTTAGCAGCTATATGTTCTCTTCCATGGAAACATATATATATATATATAAAATTATATAGGATTCTTGAAACTGAACAGATTTTTGGAAAACAAAACATCATCATAACGGTTTAGTATTAAAGTCTCTCCCTTTAATGCATTAGAAAGTTTATTATTTTCAAGAATTCTTAATAATGAACTGTTATAATAAACGGTTGTTTATTAAAGTCTCCTCCTTTAAATGCATTTATATATATATATATATATATATACACATACATACATACATACTCAAAAATCTAAGAAAATAGATAAATGCATTTCTAGATGATTTTATTATACAAGTATTTTAAAAAAGACATAATGTATGATAATATAATTTTGTAACAGAAAAGAGAACTGGATAACTGATACCCTTCTAAGTCCCAATTTGCAGAACTGTGCTAAACATTTATACTGATATTCCCATAGGATCTGTTAAAATGAAGAGTAAGTTCAACCAAAACAAAGAAGATATCGGGTTTTTAAAAAAATTACCTTTAAAGAAAGAACAACAATAGCAATGTACTGCATGCTGATATACTTTATGAATTCTCCATTAGATATATTAAGTTAATCATTAAGAGAAAATTCATGAAACTAAGAAATTAAATTATCTCTGGAAAGACTTATGTCAACAATAGATGATGAAGTGCATTATTAAAGAATGTCATTATATCAGGATGGATAAATAATACATTGGAATAAGAAGTGAAGCTGACATATCATTTCAACTTAAAGTTCCTTTTATTTCTAATCTCGAGAAGGAACTCATGTAATGAAATTATTAAAAAAAAAAAATCTTAACCAGATTTAACATATAAAGTTGTTGAAGTAAATTACTCACTCCGCCAAAGCTCAAATACTACTACATGCTGCTGTGCGCTTGCTTCCTCTACGAGTTTGATTATTTGTTTATGTCTAAACTTGTTGAGTTAGATCCATGAAATTAATATTTGAGAGAAAATTATGTAACGGATACTACTTAATTTGTTTGAGGTAGACATATATAAATTATACGAAGTGTCCTTCTCCGTGTGGATGAGTGTTTAAAAGTGTTTGTGTTCGTGTCGGATTGGTACAGAACTTCCACATTATAAGTATAACACATATGGTAAATAGATGAAAAGTTGGAACGTGATTGGTGTTAGAAGCTTGTTCAAATTCATAACTATTTCCAACTTTTATCACTTTTTAGTTGAATTACAAGTTCTCGATATTAGTAGAGTAGGAATTTATACGCCGTGTATGTGGAGTTTAAATTGAAAAAGAATTCTATTATTAGGTAATTTACAATTAAATTCTTAAATTATACAAATATTTAAGGGCATAAAAGTCTATTAAAAGTTTTAGGGATATTTTAGTCGCTCAATATTAATATAAATTATTTATGCTTTTATAATAATATAAATATAGATAGATTAATTGTATGGGCAATGAGTTAATTAATTTTTCTTTAACTACAAATTTATTATTAAAATTAAAAGAGTTTGATTAAAATAGCGACACATAAATTAAAAAAGCAAGAGGAGTACATAAATAAAGAATCCCAAGTCAATATGTTCCCCAAGTACACTGACACGGCACACTATCATCAAACTCCCAAATCCAATACAGACACTGATAAAAGAAGATCAAGCCATTGTTTGTTCTCTCTCTCTCTCTAATCAATACAGTACTATTATTTTTAAAGTTCATTCACCATCAACGGAGTTCCTCACTGATAATCTACAAGTCTAAATCCCCTCTGCCTAGAATCATCTCCATATCTGTACGCCTCCCGTATCAAAATTAAAACAAATAAAATAAAATGATTCTGCAATTGGCATAATTTTTGCGGGTATGGCTGAATCGATGTACAGAGGTGGGAGGTTTATGATTGGGGATTATGTGATTGTGAAACAAATCGGGACGGGCTCATTTTCAACGGTGTGGCACGGGTGCCACCGTGTCGATGGTACAGACGTTGCAATCAAGGAGATTGCTACTGCTCGGCTCGACCCGAAACTCCGGGAGAGCCTCAAGTCGGAAATTATCATTTTGCAGAAGATTAGTCATCCTAATATTATTCGCTTGCATGACATGATTGAGGTCCCACTACCCAACTCTTACTCAATTTCAGTGTTTTAACTTTATATATAGTTGCACAATTTTAGAGTAATATGTTTTATACAGGTTCGTATTTATTGTTACAAACTATAGTGGCTCCGAAATTCTGCACCCATCACCCACCAACTTAAGAGACAAGGAAGTGCATTTTCTGCTTTGCAAAATACAGTACTATTATGTGTAGACTGTCATGTGGATTTACATGTAGGTGCTTGTGTCAGTTGTGTGCTGTTTTGTTTTTGAGTACTAGGGAAGAATTGAAATAATAGAGATCTATTTATTCATTTATTTTAACAATTGTGTTTGGATCAACTTGTGAACGCGTTGACTACTCCGCTGGGTTTCGGTGCGCTTTTTGGATAAGTCTACACACCTAATAGTAAAGGTTTATCTGACTGCTTGTTCTGATGCATGGAGTTTTGAGATCATGTTTTACGTTGTTGTATCTTCAAGCGACAAATCCAGTGCTCATTTTTTTTGTTAAGAAATCTGATTTGAAAATCTTAGGAAGAAATAATTAGTTAAACAAACAACATAATGTTTAATTATGAAAAATGTCTAACTTGGTTTTATGGAGAAGAACTCCCAGTGTAAAGAGTAGCTTTGTTCTCTTAAGTCAATGGAAGCTCAACTAATGATGACATGAGTTGAGCTTCGATGGAGAAGTGAGGAATCATATAGTCAACCCCAACTTGTTTGGGACTAAGTCATAGTTGTTGTTGTAACTCTACATGATAATAAAATTCAGCACTTATTCCTAGCTATGGATGGATTTTGATACTAGAATCTGAGACCTGATTAGTACATCCATCCTAGATTTACACATTGCCATTGTATCTTTTCTTTTTGGAGTTGCGTGGCGTGACTGATTTATAATCTGCTTAAAAGATTAACAGAATGTTTTCTCGACCTTTGTATATGTGCTTTTGCTTTTTCTCTAAATGAACCCTCATGTGCATGGGTTATAGGAGCCGGGAAAAATATATTTTGTTTTGGAGTACTGCAGAGGAGGTGATCTTTCTATATACATACAACGACGCCAAGGGAGAATCGCAGAAGCAACTGCAAAACATTTCATGCAGCAGCTAGGTTTGTGTAAAGCGTCTATTTCTTTTGCCTATTTCCTCTTCTCACTTTTAGACTGGATCATTCTTTTCTAGATGAATCACATGGTAATATTCATGTTCATATTCATATCCATGTCACAGCATCAGGTCTAAAAATCCTTCGCGAAAACAATCTAATCCATAGGGACCTAAAGCCTCAGGTATGCTTTCCTTCCAGTGCTGCACTAAATTTGGTTTGCTTTGGTGGTTTCCTTGACAAACTAAGTTACAAATTTAAACATATGAATTTAGTTTTTTTTGTTTAAGGAGGAGCATTTAGCTGCTGAAATCTGTGTTCCTTTCCAGAAGTTTTCACTTGGATTCTTTGAAGTCATGAGCATGTAATGTCTATCACTGTAGCTTTTCTTGATTTTTAAATATTAGAAAACAATAGTTTCAAATGGACTACTCGTTAGTCATTTACTAATGATTTGAGTTCACGTAGCACCACCCATGTTCTTTTTAAGCCGCATGTAATATTTATAACCAGCTCTAGTAGCTAAGGATTTAGGAAAAAAATTAACTTTAGGAGGTTCTTGGCATGACGAACAGGTAATTGAGGTGTTCAGCTGCTTTATTCTTGAATAGCAAATCACATTTCTCCAATGTAGGTTTCTCATTATTAACTCATTAATCAAAACGAAATAACAAAGGAAAAGGAAGCCCATTCAAGGAGATGACTGTCTGTAGACAGATATATTAGTATTTTCATTCGCGATTTGGTATCTTAGTTGAGGGAACGGAACCAGATGTGTGGTTTTCTATGAATTAATAGTGTCTCTTTGGTAGTAATTCTTTCTTTGGGAGATAGGAGCTATTTTGGAAACTTTTTCAGGAATTGAATGGTTTTTTAGGTAGAATTGTCGACTCATTGACTCGTGCCCTTTGCCTTGATCAAACAGAATCTTTTGTTGTCCGCAGCTGATGACAACTCCACCCTGAAGATTGCTGATTTTGGGTTTGCAAGGTAAAGTAATAGTACATTGTTTGATACGTCATTCTCCTAATGCCCACCCTTCCTTACATTTCATCTCTTTTCAGAAAATACATTTGCCAGATCCCTTCTGTTTTAGGATTTGCAGCCTTAGGGTTAAAGGTTGTCCTAAGTAATTCACTCAAAACTCCAAACGACTCAAAAGTACCATTCCGTTTTATCAGGTCTTTGCAGCCTTGGGTGCTTGCAGAAACCCTATGTGGGTCGCC
This sequence comes from Nicotiana obtusifolia, assembly GCA_002018475.1. Taxonomy (NCBI): domain Eukaryota; kingdom Viridiplantae; phylum Streptophyta; class Magnoliopsida; order Solanales; family Solanaceae; genus Nicotiana; species Nicotiana obtusifolia. The sequence continues at coordinate 211,693 of MCJB01020781.1, forward strand.
ATTGTACATGGCTCCTGAAATAATGCAGCTTCAGAAGTATGATGCGAAGGTGGTATTCTCTTTCTACGAAACCAGTCCATAGGCTATTCTCTTTTAAGGACCTCTTAACTTTTGGCCCCGAACACAGGCAGATCTCTGGAGTGTTGGTGCCATTCTGTTTCAGCTTGTAACTGGCAAAACCCCGTTTACTGGAAACAATCAAATACAGGTTTAATACCTTTTCAGCTGTGCGTAGTAACTTACCTTATTGTTTATTTCGTTTTCAGTTTTATCGATGAAATTCAAATGCCTCTTAGCCTTGTTCTAAAAAATTTCTCTCCATTCTTCCTGTAGTTGCTCCAAAACATAGTGAAGTCCACTAAATTGCAGTTTCCTCTAGATGCCAGTCATTTAAGTCCTCATTGCATAGATTTGTGTCAAAAATTATTGCGCCGTTATCCAGGTACTTCATTTATGTTGTCTAGATTTCAACAGTTTAAACTCCCTCATGGACGGTAACTTGAGTACTTATGTCATAGTTCCCTACATGCTTTGACATCGAGAAGGCCGTAAGATTTAAAGCCAGAGTAACCGTTACCTGCCATTTTCTAATGCAAAGTTCAAAATTCTCTTTTTCTGCATATCTGAAAACACAGTGGAACGCTTGACATTTGAAGAGTTCTTTAACCACCCATTTCTTGCACAGAAGCAGCCAGATGAGTTGCCTCGGTAAGCAAGTTGATGAATTAGAGTTCTTGGCACTATATACCCATTTCCTTATTCGGACTTTATGCGTTGGACATGCTACACAGGAATCAGCAACCTCAAAGGGTAATAGATGGGTTTTCTCTGGAAAAATCCAATCCTGGAAGGAGCACTGAGGATACTTTTCAAGAAGATGGTTTACCTTTTATTCTAGATGATGATTCCAGCAGTCCTCGTGGTGGTCCTTCTTTTGCTGGAATACCACAGAGATCATCATGTGGATTTTCTCAGGATGCAAGAGCTGACAGGAAAGAAGTTTCTAGTGCTCCAAGAAAAACTGATGCTCCTCTGGATTGTAGTAACATCACACACAAATCAGATACTGCTGGTTTTAGCCCTGGCGAACACGGACATTCAGAAGGGAACCTGAAGGAATCTAGTTTAATGGACCATAGACTATGTTCAAAAGGTGCTCTTTTGCAATAATGTTCCCAGTTTTCATTTTTCCTACATATTTAGTTAAATTGCCTTTTGCTTATCTATAATTAGTTTGGTCAGAATTGAATTTCCTGATTTGATATTCACCTGATTCAACAGTGTCAGATTCATTCGAGCTGATTGAGAAGGAATATGTCCTTGTATCTAGGTCCCTCATGGACTCATCTTCTTCAGCAGGTGCATCTAGGCTTAGCAATATGCAATTCAGATCAAGTTTTTCACTGCAAGCCTCTGGGAACATAAAAACTAGAGTAAGTGAGCCGGTGCTTACTGTTGGTCCTGCAACTAACAGAATAGGTCCTGTAAAAAGGTTGGAAAGTTCCTCTTTTGCTGCAGGAGCTTCACAAGGATCCGCAGATATTGTAGACTCTCTGGAGCAGCCGACTGATGGCATAGCCAGAATTGGGTCACTGCAACAATTTGCTTCTGCTATCACAGATTTAGTAAATGAGAAGGTAACCCACGTCGATGGCATTTTCCCTATAAAAATGTGGGTGGTCCTCTATCTTATTAAGTTAGGTGGTTCTTAGCATGCAGGGACAGGGGGAGAACAGTTATGTCTACTTCATTATGAATCTGCAATTCTTTTTTTCTCCTAAGCTTCATTTTGAGCGTAATACAGTTCTGTGGCGGCCTTGCCACTTTTGTTTAGCATTGATTTAGTGGCATCCAAGGTAGAACCATAGGAGTCTAACAAGCTTGCTCAAGTGGACTCATCTAGCTTTATCAACTTGTTCATCCCTGTGTACTTCAAAAATTATAGTTCGAAGTTACCTAGGCATGATGAAAATGTGTGTTTCTTAGTCATTTATCAATAATAAAAGGCAGAAGTATGAACATCTTCATCTTGGTGCAGATAGACCTTCGTTTCACTTTTTTCTGTTTATTCCTGGAAATTTTGTTGAACATGTTTGTTGCTGCGGATTGTGTTCACTGTCATAAGATTGAAATCATTTTCTGTGTCTGAGTTTTAACAATCTGTGTTGTGACAAATTTGAATAGAAGGTGTACAATACAAACTTGAGTTGTTTCTGAAGTATGCTTTACATACATAAAGTCAACTTTTTAATTCCTGAAAAACCCTTTTAAAGAATTTCATAAAGCGAAGTAAAGCTTTTTCTGTGGTGGACCAGGTCATTTACATGGTATCAATGTTCTATTTGGTTTTGTAACTTATGATCTGAGGTTCATTTATTTATCTTTCTAGGAAAAATAAATTTCTACTTATATTGGAGATATCTAGTTTTGCACGTTTGACTTAGCCGAACATTACATTTATGTGATCAACGCCCAACTGCCCTCAATCCCAAATTAATTGTTGGCTAACGAATCCTTTGTTCCGTTTTGCTCCATCCATTCCTATTTTATTTCAACACCAGATAGTTCGTCTTTTAAGGCAGGATTTCTCCAAAACAAGATGTTCTTTATATCTTGCACTTTTACCAAGATATACTAGTCACTGATAATGCCAACCAAATACAAGTGCAATGATAAGATCTTAGCCTAATCATATCTAGTTGATGTCTCCTATTGGTTTTGTTCCTTAAGTCCGTATTGATTCGCGAGATCATAGGTTTTCGGAGATGACTTCCCTCTGATTTTAAGTTTATATAGTCCCTTTTTATCACGTTCAATCATCATAGTTGCACCTACTGACCTGTACATATGAAGGTCCATCTATAATATGACCAAAATCATCTTAGATGACCTCTTATTTTCTTCTTATGTACTACTTGACCCTCTGCTTGATGTGACTAATATGTTTAATTTTGTGTGATAATCCATGTTAACACCTTTACCCCCTCATAACATTACTGGGCTCACGAATGTTCTATGAAATATGTCTTTCACTTTGTAGGATATCTTCCCTTGTATACTGCTCCAATCTGCGCCTCCATATTAGCCACCCAGTTCCTTAAAGCTTGTCTTTTCTCATTTCTGAGAGTGTAAAAGAAAAAAGACGAAAATGTAAAGAATGAGCCGTTATTTCTGCACTGGATTCATTCAGTAAATCAAGTCTTCTGATCAAAACTTTAGCTCTGAGTCTAAACTCCTCGGTCCTTTAGAACTATAGCAATCTGGTTGATATATCTTCAACATGCACCAACCTTGTTCATATCAGGTGGTGCAAAATGTTTGGATGCTGGTGATATCTTTGTATTTGTTAGAATTTTTTTGCGAAAATGTACACACATTCAATTTGTCAATGTTCACTAGATACTATATTCCAGGAGTACTGCCTCAGACAATTCTGCTGTCTAAGCTACTACTGGATCATTCCTGATATATCCTCACTAATACTTCTCTGTTCTGTTTATAGATTGCCACAGACAGGCATCTGGAAGCATTTTCAATTGAGCTTGTCATGCTTGCAATATGGAAACAAGCCTTGGATGTATGTCATATGCAAGTGGCATCGGCAATTGAAGGAAGTCCAAACCAAGAGACTACCAAATTGAGGGAGATTTTGAGGGACAGTCGAGTTGGTCTCAACATTAAAGAGGACACTTGTAACATGTTGCGGCCAGAGAATGTGTACTCTCATATTGAAAAAGCATTTCTGAATGAAATTGGGAAGGCAGAGGAACTTGCCAAACATATAGAGCCTGGTATGTATTTGGTGACTAAGTAGTGAAACTTTTGTCTTTATAAATTAAAAAATATGTATTGAAACTTGTGATGTGTGCCTCCCTTGTTTTATTCGTTCTCTTTGTGCTTATAAGTGAACATTATTAAATGCTACAGTGCTTTTGGCCTGTCCTGTGTTCTCTGTTTTCTCCCTCTTCTAGTAGGATGATACTAGTTGTCATATGCCTGGCGTAGCTTTAATGCCATTGGTACTGTCAAGTATGCTAGCCATCTTGATTGTTTCTGAGAAGGATCTGGAGATATAGAATTATCTACTCTTCTGTAGCTACTGCTTGTATTATGTTTACGTGCATCAAATGTTATCATTAGCTATTGTTTTACACCACAGCTTGAGAGCATTCCAGACCTACTTCTATGGCCGTAGCAAACAAAGATGAAGGAATTTCTGTATGTTTGTTGCTTGTTTCTAGGAAATACAGAGGTGCCAGATGCAATGGAGATGATATTTCAATCTGCACTTGATCTCGGCAGAAAAGGGGCTGTAAGTATTTATTTAATCTTGTAGTTTTTGGTGGAACAAAGTTCCACCAGCAACATTTAAGGGACGCAAAAATCCTTAAAATCTCTAAGATTCAACTCAAATGATTTACTGGATATTGAAATATGTGGCAGGTTGAAGAGTACATGGGTCGGACTGAAAGTGCAGTGGTTTTTTATTCAAAAGCAGTGCGCTTGTTAGCATTCCTTCAGGTGGAAGCACCATTACTCCTTCTAAACCCTCCATTCTCACTGACAAACTCCGATCGCTATAGGCTTGGGAGTTACATTGATGTTCTTAATAATAGGCAAAGTGTTTCAAGGTCTCGAATGATGACTCTACTCAAGTGTGAGGATCAGCACTGTTCCCCGTGAAATCGATAGACCGAGTGAGAGAATACTGTTAATATATAATGACGATTAACATATCTCTACTTATTCTGTACAGTTATTTTTTCACTAATTTAAAGAAAGTGAAATGTTCTTTTACTTGGTTTCGAGTTCCCAAAGCTATTACTGCAATTAAAATTCTTTTTTCTTCAAAAATTTCAAGAATTTTGAATTCCTTGGTGAATTTGGCAGAAAAAAGTCGTGTGTATATTTCTTTAATTTAGATAAGATACATTGCTTCCTAGTTACTGTAATTTATTGTTCGCTCTTGCTTCTTCCTGACAACTTTTTAGATCAAAACTGCTTTCACTATTCTCTATTAATGCTGCAGTCCTCTCACATCAAGTGCGGGAATACTGCATCAATTTTCATAATACAAATCACGAGCTACTAATTGGAATACAACATACTCTTAAATACAAAAGGACTCCATAAGCTATGGACCAAGCACAACAGCTCACCAGAAAGAGCATTGTTAGGACCAATGTCAATGTCAGGATAAAAAAGGCACGTAGTGTGAAGTAATGTAACCCGACATCACTTCGTCAAATTTTTTTCACTAAATATATATTTGTGAATAATACAAAATCGATCACTTTACTGTCTTGTTGTTTTATTTTTGTATTGGGTCGGACCATCTAGGTGAAGTCGGATCGGATGCAATCAGGTGAAGTCGGATCGAATACCATTAAGTGAAGGCGGGTCAAAGATAATATGAAGTCGGCCCCCCGGTCCGAGATCAAAAAGTCAGGCACGTGGGATGGAGCGACCGAGATGAGACGATCGATATAGTCGGTCGAGAAACATTTCGTGATTGAGGACCGGCTCCGATCCGAATATCTCGCCAATCATCGGATATTTTACCAGAATTAATTATCTCAACCATTATGGCCGTTATGCCATCATTTAAGGGTATTAAATCCCGTAATTAATGGGATTTTCCTTGTAATCAGTTCCCTGCTTTTATTATGACTCTTACACTTGCCTATAAAAAAGGCTGAGACCCTTCATTGAAGGGCACGACTTATTTTCTTATCATACAAGGCAGTTTACTTTTATCATTCCTTACCATCTCTACTGTTCATCAGAATTCAATATTAAGCTCTCTATTACTGTTTCTCGAAATACTATTCCATTGCATACGATTCATCGTTAATTAACATATATTTACGGGTTTGATTGCTCTATCTCTCTTATAATACTCTAATTACTTATGCCATACTTTTACTTGGTATCAAACTAATTTACGGATCCTTAGCTCTACGAACAAATTCAATTGTTATCCGATTTTAAGGGTAAACAGTTTGGCGCCCACCGTGGGGCTAAGGATATTAGTAAATTTTTGATACATTTTTTCTTAAAAACACAATTTTACACTTGCTCTTTGCAGAATTCTCTGTTTTTCAGGACACAGATTAATCATGGCACAATCACTCCCCCTCAGTAATGAGATCAACAACCAAATGGAAAACAACAATTTTCCCGGACATGAAGTCCCAGTCGATGTCAATTCTCAAGTGGCGGTCGAAGCCGACCAAGCATCCGGCTCAACACATAGCGTCCGGGGGGAGAACCGCTCAGGAATTCAACAAAGCGAAGAGGGCGAAATCAGCCTCAGGGTAATATTTGACATGCTACAAGCTCAACAAATAGCTATAGCCCAACTGCAAAGCCGCACCCGGAGCCCAGACAGAGCAGAAGCCGATCCCCAAAAAATTTCGCACGCCCGATATTCCTAAGTACAACGGAACCTCGGACCCGAATGAGCACGTAACAGCCTATACTTGTGCTATAAAGGGAAACGATCTCGAGGACGACGAAATCGAGTCCGTCCTCCTGAAGAAATTCGGAGAAACTCTATCCAAAGGAGCGATGACTTGGTATCACAATTTACCACCGAACTCCATTGACTCCTTCGCCATGTTAGCAGATACATTTGTCAAAGCCCATGCAGGGGCCATTAAGGTTGAAACAAGGAAGTCTGATTTATTCAAAGTCAGACAGCGTGATAGTGAAACGCTAAGGGAGTTCGTATCCCGATTCCAAATGGAGTGGATGGATTTACCACCGGTTACAGACGACTGGGCAGTGCAAGCTTTCACTCAAGGGTTAAACACCGGTAGTTCTACCGCATCAAGGCAGCTTAAGCAAAGTTTGATCGAGTACCCAGCCGTCACATGGACAGATATCCACAACCGGTATCAGTCGAAAATCAGAATAGAGGATGATCAGGTCGGAATCGCATCGGGTTCCTCTTATACAGCTAAGGTTTTTGATCGACCTCGAAGAGACAATTTCCAAGAAACAAGGTCAAGCCGAGACAGACATCGACCGTACCCGGAAGATCGACGGCTTTTGAGGGGACTCAAGGTCTCGAGACAGGAAAATAGGTACGAAGGGAACCAAAGGAAAAGGAGGCCGTTGCCAAAGGGCAACTTCGAGAAAACCAATGATCGACAAGAAGCACCCCGGTTGTCCGAATATAACTTTAATGTTGACTCAGCAACTTTGGTCTCAGCAATTGGCCGCATCACAGACACCAGATGGCCAAGACCACTTCAAATCGATCCCGCCAAGAGGGATCCTAACCTCGTATGTAAGTATCATGGCACTCATGGCCATAGAACCGAAGATTGCAGACAGTTGAGAGAGGAGGTTGCCCGATTGCTCGAAAACGGGTATCTTCGAGAATTCCTTAGTGACCGAGCAAAGACTCATTATGAGAACAGGGACAGGCCGGCAGATCAAAGGGAACCGAAACATACTATCAACATGATAATTGGAGGATTGGACGCACCCCAAGTACCGGTATTGAAGCGTACGAAAATCTCCATCACCCGTGAGAAACGAACTCGAGACTATACTCCCGAAGGGACTTTATGCTTTAGCGACAGGGAAATTGAGGACCTTGCACAACCTCATAACGATGCACTGGTGATATCAATGATGATACACGATACCCGAGTAAAACGCGTTCTTATCGACCCTGGAAGTTCAGCCAACATAGTCCGGTCCTGGGTAGTCGAACAGTTGGGACTAACGAATCAAATCGTCTCCGAGGTCCGGATACTCAATGGTTTTAATATGGAAACAGAAACAACTAAGGGAGAAATAACATTAATGGTGAACGTAGCTGGCACCACCAGGGCAACAAGATTCTGTGTAATCGAAGGTGATATGAGATATAACGCCCTGCTCGGAAAGCCCTGGATACATGACATTAGGGCAGTACCATCGACTTTGCACCAGATGTTGAAGTTCCCCTCGGTTGAAGGGATCACCACCGTTTATGGGGAGCAGCATGCAGCGAGGGAAATGTTCGCAATAGAAGAAACAACTTCTAGGTCCGTCGATCACCAACAGAAAGCCAAATAGCAATTACAAAAGCCGCCCTCGAATGATGAATTTGAGGGAAAGCAACCGGATGAAGACGATTTCGGGGTACCTCGATCCTTTGTTGCCCCCGATGAGGCTGATGCAACCAAATCAACGATCGAAGAGTTGGAACAAATCTCAATCCGTCACGATGCGCCCGATCGGAAGACATACCACCGGAGATTGCGACATATAAGCTGAGTGTCGATCCAAAATTCTGGCCGGTCAAGCAGAAAAGGAGGCCCCAATCCGAAGCCAAACAGGCCTTCATTCAGGAAGAGGTAACTAAGCTTTTGAATATAGGGTCCATTCGGGAAGTAAATATCCCGAATGGTTAGCTAACGTAGTGGTAGTGCCAAAAAAGGGAAACAAGCTTAGAATGTGCATAGATTATAAGGATTTAAATAGAGCCTGCCCTAAAGACTCTTTCCCGCTGCCCAACATCGATCGTATGATTGATGCTACA
>MCJB01020792.1:0-14462 GCA_002018475.1 Nicotiana obtusifolia
TGCTACCCCCCCATGCTCGGTTCCAAAATAAATACCCCCCGCCCGCTTTGACCATTCTTTGGGATGTTTTTTTAATAAGTGAGTTCTAATTTTACCCGTCCCACCTTCATTACCCCCAGTTCTAAATACCCACACATGTCCACAAAGACCACAAATAGCCGTCTGATTTTCCTTGTTTTTCTGTACAAACTCCCAAACCTCAGATCTTTCCTTACGTTGAACCGGGGCTCTAGTGGGAGGTACGGGGGGAGGCAAGTCGGACTGAACTTCAGGTGGACTAGCCTCAAATTCACGTTGTTCTTCTAAATTAACCCTAGTTTCATAATTAAATTCTACTTCTACATTTTGTGAATCAAGTGGGTTAAAGGAGCTAAAATCATGATAATATTGATGTTCCTCTACGTGTTGATTAGAAGTAGAACTACCCATAATTCCTTTACCCTTATTTCCCGAACGACCACGTGCCCTCCCTACACTACCAGTTCCAATTGAACCTCTTTGAGACATAACTATAATTTATAGCAATAAGCAAATAAAATAACAACCAATAAAATAAATATTTCACAAAAGTATAATTAAAGAGTAACTATAATTTATAGCAATAAGCAAATAAAATAACAACCAATAAAATAAATATTTCACAAAAGAATAATTAAAGAGTAGAGATAGGAACGACCAACCAATATAGCCGTATAATTGAAATGAAGTTGAAACTTGAAGCTTCAATTGATAGCAATTTAGCAACTCCAAGTAACACTTGATAAATAATAGCCAAAATTGTAGAAGTTAAACTTTACACAAGTAGCCAATGTAACAAAATAACAATATTGTAGATGATTTTGAGAGAATTAGAGAGAGTTTGATGATTTTTGTGAATAATATGATGAAATAATAGGGTATTTATAAGAAAAAATAGCTAGGGGGGTTATGGAGGGGTTATGGAGTGCAAAGAGCCGTTTTTGGCCGTTGCCCAACGGCTATTTCATCAATATAGCCGTTGGCAACGGCTATAATTTAAAGAGGAAGAGGCTGGCAGTATTTCCGGTCCGGTCCGGTCCGGGCCCCAAACAGTACCGGTTCGTCCGGTTTTAAATCCCTGAGCCGTTTCGTGACCGGACCCCAACCCCCCCTCGTGTATTTGGTCCGGTTCTAACCGGTCCGGACCGGTCCGGGCCGGTTTCCGGCCCCGAACCGGTCCGGTCCGGTCCGGTTAGAACCGGACCATTAGCCAGTCTTAGTTCAAATTAAGGGAAGACAGAGTGTAATATCATATGTTAGTGAAAAGTTTTATCCATATCTATCTATATTATATTAAAAGCACGAAGGCCCTTAGCGAAATATCGTTCGTCATTTTTCACACTAGACAAAATAATTGTTTAGTTATTTTCCTTACTGTTAAAAATAGACATTTAATTATTTCCCTAATATTTAGAATTTCTATCCATTCCTTTTCCTAATGTTTAGGAATAAACATTTAATGCTTATGTCTTGAGTTTTTCACGTTTACACTAAGTTTATATGTTTCAATAATGATTATTAATAAAAAAAGAATTTAGATGAAAGAAATGAATTTCTCTTTAATCAAATAGAGATGAAAAAAGAAATCGGTTCAGATTTCTGTTTCTCCGCTTCTCCATAATCTTTTGGACAATTATGCTAAGTAGATTTCTTATACTTTTTTTCTTAATTTTCTCCCACATATATCCTTTGTTTTAATTAAAAAATATATACACACCTATTTAATACTTTGACTAATATTTTAGAACTTGAAATCAGCTTTAAATTTATCACTTTAAGTTTAAGCTTTTATATTCTACAAATTAACACCGCCCAATCACCTTGTACTCCTTTTAGCTTTGGAAGTCTCTTTGTGTTGTCAATAAATTTTTTACAAATTAATTCTTTGCAAATTTATATCAGTAAATTTGTAAACACTTACTTCTTTTAGGTTACAGAACCTATTTTTGTATTAATAAAATGTAAAAGTTTCGAACAAGTTTAGCACTCTCGTAACATGAGTAGAAAGTAGGAAAAGGATTTTCAATTGTTGTAAATTATCATACACAAATTTTCTAATAACTAACGTAAAATATGAAGGATTGCATATAGATGTTTATAACACGCAGCAGTAGATAATAACAATTCTAAGAAGACTTTTTCCTGATTAAAATTTATTCACATGTCAAAGATCGAATTTAAGACGTACCTGGTGAAGAGAGTCTCGTTTCAAAATTTCTTCGATAGTGCGAAGACTTTATGCGTATCCACACCGAGATCGATTGTTGCTATCAACTCTTTGATCAATGAACCCGCGAACAAATTGAATGAAAATATTATGTTAAAATTTTTCTCAAAAATCTCAACTTAAAAGTAGAAGAACAAGAAACATATTTCTTGTAATATTATTTTCTCTCTTGGCTTTGTATTGCATTCTCACTTTCACAAAGTGGTTTTTCTTCTGAAGACTTACTACCAAAGTTGCACGATAAGAACTGTTCTTGTACGTTTTTCTCTTAATTTTGTGGCTTCTTAAAAGTATTATTTTTCAACGTGGATTTTCATGCCAATTGGACATATTTATAACCTCTGAAAATTCTTTTCCACTGTGTCAAAGGAAAGGTTAGAGGGGGTGAACTTTTGTACAATTCTAGACCAAAAGTAAGTTTCCTATTATTGAAAATTAAATCCCATTCTAAATGGGATTGTGGCTGCCGACATGTCCGTGTGGACTTTCCGATCCAATTTAAAATTAGATTCTTACTTAACAAGCCTTTATTACCAATATTTATATATATCATTTATATAAATAAATATCAATAATGAGTACATGATATATATCATATATGTAATTTAATCAATAGATGTAGTTCAATTTTCTATCCCAAATAGAAAATATTAATTTGTTCACAATATTAATTATATCTTCTATGCTAGCAAAGAATATAATAATATTTCATTTGGACTAATAACTAAATTTATTTGACTAATTAAATTCTTTAATTTAATTATCAAATAATAAAGTAATTAATCTTTTAGCAAAGATCAGAACACTCGTTTGTGTGCGACCCCATAGGTTCAATACTAAACTGGTAGTAAGTTAATCAGATCAATATATTAATCAAGGGTGGCATCTAGCAACACTCCTCAACAACCGGATAGAAAGAAGTATATAATTTACTCTCAAGAACCAGTAGAAGAATAATGTAGTAATTCCTTATATCCTTATAACTCTAGGTCACCCTAGGATATGGTTCAACCGTCAAATCCTTATAGGCAATCAGTTATGTGTTCATGTCATATATAATCGATCATTGATTACCTAAGAAACTCTTTTCTTCTTTCATTCAATTGCCCTGGCCAAGGTCTTAGTTTGGTCGTTTATAATTCATGACAACATGGAGCTTAAACTCATTACCAAGAGTTGACAGATTCCATCTTGATCAATCACTAATTCTACAAGCATTTAATCATACCCAATATCCTTTCAACTATCGCCCTAGGGCCATAGGTGTCTAGTATCAAAGCACAATAAATAACTTGTCAATTACTATGACGATCTCAGGTTAAAGGAAATTCTTACATCACATTCTTCAAGAGAATATCCTATTGACAGTTTATGGTAATTCTAATCATTAGGAATTATCCAATGAGTCGGTTCAATGATCATATCTCTATATGCACCATCTATTTATGTGATTTAGTTAATGAGATCAACTAATCTTTATTCCATAAAGACGATCACATAAATATTGATCTAATCGGATTATTAATGTCCAAACTAATAATCCTACGATCAAGAATAAATTAAGATTAAATTGTAAGAGACTTTACTCTCATTATCATGATCCCATCACGATGAAAAATCTCAAAATTTAATCAAGGACCTTGTTAAATTAATCAATTAATTAATAATAACTATAATAAACGAATATCAAATGCCATATATTTTTATATCAAATAACATTCACAAAATATGTTCAAATCATCATTTATGAGATTGGATCTAGGGTATATCTATTATATCCGTAATAATCTCCCGCTTGCACTAGAGTCAATCTCTCTTGTACTGCATGCCCAATTTTCATTTGTGCTTGTCAAACTCTTTTGAACCAAGAGCTTTAGTGAATGGGTGTGGTGCATTTTCCTTTCCATCAACCTTTTGAATCTAGATGTCTCCACGTTTAATGATTTCCCTTATCAAGTAATACCTTTGCAGAACGTTTTTGGATTTTTGGTGTGATCTTGGTTCTTTTGCTTAAGCAATGGCTCCAGTGTTGTCACACAACAATGGAACTGTACCTCCTATTGAAGGAACCACACCAAGTTCAGTTAATAACTTTTTCATCCATACAACTTCCTTAGAAGTTTCACTAGCTGCTATATATTCTGCCTCAGTCACTGAATCAACTATTGTAGCTTGTTTGGAACTTTTCCAACTCATTGCACCACCATTTAAGGTGAATTCATAACCAGTAATAGATTTTGCTATCATCTCTATCTGAAGAGAAACTTGTATCGGTATAACCTTCAAGTTTCAACTTCGAATCTCCATAAATGAGAAATTGGTCTTTAGTCCTTCTTAAGTACATAAGAATGGTCTTCACCACCTTCCAATGTTCCTCACCGAGATTTGCATGATATCGGCTAGTCACTCCTAGTGCATAAGCCACATCAGGACGTGTACGTGTCATGGTATACATGATAGCTCCCACTGCACTAGCGTATGGGATCATACTCATGTGTTCTCTCTCTTCAGGTGTTTTAAGACAATCCTCCCTACTGAGAGTAATTCCAGTGCCTATCGGTAGATAGCCTGTTTTGGAATTATCCATATTATACCTCTTTAAGATGGTATCAATGTACAAAGACTGAAAAAGTCTAAGCAGCTTCCTCGATCTAACTCTAGATCTTTATTCCCAATATATAAGCTGCTTTTCCCAAGTCTTTCATGGAAATCTTTTCAGATAGCCAAATCTTAGTACTTTACAATGTTGGTATATCACTCCCTATGAGCAATATATAATCAACATATAGTACTAAGAATATAATTATGCTTCCACTAACCTTTTTGTACACTCACAAGGTTCTTCTTCGCATCTAACAAAATTGAATTTTTCAATTGTCTTGTTACAGCGAATATTCCAACTTCGAGAAGATTGCTTTAGTCCATAAATGGATCTTTGTAGCTTGAAAATCTTATTATGATCAGGCGGAGATGTGAAACCTTCAGGTTGTGTCATGTACAAATCCTCTTCTAGCTCACCGTTAAGGAAAGCTGTTTTCACATCCATGCATATTTCATCGTCAGAACCTTGTGTCGCCTCTTCATAGATTTTAGGGTCATCATCATTATGATCAACCTCATTTGATACATCATCTTGTACCATTAGATTTAATCTAGTTGGTACATGACGTTCTCGTGTAGCCCTTCTAAGAGGTTCTTGTACAACTTGCTCACCTTGTGTTGGATTTGGTTGTTGTCCAATTTGGTTTTGGAACTAGTTCATTAACCTGTTCTTGAACTATATTTAGTTCTTAAACTTCAACCGTTGAAGATGGCAACTTCCTTGTCAACTTCAAAACATCCAATAAAGGTTCTTCAACTTGTGTCTCATGATCCTGATTTTGTGTTGATTCATTATTTTCTTGAACTTCATCAAGTTCTATTTCTCCACTACAAATTCTTTCCAAAAGATATTCCCTTTCCAAAAAGGTTGCTCCTCTAGCCACAAACACTTTATGGTCAGAGGGTGACAGAAATAATATCCCATTATTTCTTTGGGATACCCAGTGAACCTATACTTATCAGATCTTGAGTCAAGTGTCACGACCCAGAATCCACTATAGGTCGTGATGGCACCTAACACCAAACGTCAGGCAAGCCAACGTTGATTTATCAATTTATTTACTCGTCTTATTACTTTCGAGATCATAATCTCTATTACTTAAATAGATAAAGTGGAAGTTACTGGGTAAAAGATAATAACTACGTGAACTACAATAACGAACAACCAGTAGGAACCCTCAAAACTCAGTGTCACAAGTGCATGAGCATTCTAAGGAGTACAATAATAATACAACATCAGTCCCGAATGTAGTAAGACAGAATAAAATAAACAGTACAATGGAGACTTGGTGGACTGCGATACGCAGCCTGGAATGCAGCTCACATAAAGTCTCCTCAACAGGTGCACCTACGCGCCAAGGTGATCATCAAATGAACATGTCAGATCTTGCACATTTAGTGGGGAAGTGCAGCATGAGTACGTAAGCAACGTGTACCAATAAGTATCTAGCCTAACCCCGGAGAAGTAGTGACGAGGGATTGATATCGACACTTACTAAAGGTCCAATAAAACAAAATAATAAAACATGAGCAGATATGAAGCATACGGCAATGATGGGGCAAATCTATAAGATACAAAATCTTCCAATTACTTCTTTTAAAGCAAAAATTTCTAAGTCTTGTATTCTACCTTAACAGCTTGAAAATGTCAAGTGTCATTATCAAATAAACAAGGAATACCATATAAATGCCGGGCATCAGTGGAAAGATTAGGTTATGATCATTCGGACTACTAGCGATATAACGCACAATTCTGCAATGGTCGTTCAGCCCGATCCAGAATAATATGTACACTACCGAGGGTCGTGCAGCACGAACCATAGATGCATCTATATACTGCCGAGATGTTCGGCCCGCTCCACAAGAAAAGGAAGGAAGTTACCAAATTAAGAGACACGTGTTTACAATACGTACATGGGCACAAAATGAATATAATCTTTACCGTTTCTCAAATAACTCGCCCACAACTCAAAGTTTTAGGGCTTGGCCTAGTATACATATATTCATTTAGCTACACACAGACTCTCATCACCTCGTACGTACGTAGCACCCACAGCTAGTTTCACATAACAATAAATATCACCTAGGGGGTACTTTCCCCCTCACAAGGTTAGACAAGAGACTTACCTCGCTCTGAAGTTCCAAAACTGGCTCCAACGCCTCTCAAACACCTCAAATCGATGCTCGTCTCTTCAAAATTAGTCAAACAAATGTGCAAAATCCATAAATATATACTCTATTACCCATAATTAATTAATTTATAACAATTCCCAACTCCGCTCGAAAAGTGTAAAGTCAACCCTCAGGCCCACTTGCCCGGATTTCAAAAAAAATTTAAGCTAATCATTATCCATAACACCACAAACTCAAATACATAATTTATTCCTAATTCCATGTCCAATTTCATGGTTAAAATCCAAAAATACCAAATTCTAGATTTTCTACCACAATCACACAATTTCCATGTTCAAATTCATATATAAACCATGTATTTAACTCACAATGTGAAGAAATCACTTCCTAGTGATGGGTGACAAAAGCTCCCTCAAAAGCGCCCCAAACTCGCTCCCATGGAAGATTTGAGAATAAATGAGCCAAAACCCTTTTTTTTTTTTGGTAACTTATACACTGCCCAGGCGACCTTCTTCGGCGAATGCGGCAAGTTCTTCGCATTCACGAAGCAATACTAACTCCAACTCAAAAACTGCCTTTCGTGAACGCGAGTCACAGCTCGCGAACGGGATGCTTTACCAGGTGAACCTTCGCGAACGCGGTGCACCCTTCGCGAATGCATAGGCTAGAATTCTCACAAGCCCAGTTTCCCCTTAGCGAACGCGATACCCCAATCGCGAACACGTAGCTTCACCTTCTTACTTTACGCGAACGCGAGGCCCCAACCGCGAACACATAGCACAAAAGTCGGCAACCAACAGATCCTTCTTTGCGAACTCGTGAACCCCTTCGCATTCCCCAAGAATAAAACAAGACACCAGACATCAGCAGCATCAACTCAGCCAAACTTGGTCCCAAACCACCCCGAAACACACCCTATGCCTCCGAGACCCCCTCCAATAACACTAACAAGTCCCAATACATGACACGAACTTGCTCGGGGCCTCAGATCATACCAAACAACATCAAAACTATGAAGAGACGATCAAAATCTTTCTTTTAAATTTCAAACTTTCAAACTTCGACGAACGCGTCCGAATCATATCAAAATATTTTAGAATGAAGCCAAATTTTACGCACAAGTCACAAATCACGATACGAACCTATTCCAATGCTCGGAACCCCAAACGGACATTGATAACATAAAATTTCACTTCAAGCCAAACTTAAGAAATTCTAAAACCTTCAAAATGCCAACTTTTCACAATAAGCGCTGAAATGCTCCCTGGCGACCCAATACTCAACCCGAACATACGAACCTATTGGAACCTTCAAATCCTGATTCCGAGGTTGTTTACTAAAAAGTCAAATCTTAGTTAATTCTTCCAACTTAAAGCTTCCGAAATTGGAATTTTCGTTCCAAATCAACTCTGAAATTCCCGAAATTCAATTCTGACCACGTGTAGAAGTCATGATACCTGAAGTAAAGCTACTCAAGGCCTCAAATTGCCGAATGACGCGCTAGAGCTCAAAACGACCGGTCGGATCGTTACATCAAGTTTATTAGACTGCAGTCTCTTAACATAAGCTGGATAACCCCAAACTTTAATATGTTTAAGGTTAGGCTTACGTCCTTTCCATATCTCATATGGTGTTGTAGAGACTGACTTAGTGGAAACTTTATTAAGTAAGTATATTGCTGCTTCCAAAGCATATCCCTATAAATTTATTGGAAGATTAGTGAACCCCATCATAGATCTCACCATATCTAATAAGGTTCGATTTCTCCTTTCAGACACACTGTTGTGTTGTGGTGTTCCTGAAGGTTTCCATTGTGAGAGAATCCCATTCTCTTTGAGATACATAGTAAAATCTTCACTAAGATATTCTCTACCTCTATCAGACTTATTACTTTGATACTTTTACTAGTCTGTTTCTCAACTTCACTAAGGAATCTTTTGTACATTTCAAAAGATTCATATTTATGTTTCATTAGATACACAAATCCACATCTTGACATATCATCAGTGAAGGTGATGAAGTAAAAATATCCACCTCTAGCTTGAATTTTCATAGGGCCACAAATATCTGTATGAATTAGTCCCAATAATTCAGAAGCTCTTTCTCCATTTCCAGTAAATGAAGATTTGGTCATTTTTCTTTTAAGACAAGATTCACAAGTTGGATATGATTCACAATCATACTTGTCAAGGTCCCTTCCTTGTATAACTTGTTAATTCTTTTCTCTCCAATATGACCAAGTCTACAATGCCAAAGATATATATGAGTCACTTGATCATCTCTTTTTCTCTTAAGAGTAAAAACATGCATAATCGAATTTGCATTCATATTAGGTAAGACATAAACATCATGTTGGAGATAGTCATTCGCATATAAATCATCACCGTAATAAATAGAGCAAAGGCCATTTCTTATGTTAATGCGAAATCCATGCTTGTCCAACGTAGAAGCTGAAATTATGTTTGAAATAAATTTAGGGAACAAAATAATCATCTAGCATAAGTACTTTGCCCGAAGGCATTATTAAAGAATTTGATCTTACAGTTATGGCTGCAACTTTTGCACCATTTCTAACTTGTAGATTAACTTCTCCTTTCTTCAGCCTCCTACTTATCTTGAACCCTTGCAACATATTACAGATGTTATAACCACTGCCGGTATCTAATACCCACGGTGAAGAATTAGTAGTAGCTAAAGAAACAATTAATGTCTCACCTTGTTTCTTATCCTTTAGAGTTGCAAGATACTCCTTGCAGTTTCTCTTCCAATGCCCTTTCTTCTTACAGTGAAAACATTTAATATCATATACTAACTATAAGATCAAATCTTCAGAAAGCTCTTTACCAAGCTTGGACCCTAACTTCTTAAGTTCTTCGGTAAGATCAATCATATGATTGACATGGGGTCCAACTGGAGAGTTTTCAATGTCCAACAGTGTATCAACCATCTTCTTAAGATATTCAATGATTGCAGTTGGATCCATATTCTGATGTTTCCTCTAGCGTTCAGAATTTATAGAAACGAGAATGATGCGTTTAATAGCAAGATATTCTTCCAAGTATTTCTAATAAACCTTGGTGCCTTCAACATCATTCTCTAGTGGGACTACCTTTGCAGGCTTATCGATCACATCAATGAGCTTTTCATGCATGATAATAATTCTCAAATTTGTATACCAGTCATCAAAGCTTGGTCCTACCAAATTGTTGGTCTCAAGTATTTCACGCAGTGATATAACAGACATATTGAGAAATCTAAAATATAGAAAGAAAAGGCAATAATATAAGAATATATTTACATATATCATAAAGACATGGACTTTTATCTAAATGATATTTTCACTAATTATTTTAAACTATTTACCCTCATTAGTTTAAGAAATCTTTATAATGGAGTAATGGAATCCTTCAACGATATGTATGAAGGTAGATATTTTAAAGGTAGATACTCTTACCAATTGTATCCCCATACAATTTTCTTAAAAAGCTCTATGTCAAATAATCCCCTGGTAGTCAAGTCGATCCTATTGGCATAGTTGAGTTCAACCATCATGTTAAATTTTATACTCCCCGGGTAGTCCAGGCATCTAGTGTAAAATTAAATAATTCTTTCAATCCACGCATCTAATGCAATAAATAATTTTAACATATTCTCGAACTATAAGTCTCCTAGTTGTCAGGCCGCTCCTTATACATAAGAAATAAATAAAATTATTTATTTTGATGGATAGCTTTACAATAAAATATCTTATATTTTATTATTTAAGAACTCGAATTTTAGTAAGAGGGAATTGTTATTAAAATAACTTTTAATAACATGATGATCAAATCTTTTATAGCACATGAATTTAGTTCAAGTTGTCTACATGCTTAGTCCTAAATTAACTTACATCATATGTAATAAATAATTCAAAATTATGTAATGAACAAGCATGTGACATAAAAATAAGATTCAACACTCTTCTAACATGTTTATTTTTTATATCACATATAAAAATACCATGCCAAAATATTATTATTAATTAACAACTCATGAACTAAAAATAATTAAAATAGCAGTAGTATCCAATAACCTATTATAAATTACCGTCGTATCTAAGACAAAATTTCAAATTCAAGTTATGATATTGGATCTAGGGCGAAATATCGTTTGTCTTTTTTCATACTAGACAAAATAATCATTTAGTTATTTTTCTTATGGTTAAAAATAGACAGTTAATGCTTATGTCTCTTTGAGTTTTTCACGTTTACACTAAGTTTATATGTTTCAATAATGATTATTAATAATAAAAGAATTTCGATGAAAGAAAATGAATTTCTCTTTAATCAATTAGAGATGAAAAAAGAAATTGGTTCAGATTTCTGTTTCTCCCCTTATCCATAATATTTTGGACAATTATGCTGAGTAGATTTCTAATACATTTTTTCTTAATTTTCTCCCACATATATCCTTTGTTTTAATTAAAAAATATATACACACCTATTTAATACTTTGACTAATATTTTAGAACTTGAAATCAGCTTTAAATTTATCACTTTAAATTTAAGCTTTTATATTCTACAAATTAACACCGCCCAATCACCTTGTACTCCTTTTAGCTTTGGAAGTCTCTTTGTGTTGTCAATAAATTTTTTACAAATTAATTCTTTGCAAATTTATATCAGTAAATTTGTAAACACTTACTTCTTTTAGGTTACAGAACCTATTTTTGTATTAATAAAATGTAAAAGTTTCGAACAAGTTTAGCACTCTCGTAACATGAGTAGCAAGTAGGAAAAGGATTTTCAATTGTTGTAAATTATCATACACAAATTTTCGAATAACTAACGTAAAATATACATGCAAGTTGTGTACCTAAGTGCTCATATAAAGTTCGAACGACTCTTTTACATTCAATCAAACACTACTTCTATTGATACTTTTTAAATAATATTTATGTAATTTTTTATAATTTTCTACTAAGATAAGGTATACGCGCAACGTGCGTACCGTAAGACTAGTACTATATTAAAAGCATGAATACCCTTACTGAAATGTCATTCGCCTTTTTTACCCTTTAAAATTAGAGTTGACACAAGAAAAAATAGTTATTTAATTTTTTTTTAAAATTTTAAGGTATTTAAAATCTACTAAGTTTTAGGTATTTACTAAGATTTCCTTCTTTATTTGAACTATGTACGAAATCCTAATATTTAAAACTTTAAAATATATTCAGATTTTACCACTTCAATTAAATAAAAATGTAGAATAAACACATAAAATAAATCACTAACCTAAATATCTCAACTTTTACGCAAGTTATCTGTATCTTATATATAAATCAATTGATTGGTGTAATCATTAAAAGACGATGTGTTTATCCTTAAAAATAGATAACAATTGAATTTATACGCGATTTTAAGGATATGTGGAATAATTCAATACAAGTGATTAATGACGTTAAATAGGCAAATTAAAGACAGAATAAACAGCCAAACCAGTAGTAATATTGTGTCCGGGATCAGTTATAAGCTTAACAAGTAATCTGCCTTCAGTTCAGAGCCAACCACTTACGAAGAACTATGAACAAAATTAAGAACTTTGAATAACCTTTAGAAGCAGAGAAAACAAATGTATATTTCCTTGATATGCGTGTTATAGTGTGCCTAGTGAATAATCAGCTTCCCCTTTATATAGTAGGGGAATTTTACCATAAATACAATTCCAAGAAAGGTAAAAATCTTCCTTTTCGCTAATCCCTGATCTACTTCCGATACGGGCCGAGATTCACGCCGTGATATCCGGTTGAACATGGATATAACGGCCCTTTTTTAATCGTGCGCGGTCATGTGGTAATGCTTTCCGAGGTCTTGAAACTCGAACCGGACCCGGGGGGCATGGCCTCGATGGCTCCGAGGGCAGGTGTTTTGCCCGGCCTTGATACAAGAGGCTCCTGGCTTCGATTCCGATTCCTTGCAGTCATGTGCTTCGTTTGCCTCACGGGAAAATGGGGGTGCTCCTTAGCCTCGGTTCTACCCGTATACAGATAGTCTGCTTGTTTCTCAAAGAGTAGGTTTGCCGAAATGATGGGAAACAATAGATGTTCTCCAGTTCCTTCCTCCGTACGTTACGACGAAGGAGCCGAAACATCACATCAGTCGCGTCGTTCTGACTTCGAACACACGTCAATCATCGACTGGTTGCCTCCGAATGCAAAGCGTCGCCTACTTTCCTTTAAAAGCTCCCATCCTTTGTTCTTTTTCTACTTTTCGATCAAACTTTTACCTTCGAGCTTCTCAGCTATCATCAACTTCTTTCAAACCTTCATACCTTCATCTTTTGATCTTCAAATCTTCATAATTGTTCTTAGGTTCTTGTCCAGATCTTCTTAATTCTTCAGACTTTATTGTTCAGCCTTCAAACTTGTTCTTCCAAACCTTCACACTTTTTCTTCAAATTTTACCAGACAATAATGGCTAAAACTTCCAAATTTGTTCCCCAATAGGCTGCCTTTTCATCTTCCCAATCGGCTGCCGGTACTGAGGCGGTTTATCATGAAATAGTTGTCCTCGAAGCGGCTACTCCTGAAGTTGCTGCCACCAAGTCGGCAGCCGCCGAACCGGCTCCCGAGCCACCTTGAAAATGTTTTATTCCCGGGGGTTGTTCTATTGCGGACGACTTCAATATTGAGAAGCCCTCATCACAACAGGACCGGATTGAAGGAGCATCGAGGTATATATGCTCCATTATCGAAGACGTCCTTCCCATGGTCCGTGAGGACTGTAAATGGGAAGGCAAAAATGTAGTAGTCCCCGGGCTTGAGGATGCCATTACTACCCACGTGGAGGGGTTGTAAGTGTTTACACTTACCCCTTTACACTAGGCCCGATGGACCCGATTATTTTAGATTTTTGCAAGAGGTATGAGGTGTTCCTTGGAAAAATCCACCTGTCTCTATGGAGGATCGTGATCCTCCTTTGTTACTTCGTGAATAAGACCGAGTCTCGTCGATTCACCATCGATCATCTACTTCGATTATACAGTCCCCAAATTTTGAGGGGGACTAATCAAGCTTACTTGTCGGGCCAGTAAGGCCCTTTTCTCGAGCATTGATGAAGACCGGGACTGGGGCTGGTAGGGACGCTTCATTCGGGTGAAGACTGAAGATTTGATCCCTCCCGAGTTTATGCCATTCCTTGATAAGTGAAATGCATCTTGTAAGTGTGAAGCTTTTCATTAAGCGCCAATTTTTTCTTCATTTTCTTTCTTCTCATTCATATTTGTGGTTGTGCAGTTATTGCCCGGGTTCCAAATACGGTTCCCCGACTTAAGGAGTGGATCGAAAGCATCTGCAAACAGATGTCATACTTCAAGCGCTCATGGCGCAAGCTTTCGAAGGGCCGATTGGAGGCCCATTCTCATGGTAAGGTCTTTCTTAGAATAGTTAATACCACGCTTTTAACTTATATCATATATCATACTGTCTTTTCCTCCCCCCCCCCCC
>MCJB01020792.1:14482-44327 GCA_002018475.1 Nicotiana obtusifolia
CCCCCCCCCCCCTTTTTTGTAGGTTTGCCTAAAACCGTCGAACTTAGGCCTTTGGAAGGGGATGAGGACGTGTCTTTGTCCGCTGATCCCTCAGGTATGAGACAGCCCGAGGCTGCCGTGGGGGAAAGGAAGAAGAAGAAAAGAAAGGCTTCGAGCTCCCCGAGCTCCGCAGTGTAGCCAAAGAAAAGAGCGGCTAGCAAGCCCAAGAAGAGCTCCAGCTCTCGGGTGCCGGACTTTGATTCGCTTCTTCGGCTTAGGGATGAGCCTGAAGAAGATGATATTTTTGTTGCCCACAGATCGTCCTCTCCCAGGGAGCAGAAGCCAGCCGAGGGGGAGACTCGTGAGGCCGACCTCCCTTAAACTCGAGAGGTCGATACGGAGACCGAGGTGGGACCCCCCAGGACGTCGACTCTGCTCCGAAGGAAGCACCCGGTGTAATAGAGATTATCGATATACCCTCCTAAACCGAGTCCATGCTCGAGGAGGCCCAAGCAAGGAAAGAGAAATCCAATGAAGGGGTTCATAGCGTGGACGATCCCCTTCATTCTTTCTTTGATGGTGTAGATTCGTCTACCTTGGCAGATTTTTCTGGGCTGGGCGACTTGGAAGTCCCAAAAAAGGATACATCGTCAGAAGCTGGTGGGCCAAGTTCGAGCGCAAAACTAATTAATTAGTTCCCTACTCCGAGTGTGGACCTCGATCGTAAGAGATCGGTTATCCTCACTGTTCCGGAGGATGCCCGGGTTTTATCTGCTCTCGTGAAAGTAGCCAGTTACCTCCGATGCCTGGTGACTGAGGAGGACCAGGCAAAAATGAACGACAAGACATACAAGCTTAGAAAAAGGATACGTACGAGCTCCTTAGCGAGCAACAAGACAGGGTCATTAAAGACCTTTAGGCCGAGCTGGATAGGGCTCAAAAAGAGGCATCAGTCCTGAGACAGGAGCATGCCGACTTGGTTGAAAAGGTAAAGGTCTTTGAAGTTAGAAATGAGAAACTAGTCGTAGTGGCTAACAACAACACCTCGCAGGTCTAGCAGAAGATCGACCAGATCGACCAACTCCGAATGGAGATGGACAAGATCCAAGTCATCGCCGATGGGTGGAAGAGCAAGATCGATATGCTGGCCTCAGAGAAGGAAACCGCCGAGGCAACGCTGTCTTCAGTAGAGGTTTAGCTTCGGGTGGCGAAGGAGAAGGTTGATAAACGGGCTAAGCTAAATAAAGATCTCCGAGCACAGTTGAGCTCGGCCGCCATAGAATGGGACGCCTTTGGTAAAGAGCTCGAAGAAACAAGGTCCAAGTTGGAGACAACCTCTATCGATGCCGAAGAGATGGTGGCCCAATACAAGGCCGATGTCCAAGCAGTCGAGGCTCGCTTGAAGACCAATGCCGAATATGTGAGGCGGCTGTCTCGAAGGGAGACTCTTGAAGAGATCCATGCCCGAGGCTTCGACCTGTCGGCTGAGATCGAGGAGGCGAAAAAACTTGAGGCTAAGGCGAGGAAACTTTCCAAGCCCGAAGGTGCAGAGGGCTCCAAGGGTTCCGAGGGATCCGAAGGCTCTGACAGTTCTAGCGACGAATCGGGCCCCGCGAAGATCAGGCATAAATGCCTTAGAACTTTTTTAGTTCTTGTATTGTATATATTTTTTGTTTATTTGGAGGCTGTTTTTGTTGGGCCTTTGTAAAGATATTTCGGAATATATAAAAATTTCCCCTTTCGGCAATTTCAAGTCTCTACTTTTTTAGCATCTTTTCACAATTTCTATTCTTGCAAATATTTCTAATGCCTTAGCATAGAATCAAATGTAGTAATAAGCCATTTTTTCTTCAGAGGTCCGAACAGAACCTAACCTCGATGCAACTTTTATTTGCTCGAAGCTTTGAAAACTCGGATTGACCGGAAGTTTTTCCAAGATGCTTAAGTATTCTTAGACGATGCTTTTGTTGAGGGTAACCTTTTGGAAAGTTTCAAATTTTTATTGAAGGCCTTACATTTTGATTACAAGCTTCGAACGTCTCCGAGCCATTTTTTGGGGCGGCCGTAGTCTTTTAGGTTTAGGCACTACCTAATAGTTTTTATGCCTCTGGGATTTAATAGCCCGAGTTGCCCCAATTTGTTTCGGACGATAGCCCCCCGAGTGGAGGTAGCCCTTGGGCTCGATGCTTTAAGAGGCAAAAATACGTAATAGCAAGGTGGAAACTTTCTTTCATTTCTGTCTATAAAGTACATGACCGAGAGTGTGTAAAAGCTTGTATTATGGCTAAGGTGGCCTACGGGGGCACGCTTCAACTTGACCGTTTGGCCCTTACAATAAATCCTAACCACCGAGCCTGGGTCGTTCAAGTATAAAGTTTTAATCTTTCCTTGCTAAGAAGCTTAATCCGAGGGTGATGGCCCCCAGTATTCAAGTTCGATCTTGAGAGGCTCGAATGCTGTTGATGCGCCCATTGACTCCGATTTAAAATCGATTTTCGAATCTAAGTTAGCATGAATTACTGTTGCCTCGTTAAAAACCTTGCCGGAAAACCTATTTGGGGCAAAACCGGCTCAAGGGAAAAAGAGTGAAACGCGTGCTTTCAGACCTAGTAGTCACATTCTCCTTGGCTGTTGCCTGCAAGTGTTAATCCGATTCATAATATTATAAAAAGTTAAATGATATTGTACCTTAACAGTAGTACCGCTTTAAGTGCGTCACGTTCCAGTTGTTCGGTAGATGTGCACCGTTTCTTGCTTTGAGTTTGTACAAGCCTTTACCGGTAATCCCGATGACTCGATATAGTCCTTCCCAATTCAGCCCCAGCTTCCCCTCATTTGGGTTCCGGGTGTGTAGTGTTACTTTTCTTAACACCAAGTCCCCGATCTTAAAGCATCGGAGGTTGGGTCTTTGATTGTAATAACTTTCTATCCATTGTTTTTGGGCGGCTAACCGGACTAGGGCAGCCTCGCGCCTTTCATCCAGTAGTTCCAGGCTCGTGCTCATGGCCTCTCCGTTTGATTCTTCGGTCGCATATCAGAACCTGAGGCTCGGTTCTCCCACTTCGACCGGTATTAGTGCTTCGGCACCGTAGACTAATGAAAACAGAGTGGCTCCAGTACTAGATTTCGAGGTTGTACGGTATTCCACAAGACTTCGGGCAGAATTTTCTTCTATTTTCCTTTGGCATCGGTCAATCTCTTCTTTAGGTTTTGAAGTATGGTCTTGTTTGTTGATTCCGCATATCCGTCCCCACTAGAGTGGTAGGGTGTTGACAAGATCTTTTTGATCTTATGATCTTCGAAAAATTTGTTTACCTTGTTGCCGATGAACTGCTTCCCATTATCATACACTATTTCGGCCGGTATCCTGAACCGGCATCCTATGTGGTCCCAAATCAAGTCAATGACTTCTTTTTCCCGGACCTTCTCGAACACTTGAGCTTCGACCCATTTAGATAAATAATCGGCCATGAACAATATGTATTGAGCCTTACTAGGTGCCCACGGCAGGGGGCCGACGATGTCCATTCCCTATTTCATGAACGACCATGGGGACAAGACCGAATGGAGTAGCTCTCCGAATTGATGGATCATCAGGTGCGTGTCTTTGACAGGCGTCGCATCTTCGTACAAAGTCCCTTGCATCTTTCTCCATGTCGATCCAGTAATAGTCGTCCCTTATTATCTTCCGAACCAAAGATTCTGCCCTCCAATGGTTTCCACAGGTGCCTTCGTGAACTTCTCTCAAGACATATTCGGTATCTCCGGGGCCCAAGCATATGGTGAGCGGGTCGTTGAACGTTCTTCTGAACAGGGTCCCTTCGGACTGGCTTAACCCACCGCCTTCGTGCGTAGAGCTCTCGATTCTTTAGGATCCGAGGTCAACTTCCCAGTCTTCAAATAGTCTATGTATTTGTTTCTCCAATCCCAAGTTAAACTTCTTGAGTTTACTTCAGCATGGCCTTCCTCCACAACCGATTTCATGAGCTATATGACTGTTCCTGAGCTGAATTCATCATCATCAACAGATGACCCCAAGTTAGCCAAAGCATTGGCCTCATTATTTTGATCTCGAGGTACGTGTTGCAGGGTCCAGTGAATCGATACAGCGTAACTTGCAAGTTGTCTAAATAGCTTCACATTCGTTCCTCCTTTACTTCGAACGTCCCATTGACTTGATTTACCACAAGGAGGGAGTTGCACTTGGCCTCGAACACCTTGACCCCAAGGCTTTTAGCCAATTCAAGAACTGCAATTATGGCCTCATACTCGGTCTCATTATTAGTCAATTTCACAATTCTAATAGACTGCCTAACTACGTTAGTCGTAGGCGGCTTCAGCATGATCCGGACCCTTTTGCGTTCGAGGCACCGACCGTAAAGAGAGTCCAGACCCTCGCGAAAGTTCCCGAGGTTAATAACAATTCCTTTTCGACTTCAGGTATTAAGGCCTTCGTAAAGTAAGCTACAAAGTCTGCCAAAATTTGTGATTTGATAGCAGTTCGGGGTCGATATTTGATTTGGCCAACCGGCCCGAGAGCTCGGGTTTGTGCATTATGTTCCTTAGTGGGTAAGAAGTTATGGCACATATGGATTGGCATTGAAAATACGCCTTTAACTTTCTAGAGGCACTTAGCAAAACGAGCGCTAATTTTTCCAGGTGAGGATACCTTATTTCGGCCTTGCTTAGAGTTATACTAACATAATAGATAGAAAATTGCGTACCTTCCTTTTAACGACCCGATCGGTCGTTTTGAGCTCTAGAACGTCATTTGGCGGTTTGAGGCCTTGGTTTGCTTCATTTCATGTATTATGACTTGTATACGTAGTCGGAATTGAATTTCGGGAAGTTTGGAGTTGATTCGAATGAAAAATTCTCAATTCGGAAGCTTTAAGTTAGAAGAGTTGATTAACGTTTGACTTTTGAGTAAACGACCTCGTATTGGAATTTTGATGGTTCCGTTAGGTCCGGATGGTGAGTTTAGACTCTAGCGTATGCCCGAAATTTCATTTGGATGTTTCTAGAAGGTTTCAACACTAATTGGCGAAAGTTAGAAATTTAAAGGTTTAAAATGTTCGTAGGTTTCATCGGGAGTTGACCTTGATAATATCGGGTTCGGATTGTGATTCCGAAAATTTGAATAGCTCTGTTATGCCATTTATGACTTGTGAACAAAATTTGAAAGTCAAGCGTAGTTATTTTGGTATGAATCGGCATTAGTTTCAAATTCGAAAGTTCATAAGTTCAATAAGTTTGATTTGAGTGTGATTCGTTGTTTTGATGTTGTTATGTGTGATTTGAGGCTTCGAGTAAGTTCGTATCGTATTTTAGGACTTGTTGGTATGTTTGGATGGGGTCCCGGAGACCTCGGATGTGTTTCGGGTGAGTTTTGAACAAGTTTGGGCATTTCGATACTTTGATGATGTTCTGGATCGAGTGAAGTGCTGGGGGCACATTTTGGAGTGCTGAGGCAAAGCCTCATATGCGGCCACAAACTCCCAGAGTGCGGGGGCAGTGGAAAATGTGCGGACCGCAATGGGGGAAATCCGCGGGTTTGATGGTCTGACTTCAGAAGATTATATCTTTTAATCTATAAGGAATTTGGAGATGATCCAAAAACTGAAAGTTATAGCCCTTTGAGTCTAGTTTTCATAAAATTAAACTATTCATTATTTGAATATTTGTAGCGAAAGTTATGGTCAATTTAATAAAGCCTGGTAGTGTAGATGTTTGTCCCGGGCTCAGCGTCACCCAACCTTTCCATGACTTGTTCATTTCTTCGGGTGTTTTCCCGGGATAGTTCGGGCTCAACTCTGTTGGGGGCATGGCTTTGGTTTTGCAGTTGGGCTATCGCCGCCTGTCGAGCTTGTAACATTTCGAAGATCACTCGCAGATTGATCTCGTCGCCTCCATCGTCGTGCGTACCTCGAGCTATTGATCGGGCTCCTCCGCGAACGTTGTTCTCGGGGTCGGTCGGTAGGTTTGCATCGATGGCCACATGTGAGTTGGCGTTGATTAGGTCTGCGACTGGGACTCCGTTGGAGTCAGCAGGGGGCACCTCGTTGCTAGGTACTATATTGTTGTTTTCGCCATGGTGGCCAGACTCATCATCAATGTTCAAGTGAGCAGATCGAGAGTTTGACATTCTTAAGTTGACCTAAAATTAAAATCTCAACGAACAAGCTTAAAACAGAGTGTGTTATGGGAATTTGTATCAAATTACCACTATTATCCTTAGCCCCACGGTGGACGCCAAACTGTTTACCCTTAAAAATGGATAACAATTGAATTTATACGCGATTTTAAGGATATGTGAAATAATTCAATACAAGTGATTAATGACGTTAGATAGGCAAATTAAAGACAGAATAAATAGCCAAACTAGTAGTAATATTGTGTCCGGGATCAGTTATAAGCTTAACAAGTAATCTGCCTTCAGTTCAGAGCCAACCACTTACGAAGAACTATGAACAAAATTAAGAACTTTGAATAACCTTTAGAAGCAGAGAAAACAAATGTATATTTCCTTGATATGCGTGTTATAGTGTGCCTAGTGAATAATCAGCTTCCCCTTTATATAGTAGGGGAATTTTACCATAAATACAATTCCAAGAAAGGTAAAAATCTTACTTTTCGCTAATCCCTGATCTACTTCCGATATGGGCCGAGATTCACGCCGTGATATCCGGTTGAACATGGATATAACGACTCTTTGTTAATCGTGTGCGGTCATTTGGTAATGCTCTCCGAGGTCTTGGAACTCGAACCGGACCCCGGGGGGCATGGCCTCAATGGCTCCGAGGGCAGGTGTTTTGCCCGGGCCTTGATACAAGAGGCTCCTGGCTTCGATTCCGATTCCTTGCAGTCATGTCCTTACTTCGTTTGCCTCATCGGGAAATCGGGGTGCTCCTTAGCTTCGGTTCTACCCATATACATAATGAATACTTATGTACGCATACTTGTATGATTAAATAAGGAACATATATAAATATTCTCTCTCTCTATATATATGAGTCCTAAAACAAATACATCATGTACAAACTGAAAATAGAAAAATATTGCATATGTTCTGTAGGGTAGAGTTTCTTATTTTATTAAGTAATCAAAGTAATAAGATCAATAATCATTATTTTCTAACTTATATCTTTTTCTTTAATTTTTCTTTGTCAATAGCTCGAATATAAATTTTATGTAATTTAAAATTTTATATTCATTAAAATGAAGTACAACGCGTACGACTAGTAAATAGAAAATATATCTATTATCTTATCATTCTATTGATATCATTTTATTTTTATCAATAGATTGATGAATTTTATAGCAGGGTGTTGTTGGCAATTAACTTGGTTTGGAGACAAAATCACCCGTGTTTAACATTCGATTTACCTGTATTTCAATTGAAAACGTGGACGCAGTACAGATTGTACCCTTCCCTGGACCTACAGAAGTCGGAAACACTTGGTTGAACTCTAAAGACCATCCCCTAGATCGTCACCAGGACAGCATCAGAGGAACTTCTTATTTGTGATTATAGAAATGCTTGATCTAGCTCAATCTTAGATAGCTTCACTCTGTAGATCAGTTGAAAGGTTGTTAAAATTGCTCAACTTGCTATGGCAGAGGTGACTACCCGCACATCGGTAACTTCTCTTCTCATTTTCCCCCAGAAAGTTTCACGCTTTTATTATGCGCACGCTTTCATATCTTTATGTCGCCTTACATCTGTGGATTTAGGCCGATGCAAATAATGAGCCGAAATCCTTCTTGGATTTGGGATCCTCCGTTGGCGATTTGAATGTTGAGAATGAAACTGCCAGGTTTGCTAATTTTGCTATAATGCTTGTTATTTTTTAATTCTTGATCCTCTATATATAAGGCAATTTAGGACATTATCTTTTTCTTCTCCAGCGATTATATATCCCTTGAGGGACTTGAGGAAGAGTTACAAGAATGTAAAACTGATGATGTAAGAATTGTCATAAACTTATGTTACTTCATTCTTAATAATAGCCAGAATTTTATTGGATTAAAGTTTGATATTTGTTACAATTTAGTACAATTTTTATTCCCCTTTTGAGGGATAGGTTTAGGGGCACTAGTATTGGGTCTAAATTTTGCTTACTTTGTATGTTGAAGGTTGTTGCAAACATACTCTCTAAAGGTACAACATTGCGGGAATACACTAAGGGCGTTGAAAACAATTTGCGGCAAGTTGAATTGGATTCTATCCAGGTCTGCTTTACTAAAACACATTACCACCATTCTTTCTTTCTATATTAATAGCTTGCAATTTCGAGTTATTCCTCTTTAGATGATTAGTATTATCATGCATTACGCTTTCCAAATCTTAATCTCTTTATTCTACCATCGTAAGGTACTTCCGTTCAACTCAGCTATAGATTTCTAATGTAGATAGGTTTCTAATATAGCATAGTCGGGGTTTTGCTTTGAATCCGGTCTATAGGTTTCTAATGTACGGATTGCTGAAATGGTCATTTTCCCATATTTAGCATGGATATAGCTTCTTCCATAATGCTCTGTCTTCCTGGTTGTGTCTCCGCAACCTTTTATAATAAACTTCTGTTTTTCAACTTCAAAATTTCCTATACCTAATCGCCCTCATATTGTAACCCCCATCTGATTTGAATGAAACTCTTCTGACTATTTACTTCCGGTCTACGTTGCTCGGACTCTCCGAAAATGTTGCCGGGTGGGTGTCGGATCCTCCAAAAATAGTGTATATTTGGAGGATCCGATATGGGTGCGGCATCATTTTGGAGAGTCCCCGCAACATAGCTTCCGGTAAAAAGTTTTTCTTATCTAACTTTATTCTCCACTTTACTTGGCAATGGAAAAAGAGACATATTATAAATTGGAAGTCTACCAAAACACTGTTAATTGAAGTCATTCTACCAATTAAAGATAAATACTGATGTTTCCAAGTAATCATCTTTTTTCAAGCTTCTCAGTTACTAGCTGCGACACAGCAAACAGATTGTGTTTTGACTGAAAGAAGATCCAAGTAAGTAGATGGGAAGGAAACAATTCTGCAACCCCACAAAATATCGACCAGTTGCTACAAATATGGTACCTCATTGACTGGATACACACAGCTTTTAGTTAGGTTTACATGCAATCCTGAAACTGTCTCAAGTACTTTGCTTGGCTCTCCTCTGCATCACAAAATACCATGGTATTGTCAGCATTTAATATATGTGAAAGAGATACAGCATCTCTGTTACTTTTCACTTTAAAACCATAAACTTATCCTAAGGTCGCTGCAGAATTAAGTATTCCACTGAACATTTCCATTACTAGAATGAAGAGAAAGCTGAAAAAGGTCACCTTGACTGAAAAATACGTGTTGTTATGCAGAGCTGAACCCTAATAACCCATTTATCTCCAAATTCATCTTCCTGAGCACAGCAATCAAGAAATGCGAGTTTAAATGATCATGGACCATAGGCCTTCTCAGTATCTAGTTTCCAAATGATCCCTGGTTTCTTTTATTTAATTCTCATATCCAAGCATGCAAGCTACTCCATTGGTTTTCTGCCTACCTGCAAACAAAAGCCATTTGGGACTCTGATATTAAATATCCAATGATCTTTTTCAGCCTTACCGCCATTTCTTTGGTTATGATCTTATGTATTCCATGCACTAAACTTATAGGCCTATATTCCTTTAGCTCTATGCCCTTTTCTTATTTGGAATTAATGCTATAATCGTGACATTAAATCTCCTTTCAGAAATACCTTTTTGATGGAAAGAGTTCTATTGCATTGATAAGTTCGAATTTTACCAAATGGCAGCATGTTTGGGAAAATGATATTCGGCAACCATCAGCCCAGGGCCTCTTTTCCCTTCACATTCCCTCTATCATTTTCTGATTTTCTCTATCTCATCCTATTGAAAAGGTCTTTGCAACTATTCATTATCTTCCTCAGTCACCCGAATGAGTCTCCTGTCTCCTGTCAAAATAATCCTCTTCTGCACATATTTTTCATCAAAACCCCATAATTCTACTTTCATTATATGCATCATCTAGCATGATCCATTCTACCAGAATGTTTTAATCATATTCACCCTTTTATTTGCATTCATCATTTTATGGAAAAAGCCTTGCGTTTTTGTCACCATTTGACTCCACAAGCATTTGGACTTTGTTTCCCAATAAGTCTCTTTAGCTTTTGCTAACTCTTCCAATTACCAGGTACAATTGACTTCTCCGTTATGTCTTCTTCTGACATACTCTCTTCCCCCTTTTTCTTTCCAATGCTTTTTGAGAGCATCTAACCATCCGTTCTCAAGTTTAAAATAAGAGCCATTTCTTTCCCCATTTCTATACTTCACAGATGAGATTTACTAAACGTGCCTGGGTTGAATGTATAGCTCAACCTTAGACACATAAAAGATTTGTGTCAGTACTCATTTCCCATGTGCCTCAGAATTTACAAATGTTTCTTTGGTTTGATGTTGGTCTGTGGTCAGTGTCGAACCACTGATGATCCGGGAGAGCTGATGAAACCTATTTCTTTCCAGAAACTAATGCAATGCATTTAGTTGTCACAACTCAAATTCATGTAGCCTAATGAACTTGGTTTTAATGATGATAAGATATACGGACTTGTCCAAAAAAATGATGATATGATATACGCGTTTAGTTCGTACTTATGTGCTAGTTTTCTTGGTGAGTGCCTTGAAAACTTGGTTATAATGATACTGATAAAAAGCCCTTGTTTATATGACATATAATGATATGTGCTGTTTTATCAAATCAACAGGATTACATAAAGGAAAGTGATAATCTAGTCTCACTTCATGATCAAATTCGTGATTGTGACATGATCCTATCCCAAATGGAGACCCTTCTCAGTGGATTTCAGGTGCTTTCTAATTTCTATCAATATCAAAGTGGGTGACAATTTTTTTCTGCTTTAAAAAATCAGCGATCAGGCTTTAAAATTACCCAGACGATATGATTGATAAGTGGTAGAAGTAGGTCACCTTGTTACTATGTCAGTTAAAATTGTTTAAAGTTCACATCCTGGGATGACTTGAATTTTTTTGAGGGAGGGGTGGGGGCAATATAACTGTGAGGATTTCTGTGTCTCCACTTTTTTCTCATCATACATAGAGGAAATAGGAAGAAATTTAGGAAAAACCATTTAACATCCTCATGATCCACTTGCCTGTATCTTCTTTCATAAAACTTGATATTTCACTGTTTTATCTGCCAGGATGAGATAGGTTCTATAAGTTCGGATATTAAAATTCTCCAAGAGAAGTCTATGGATATGGGGCTGAGGCTGAAGAATCGCAAGGTATTATCTTTAAAGGATGGACCTTCTTTTACTGTTTACATTCTTGTCTTGGGCTTTTTATTTAGTGTATTATAAGTTGCATCTGTAGTGTAGATTATTTGCTACCTTCTCATTTGAATGCATTTTATTGTTCAAATGCGAAGAAATCATCAGTCTGAATGGATAAAAGTGTGTACTAATTGTGTTTCATGTTTGAAGAAGTTATTAGTGGCTCTGAATGTGTGGTATTGACCATTTTGTTTATCTTATAGATTTCTTCTCACTTTCACATTACTATCTGTCAAAAAACCTTCTGAGTAATATGGATGGTTGCACTTTTGTTTCTAACATGGAAAACTTGAAAAAAGAGGATTAGAAGAGTATTTGGAGGAACTAAAAACTCCTATGCATAAATCAGAGGAATATTTTATTTTGATGCACATTTGGAGCATATGTAATATTCCAATAGGTGTAGATGATTGGATACTCTTTATGGAGAATTACATTTCTATATAGGATTCTCTACTTAGGGTATGTTTGGCATGAAAGAATGTTTTTCAGTTTTCTCATGTTTGATTGGATTAAATATTTCGAAAAATATTTTCTTTATCAACTCATTTTCCCCCAATTGGATGAAAATGACTTCTCCACAAAAAGGAGGGAAAATAGTTTCCAAAACTCTCTTTCAACTTTTCCCGCCCCACGTCCACCCCCACACTCACCCTCCAATTCACACCCTCGCCATTCTGGCCCCCAAAACACCGGCCTCACCCTGACCACCTCCGATCCACACCCCCGCCCACCATCCAATCCCCCTCCCCGACAAATCTTCCTTGCCTAACCAACCCACAGTCCTCGGCACCAGTGTTGTGATAAGCGCCCGCTTCAGCGCTTAAAGCGCGAAGCGAAACAAAGCGGGCAGTTGGTCGCTTTTGTGTTGTGAAGCGTAGCAGGTGATATAAAGCGTGTGCTTCTACCAAAAAAGCAAGAAGCGACAGAAGCGAGCGCTTCTGTATATTAAGTGGCTGTCACGTTAAAAATTAAAAAAACTCTGTTTTTTCAAAACATCATCGAGCAGCAGAGAAAACAGCGACTAGGGTTCCCATTTTCTGCACTTTTTAAGTTCAAGCTCTTCTTCCACTGTTTCAGTCTCAAAATAGCAGCAAAATGCTGCCAAATATTTTTTCCTTCAATTCTTCTTTTTCTCTTCTTCTTCTTCTTCTTCAGTCTTAAATTGCAGCGAAATACTGCCCAATTTTTTTCTTACTTACTGCCAATTTCCTTCAGTTCGTCTTTTCCTTCAATATATGTTTTAGTATTTTTTTTTAAAAATTCCGCTTCACTTCAAAAAAGCGAGCGCTTCGCTTCTCGCTTCACGCTTTAAGCGAAAAGGGGCTTGTTGCTTTTTCTCGCTTCACGCTCTTCACAACACTGCTCGACACACCATCCACTCGTCTCCTGACCCTCTTCCCCTGCACCCGTCTCACCCCTATCATCCCGCTCCTCCCCCGCCCTCACCATTTCATCTCCCATAGTGGTTGCCTAGACTATATATTTTCCAAATTATTTTTTTCCTAACTAACCAATCATCAGAAAATAAGTAAGAAAACCATTTATTTTCCAAGAAAATATTTTTTGCAGGAAAACATTTTCCTTCGTACCAAACACACCCTTATCGTATACATCTTGTACGTCAATTTCTCCCATCAATCATCATATCAGTGAAATTTAATCATCTGTATTAAAAAGAAAAACGAGTCATGAGAAATATTTTATTTTGTTTGTCCATCGGAAACAACCTTTTTGCCCGTCCAGGATACGAGTAAGGCTGCATACATCTCACCCTCCCCAGACTCCACTTGTGGGAATACACTTGGTCGTGGTTGTTGTTGTTGTTGTTGTCATTAACTAAGTAAGGTCTTGAGAAACTCAATCAGCTAACTTCATCTCTGTTGTTGCTCAATTCTTCTCTCTTTATTCCTTTTGATTACTATGCTTCTGTTCAGCAAGTTGCATGGGTTTCCACTTTCGCTTCTGCTTATTCAGGTTGCTGAGTTAACTGGATTATTCAGAAAAGTCCTACCCGTTTTGCCGAAAGATTTAGTGATAAAAATTGTGTTTCAGTGTATAAGAAACTATTTACGTGCTATAGTAATAATGCCGGAGTAAAAAAACCATCCTAAGTTAGTCCTTGGTGTTCATGTCCTTGCTCTTTTGAATGGCAAGTTCTGTCTGAATATTTTTTGCATAATTAAGTTCTGTCTATATATATATATATATATGTATATTTCAAAAGGCATCGACACCCCAAGTAAACAGACCAACCTCTTGGTTGATCATCTTTGTATAAAAATTCTCATCTCTTTAGTACTTCTAACTATGATCATGTCCACCTGGAGGTGCCTTTTTGAAAGACAATTAATAGATGAAAGCATATGTTCTTTTTGCTGTTGTCGTTGTCTGCGGAGTTATTTTTATATGATTGAATACATAACATGTGCCCGTTTATATTTGTTGAGTACCGTCACCTATTATATCTGATGACGATTTTATTGCATGAACTGCTGAAAACCCTCTCAAAATTTAGCTGTCCACAGTTGTTTTGACAATAATTTCGTGGGAAATGTTCAATTTAACTCTTAGACACTTCACTTCCTCCTCTTCTAAGACTTATTAGGTGGATGCTAGTGCTTCAAACACTAATGTAAGAGAACCCAGTCATGCTGTGGTGTCAAGTATACTTGATATAACAACCATATTTGAGTCTTGGTGTTTCTTGAGGTACTTTCTGATAGTTGTAGTGCGCTTGCTAAATGGTTTGTTATTCTGCAGGTGGCAGAGTCAAAGCTGGCAAAGTTTGTCGAAGATATTATTGTTCCTCCAAGGATGATAGACATAATTGTTGATGGGGAGGTACTTTTGGCTCCTTGTTTGTTTGTTCCTCATATTTATTCTTGCATTGTATCCTATAGTGGGTCTAAGTCAAAGAAGAATAACAATGTGGGAAAAGGCAAATTCGAAATTTAAGTATAGAAAGGGGTGAATGGGTTGGCATAGTCTTGCATATGATTTTGAGGACAATGATGTGAGATGTCGGGCAAGTGACTGTGTAATAGCTGGGTTTAGTCTTTTCTTCAAAGTGCTTATTATTTTTAACTGTTTCTGGTTTTTATGTGGCCTTGCTTATGGATTTATCAACTCACATAGAAAGCTCTTCTTGGTAGTGTTAACGCTGGCGGCTGGATTGACTTTCTCGTTTCTCCCTTGTTTCATCATTTTTCCCTTGTCTCTTGTGAACTTATCATGCATCATACCATAAAAAAACTCTTCTATTGGATAGTTGAGTGTTAGCCGACTTTCTCTCTTCTCCCTTATATTCCTCTTTTTTCACTCCTTTCTTTTTCGGTCTTGACTTGCTGGTATTGCATTGCTATAGTTGATTGAGAAGTTTCTTCTAGTTAATCACCATCTTTTCTAGTTGGTCTTGACCTCTCTCTCTCTATAGCCTCTCTGCCTTCTAGAAGGTAGGGGTAAGGTATGCGTACATACTACCTCCCAGACCCCACTTGTGGGATTACACTGGGTATGTTGTTGTTGTTGTTTACCTCTCTTTCTATCATAGCATGTAGCACAACATTCTGCCAGATGTTTCATTTTCAAATGTTGCATATTTGAATGCCTAGTTCACTCATGGCTTCTAACCAACCATCCAATGCGGAATGTTTATAGGTTAATGAGGAATACATGAGGACTCTTGAAATTTTGAGTAAAAAGCTGAAGTTTGCAGATGCAGATCCCATGGTTAAAACATCAAAAGCTCTGAAAGATGTTCAGCCTGAGCTAGAAAAACTTAGGCAGAAAGCGGTCTCCAAGGTATGTAGATGCCGAGTACTTTAAGCATGTTTAAGTTTGATTTTTACCACTGATAGGAGCTTTTGGGTTAACCACAAACCTTTTAGATAGCATAACCAACACATGGATGTCTTTGGTTTTATTCAGTGTAGTGCTCAAACACACTCATGATTTTATGATCCTGACTTTGTCAATGAAAAGATTCAAAAGGAAGAAAATTCTGATACAGTGACATCCATCCGGGGAGAACATTAGCTTAATTCAGAACTGACTGCACTTCTTCAAAGCAAAATTGCTGGCAGTTCAAATGCCTTTGTTTTCTTGATGAAAAATCATTTTCTGGCTATAACTAGAGATCAAGTATCAAAGACAGCCTTTTTTGTTGATGTTTAAGGATCCTTCTACAAAGTGGTGGTTAGACCGCTTATGTTGTATGGGGCGGATTGTTGGCCATTCAAGAACTCTCATGTTCAAAAGATGAAAGTAGCGGAGATGAGGATGCTGAGATGGATGTGTGGGCATACTAGGAGAGACATGGTCATGGATGGAGATATTCAGGACATGGTAGGTGTAGCCTCCGTCGTGGACAAGATGCGGGAAGCGAAGTTGACATAGTGCAGGCATTTGAAGAGGAGATGTTCCGATTCCCCAGTTAACGATGGTGGGTTTGAGGAAAGGTAGAGGTAGGCCGAAGAAGTATTAGGGAGAGATGATTAGGCAGGAAATGACACATCTTCAGCTTACCGAGGACATGACTCTTGATAGGCGGGTGTGGAGGGTGAGGATTAGGGTAGAAGGCTAGTAAGTAGTTTCGTGCCTTTCCTTTCTTTCCAATAATAGTAGCATTATTCTAGTATTTTCATCTTCTTATAAATGTATTACTACCTGATGTGCTTGTGTTTTGGTTGTTCTACTTCCTTGCTATTTTACTGCTTTCTTGACTTTTACACTACTGCATTTCTTTTCTATACTGTGGTGATTTGCATGCTTGATTGAAGCTGAGGGCCTACCGAAAATAGCCTCTCTACCTGTACAAGGTAGGGATAAGGCTGCGTACCCACTACCTTCCCCAGACCCCACTTGTGGAATTATACTGGGTTTGTAGTTGTTTGAGGATCCTTGTAAGTAGATTAATGATTAATATCTTCCTGTACCACTTTTTGTAATTATGGATGACTGTACTAGCTTTGGTGCAGTTAATATATATACAACAAATGTTACCTTCTAAAAGAAAAGTATCAAAGACAACTACCTTAGTTTTAATTTCTCCTTGTCTTCTATCTCTTGTTTCCTGTTCTCAACTGAAATTGAAATCAACCTTAATCATGGAAGTTACATTTAAAAGTTACCCATTAATGTCAAAAGAGTGAAGTGTTAAAAGAGAGAGAGCACCGAAACAAACACTACTGGAGAAAAATAGTGGACTAGCTCCCACAGGGGTCTCTTTTCCCTTGTGTCATAGTATAAGCTTTCATGTTGAACTTCAAAAATTTCATTTGCTCAGAATCTAGTTGGAAACATACAGAGATCAGTCTTGATTGATATTCCTTCTCATATATATCCACCACCCCAAACCCAAAAAAAGAAAAAAAAAGAAAGGCAAGGGATGTCTAACTTCTGTTTGACACAACAATTAATTGTCAGAACTCAGAAGAAGTCCAGTATGGACAAACCACCACCACTACCAACAATCATTTCGATTTTGTCTATTTCTATTTCAGGATGCAAAGCTAGACTCCATAGCCTCATTGATTTAACATATCCATAACCAATAAATGGACACAAAGTAAGGTGGATTTGCAAAAATAAGTTTCTATTTAGCCTCCTCCAACTCTTGTTCCTTTTGTACTTTTCCATTAAAACATTGGAGAAGTGGCTGAGGGGACATTTTTTAATATTAAGATGTATGTATTTGAATACATATCTAAATATTAAAATTTTGTATTTAGATCTGATAATGATTGATTAAAATTGTTTGTTTTCTCAATATCTGAATGTTTATAATTTATCTTTTATAAACAATTAATAAATATAAGATTCTAATAAAATAATTTAAATATTATATTCCACTTAGGTTGTAAGGTGGTAGTTGATGAAGGTATTTGGCGGTGGTGGCTCGTGTCGGTGGTTGTGTAGAAGTAGTGCTGGTTGGTAGTGGTGGCGGCGGCTATGCGATGGTGAAAGTTGTGATGCTGGAGGTTGTTGGTGTTAGTGGCTGTGGTGGGGATTGATGATAGTGGTGCTGATGGTGGGCAATAGTGGCGATAGTGGTGGTGGCTTTAACCGTGGAGGTTATATTATATTCCACAAAATATTAGGTTGTCAGGTGGTGGTTGATGGAGGTATTTGGTAGTGGTGGCTCGTGTCGGTGGTTGTGCAGAAGTAATGCTGGTTGGTGGTGGCTATGCTATGGTGGAAGTTGTGATGCTGGAGGTTGTTAGTGGTAGTGGCTGCGGTGGTGGTTGATGATAGTGGTGCTGGTGGTTGGCAATAATGGCGATAGTGGTGGTGGTGGCTTTAACAGCGATTACTGGTAGTGGTTGGTGGCAACAATAGCGATGGTAGTGGTTGGCAATAGTGATAATTGTAATGATGAAGGTGGTTGTTATGGTAGTGACTGACCGTAGTGGAGGTTGACGGTGGTGCCTTGGTAATGGTGGTTGGCAGTGGTTGTTACCAGCGGTGGAGGGGTTGGTTGTAGTGCTTGGTAGTGATGATAGTGGTTGTTGTTGTGCAATTATGGCTGGTGGTGATTGTGGACAGAATGGTGGTGAAAGTTCATTTTCGAAAAATTCTTTAATTCAATAGTATTCAAAAGTCTGTTTAAGATTTGAATGACTTATATCTATTCAGACCCATTAAGTGGTTAAATCTGAAGAAAAAAAAAAAACAAAAGCACTTGATAGTTAGAGGTTGAATCATTCATATTAAGACCTTCATTAAATGCAAAAATATTGGGCCTTAGTTTGCATCAACGTAAGCCTACTTAGGCTCCATTTGTCTCCACTTAACAGGATTTGAATATGAATCGTTTAAATCCTAGTCCATTAAGTGCATTTGGCTTTTTTCTCATTATTTTTAAAACCACTTGTTCCGAATATGTCTGCTTCATTCAGATATTGTACAAAGTCTGAAAATCATTAAAATATTGTTCACTTAAATATTCATGAAATAAGTGATCCTTTATCACCACTCTGTCCACTATAATTGCATAACTAGCATCAACAACCACTAGCATCAACCTCCACCGCCAGCCACCACCTTCACTTACTACTGCACAACCATCACCACCATCCACCACCGGCACCACCACCAGCACCTGCATCAACCACCACCACTGCACAACCATCACCACTAGCCACCACCACATAGCCATCACCAACTCATCAGCTAAAATTCGATTTCTCAAGTTTCGTCCATATTCAACAATCACAATATACAAATAATAGGCTCAACACATTAATGCATGATCAACAAATTCAATTTATCAAAATTGAACCTTGCCTTAGTTCACCATTTCACAATTCTTGTCTAGAATGGAGTCTCAACTCACTCACTCGGTTTATACCTTCAATAGTTCATAAATACTCTATGGAAGCATTTATATTCCTTCCCTTCTCAAAAAAAAAAAAAAAAAAAAAAAAGACCACCCTATGGAAGCATTTATAACTACTCAATTCATCCCATCAACCATTAATATCCAATTCACATCTATTTGCTGCACATCCTACTATTGTCAAGCTTTGTAGCTTTGTGTCTTTGCTTCACCACATTCTGTGACCCTTTTTCCTCTCCTAATTCTCCGTCAGGACCATTATTAAGCTTCTATCTTGTAAGGCTGCGTACAATAGACCTTTGTGGTCTGGCCCTTCCCCGGACCCCGCGCATAGCGGGAGCTTAGTGCACCGAGCTGCCCTTTTTTTTATCTCTTGCAAGACCTGTTGAAATCGCCCTAAAATTTCTGAGCTTTCCTGAGTTCTAATTTGCATCTGATCTCTCATTCAATCTGCTCTGGGAACACGTATTCTTTTCTAGAGATTGCTATTGAGTAATAGGTTGCACATTCATTTTTCTTGTTGAAATCTTTTCTGAGGATCCTTCTTATACTGTTCGATGAGTAGCCCCTCAGTTTAATTCTACAGACTTCTTATTTATATCAGTATTTGAAACATTTTACCATCATATTCTGAATTTCTATCAGCCTTAGTTGCCATTTCAATTGTCATCGCTGCCTTCGCTCTATCTGAACCTCTTGTGTGGCTCAGTCTCTCAAGCACTTCCCCACATTTCTTAGCTGAGAAAAGGAAACAATTGTATCTTCTTGGACATTGGTGTATCAGATTTCACGTATGTTTCTTTTTTATGCTCCCCCACCCTTACAACAAAGTTGTCCCCTTGTAAGGTGATACATGATGTCTAATTATTATGTTTAACACATACGTTGTTGTTTGGGGGTTGTGCTTTTTGACTCATAATTGGGTCACCAGTAGGTACCCTGTCTAAGATAAGTAAGAGTAGTTGTCGTAATTTGATTACTTATCTGATTGAATTGTTCACAACTTTAGACTTCAGTTGCATTTTAGTCATGTCCTATCTAATCCACTTCCCTATTCTTCTTCTAGGTGTTTGATTTCATGGTTCAGAAGCTATACGCTTTAAGGAAACCCAAAACTAATATCCAGATCCTTCAGCAGAGTATCCTTCTAAAATATAAGTGAGTTGTGTTTTCTTCTGGTTTCTATCATATGTTGTATAACTATTCCTGATCTGAAAACTAGCTAATAATTTTGTTCACAATGCATTTCTTCTATACAGTTTACCTGATTGGCGGCATCCAAGAAGTACAGTAGATATAAATTGTCCCGTTAAGCAATTCATAGATAACAGCATTTTGTGTTCGGTTATTAGTGTCCCTAACTGCAGTACTGTCTTTTAGCTATTATTTTCCTGTCAGCTGTCAGGATGCTAGAAAATTTCCTAACAAAATTTTACTTTTCCAGAACTATGATAACGAAGTTGTGGCACTTAAGGAACTTATTTCACATTCTTTCTTTCCTTTGTATTTGTTTTTGGTATAAACGACGCATTCCCATTTTATGTATGAGAATTTCTTATCCTTCTTTTTGAAAAAAAAAAATTGTACAAAAAATTTGCTCAGAAAGAAAACACGGTTGGATAGTTGCAGTTTTCTCGAGTAGGTACGAAAATTTGTGAGAGGTTTGTTAGTAGAAGAACTCTTTAATTGAAAAGTGCTTCCCTTTTATTCTTCACAGGAAATTCTTTCTTTGCGAACTTTGTTAAAGGATGTTCTGTAAACAAATTAAAAACCAAACAGGTTCTTGACAACTTTTTGAAAATGTTAAAAAGTTATTTGCAAACAAACACCAAATTTTATGTGCTATCTTGGAGGTTTTGAGGGCAATATCTGTTATTGCTCTTGTGGTCTACTTAAATGCTATAAAAAAGGATGAGTTCTTGTCAACAGGTCCTTACCTAATTTATGATTATCGTCAGCCTCAATTCTTCATTCCGATTTTCTTTTTATCTTTCAATTTGCTGGATTTATCCATAGATACACTTGAAGGTTATCGTTGCATTTACTTTTGCAGGTATATCCTTTCCTTTCTCAAGGAGCATGGCAAGGAGGTGTATCTTGAGGTTCGAGCAGCATATATTGACACAATGAACAAGGTTAAGTTTTATAGTAATGAGTAGCATGATGACAGTAGTTGTGTGGCTCTAGAGGGTTTTGACAGTAGTACTGAAGCACAGAGTTGTGAAGAGAAGTTTGTTGCAGGGGTAAAACAGAAATAGAAATAAAAGACATGCAATATGTATTGAGGGGCCAAGAACCCATGGTCATCAACTTAGCCAATTTGCATGGTTTTATGAGTAATAAAATATTGTAACATCCACATTTTCTTAAGAGAATGCTTGTTAGGTAGATTGAGGAATATAAAGGTGCGCCCCTGATAGTTATCCCTAACTAGTAAGACCAGATAAAATCTTATTTTTATCCATCTAAAAAAAGATGGTTTTTTATTTCTAGCTAATACATAAACACTAATAATATACTACATCATTTTCCTCCGGATGGAGAAAACTCGACATTGACAAGTTGAACAGCTGATGCAACAC
The DNA here is from genome assembly GCA_002018475.1 of Nicotiana obtusifolia. Classification (NCBI taxonomy): domain Eukaryota; kingdom Viridiplantae; phylum Streptophyta; class Magnoliopsida; order Solanales; family Solanaceae; genus Nicotiana; species Nicotiana obtusifolia. Next base: position 35,755 of record MCJB01020792.1, read on the forward strand.
TCAGAAGATCTAATTTGCAGATTGGCAACACTTGAACTATGACTTAGTATGTGATATTTTGGAGTCTCCAATCATTAGCTATCATTGCATACATGACTTAATATGTTGGAATCATGTCTCCTAAAACTTGGTATGACTTTGGTCTAATCAAAGCTATTGTCATAGGTCTAGGTGCCCTAATGGATTGTATTATAGTTAATATTGGAGCTGATCCTTCATCTTGTAAGCTCTTTAGATTGTTATGAATCATAGTTATCACATGTACTGGTGATAAGAAACTTAATATGCTTTTTGGCTAACAAGAGATCGTGTCATTTCATGAGTGCTAAAGAAAAACTTTGTGTCACAGGTTCTAAGTGCGCAGTTCCGTGCTTATATTCAAGCTTTAGAAAAGCTGCAGTTGGATATAGCAACATCTAATGATCTGATAGGTGTTGAGACCAGAACCACAGGTCTTTTTTCAAGAGGAAGAGAACCGTTGAAGAACAGGTCTGCAGTTTTTGCTCTTGGAGAAAGGATCAACATTCTCAAGGTCTTCATCTTCTTTCTTTGAGCCTTGATCTTATGACCAAACTGTGTAGAATTCTTCCGATTGCAGGGTTTATGAATTTTGTGCATTATTGAGTGTGCTTTAGGTTGGTCAACTGTGAAGGTCTATGTAAGTTTCACTTTGGTAGAATTATATTTTAGTTTGAAGATAACTTTGATTGGCTTGGGTGCTTTGGGATGACGCGTTGCCTGATAGTAGGATGAAAGTTTGTGACTATTTCATCAGTACTAACTTCAGATGGGTATAGTCTTGATGGACACTTCGTGGAGATAATGTGAAGTCTCTTTGTAATAAATCATAATTATTCAAGATGATGAAGTGAAGGAAGTCAGGAACCTACAATATATGATTTCCAGCACGGTAATTAGGTAGGTTTTTTGTAAAAAAAAGAAAAGAAAGGAACCTACCTAATTACTGTGCTTTAAATCATATATTGTATACTGCTTTGCGTTCTTGGGCTTTTTTATTCTTTAGAATGTCATTTTTTTTGTATTAGTTTTCCTTGTTAGGAGGAAGTTCTATTTGAAATCTCCTATGAAGACCAAGGAAAAGCTCTTAAAAGCCATATGAGTTCCATCTAGATTCGTTCTTTGGTACATCTCCATACAAGTTTAGCCTGGGTTACACCTGTATGGGGTAGATCATTCAACATTTTGCAACACTGATCCTCGAATCTATTTGTCCAAGTTTGAAGGCAATCGAACATATGCTCCATATTACTGAAAACACTTGCTATATAATTCCAAAAACACCTGGTTGTTATGTGGAAACAAATAAAATAGCCTTCAATACCACACGATAATTACCTTCTCAGAAAAAATACCACACAATAATTAAAAGGTACAACACCATGAGCTACCAGATTTGGATAAATAAATCGTTGGGAGCCATTCTAGCAAAAGGAGGAGAAATCAGACCTACTTGGTGAAATAGGTTCTTTTAGAATTAATTTCAAGCCATTTGCTAGAGCTTTTGACAATACTCCCATTATGTCAAGACCCTTTCGGCATTGTGCAATAGCCACTAGTTAAGCTCCGCTAGCACTAAAAAGACTGAGTAGAACTGGTGGAATTATATTACAAGAAGTAACTATGTGCATAGTCGGTTTTCGATTAACTCTTGATCTGGCCTGGTCCACCCCATCAATAGGAAAATAAGAAAATTGTTATAGGAATGTGCATGATGATTTAGATGATGTATTTATGGCGTATATTTTCCACTTTATCCAGGAGATTGATGAGCCTCCACTAATTCCACATATTGCCGAAGCCAGCTCAAAAAAATATCCGTATGAGGTCCTTTTCAGGAGTTTGCACAAGCTGCTCATGGATACTGCTTCTTCTGAGTACTCTACGATTTTCTCTATTTGACTTCCTGTGCTTCTGAATTGTAACTCACTGTGAAAAAGTTTAGCTTCCTACTGACAAGATATAGTGGTAGCTTTCCTGGTTAATTATGTATTGACTACCGTCTTTCCTTTTATTTGATTAGGTACCTTTTCTGTGATGATTTTTTTGGAGAAGAGGCAATGTTTTCTGATATTTTTGCTGGTATGTAAAGTAGTGATTAGAGTAAACATTTCCTTGTCATGTACCATTGCTGAAGATAAATATCATGGTTATCCTTCTTAAGTACGTATTTGTAAATAAATATCAAATTTCAAAAATATCTTGTTTACCTCCTTATCAAAAAAATATCTTTTCGACCCCAGATCAACGTGTTTAACAGAAGTCGTACATGCAGTTCTTTGGAATTATCAACCATATCTGGTGTTGCCTTTAATCTGTTTAATAAGTTGAGACCTCCGTCTCCCAGTCTGTATTATGATAACTGTCAAACACCTTCAATGCCTTGCTGAAACCTGCAATTGCTAATTTTGATAGGAATATCCAAATTCCTGATTTACAATAAGATTTATGATAAACATTTGTGTGTTATCAGGCCCATTTTCAGTAATTGATGAGCATTTCGGTACAATCCTTCCCAACAGTTTTGACGCAATTGGCCTGTTGCTCATGATTCGCATAATACACCAGCACCAGGTATATCATAAGCTTGTACATTCTGGTATTAGCTTGTTTCAGTACTCAGAAAATCCAGCAAGCATTAAAATCCCATAATGCATCAGAGGTATTCAAATGCTCCGAATGTGTCTGGCAAAGTTCTGTGACTCTCTTGATCATTGTCTTTGGTAGTCCTTTGGAAGACAGATGACAAATATCAGTTCCGTCATTGTGTGTAGCAAATTCGAAGCGCAATGTTCACAGGCTTAAATAACGAGGCGTCTCTCTATCTTCTTAAATACTTGGCATCGGAATCTCAATACGTCTGCACTGTTCATTGTAAACTAATTCTTACTACAGACAAATTAATGAATTGTTCAATAATTTTCGCGTTTGAAATGTGTCCGCATAAGTTTGTAAATTGGTTTTCTCATATGATAACCAGACAGTGACTGTTGCCGAAGAAATTGATTTAATCAGAAATACTCATTACATGCGTTGAAATTATCTAAAATAAACAGGCCCTTACTCTTTTACTCCTTTCCTTCGCATTTTCAAATGCATTTGGTTATAGTAGAAATCATACTTATCCAAAATAACAGGCCCTTGCCTTTTAACTTCTTTCCTCTATGTTTTTATATGCATTTGGTTATAGTTGAAATTATACGTATTTGTAATTCATTTGTTTATAAAGGAATCATTCTAAGCATGTAAATTCTTCTTTCTAGAAAAATTTCAATGTTTAAGGAGAAGGTGGAAGCAGTGATATCTAATTCCTGAAGCACCCAATGGGCTATACATTGGACCTTTTGATGATCCATCTTTCACACATTAGCATCATGCACCTAAATTTTCAAAAAGATTTTGGAACAAATTTAGATTTGACGCTGGAAACTATGGAACCTGCAATTGGTTTGAAAATTGATTGTTGGTTTGTTTGGGTAAATTTCTGAATGTAGATTAATCCAGATATTATGAGAATACAGAATTTTTGAACTTATGAAGAAAGAGAAGGAGAACTAAAAGGGAAGAATGGTAGAAGCTAGAGAAGAAGGGGGTGGGAGAGAAGAAAAGAAGAAATATGAAAGATTTTACAACATTTTGTTGATTCGAATCCGTCTTAAATACAACACATGCATATGCCTTTTTTGCGAAAACATGCAGAAACAATAGCAGGGTAAATTAGATCCTTCTGATAAGTCAAGGACCTCTAGACAAAGTTTGCAGCCAAGTTTTAAAAGAAAGGATTACTCACTGATTTATTTTTTGGACAAGTAATAAGGATTTTATAAGTATATCCAGCAAAAAGAGAATGCTGGTGTGTAGTAACAAAAGTGCAGTAACTCCATGTTGCCCACCAGATGGATAGAATTCCAAATGGTAGCGTATGACTTGCTCAAACCCCTTCTTTTTCAGCATTTGATAAACTCACTGATTCTGGCAATAGACCATTTAATCCCTAATGTGTTTAGCATGAAAATCGAGATCTGATATGTGAATGTACAGTCTAGAACAAGTGGTCTATGTCTTCAAGCTGCTCCTCTCAGAAACTGCATCTGCTGCAAATCTGAAAGCCTCTTTTTTGTAGATTACTCTGTGTCAGACAAGCACATGTTGCTACCAACCAAGTGAATCATTTGACCTTTTATGGTGCTTTACTTTTTCAGCTATGTTCGCATGGTGTTGGGTAGTGTTGGTGGATCTAGCCATAATAATGTAAAAAGAATTGACAGAGAAGTTCCTATTTTTGCGGACTTTTCCATCTGATACAATCTGGACCAGCCTGTGGCAGTGCAAGGCCATTGAGTTGTTGTAGCATAGTAAACATTATTACCATCTCCCAATCATTCCAATTCCTTCTAAAAAGTGATGTCCTAACTTTGATATTTTGTAATCTGCAATAACAGCCTTAGTGTTGGTAACAAAACTGTATAACTCCGGGAATGAATCTTCCATAGGGGAACAAACCAGGTGGCCTGCAAACCGGGTGTCATGCCAGAACTTGACCTTGCTCCATCTCCAACTCGAAAGATGGTGTTTGCAGAAAAAACATCCCAGAAAAATGTGCTGTTTGATTTTCTACTTGTTTCACATCTTTTGCAAGTAGACTCTTGCTCTAGTTTTTTCATTATTTTGGCTTCCAAATTGTTCCATGCTGCAAAATTTGCGAGAAACAAGATGACCCTAAAACATACACACAAAAAGACATTCCAAATCCAAAATACCACAGTGAAATATAAAAATGATTAAACTAATACTACATTAGATACTTCAAACCATTTCAAGTGTAGAACCATCTTAGAATCCACTTGAGCTTTAACTTCATTGCACTTATAATCTTCTTCAAACTAGTTAGTCATGCTTATACATCTGCATCACCTATTCCTGAAAAAAAGTTGAATGTAGGATCTGTTTGAATTTTGAATGATCTTTTACGCTTTTAACTCAAAAACAAAAAAGAAAAATAAAAAGATATAGAAGAGCACGTGGTAAAGTGCTTTGCGACTTGGGGATATCTCAAACATAATAAGCAAATGAAATGTCAGATATTCTTTTAACGTTTTTCTTCTAATTTTCTGAACATTAGCAAAAATGTTAACTTTGATTTTTTTATTTAAAAATTCAGTGAGGAATTATGTGCTTAATGCATGTGTGTAATGGTCCTATAGCATGCCAACTTGTGTTTTTGTGAACTTGAAATTAAATGTATGGCTTTTTTGATCTTGTTGGAATGTTTTTTAATTGAAGTACTGCTTTTTCTTTCTCAGCTTGTAATGTCCAGGCGCCGAATTCCATGCCTGGATTCATACTTAGACAAGGTATGTATCCCTCTATTAACTTTACCACCTGAAGTCATGAGCATCAATGCTGAATATCCCTGTTTATTCCTTTCGCACTAGCATGTGAGGCTACTTATGTCGAGTTGAACTAAAAGAAGTTGGCAGCTGTTAATTTAAGCAGATACTTATTTTCGCCTGTTGCCTTCTGTTATGGTGATGTGTGTCTTTAAAATGTTATTTCACATTTGTTGCGACTGTGATGTGGAAAAAGAACTGCTGCTCAAGCATATCTGGGACTTGCATGATTTCCTTTTGCTGAAAGAATAGGGTATTATTAGTTTGGATATAAAATTTCATCTTGGCTTGAAGTATATCAGATCGGCTGCGGTAACTTAAATGACTTAAAGTTCAGTGAAATCAATTATCTAGTTATTGCTTTTCTATTCATAACTCATAACTGTATTCTCAGTCATAATCAGACTTCAGCTTGACATAATGATAAATTTTAATGTCGCAGCAGTGAAATTGGAACTTGCTTTATTGATTAATCTGTGAAGCCCAATTCCCAGTGATTTATCTATGTTTAATTCATGGTACCTGGACATTTATCTGAATGAACTTACTAAGGTGTCAAAGTTTCAAGATATTGAAGGGTCATTAGAAATTTGAAAAATTGCCTTCCGCACTTGGATTCATGATGTTGGCAGGGTTGCCTTCATCAGTAAAGAGAGAATTAAACAGCTTGCTCATAGAATGTGGTCAGATGGACCATTCAAAATGAGGAATAAGGAATTCTGATGCTAATTTGCCAGATATGAAACCATAATTTTCGTGTATATATAGCTAATGTATGCATACATATTTATATGTACGTACGTACATATGTACCGGTATAGCTATCCTGCCAGATGCCAGACCATAACTCTTGTATATGTCAGATCTTAGAAAAGGTGAATATAACTGTACAGCGACTCCATAAGGTCTTAGAAAATATAACATGATGACATTGGAGCAAAAGATTAATGTTTTCTTGTAGTTGTCTTTCCTTTACAATGGACTGCTCTAACTTGTTTCTTAATAAATCTGGGCAGGTCAATATTGCTTTATGGCCACGTTTCAAGATGGTCTTTGACTTGCACCTCAACAGCTTGCGAAATGCCAATATCAGGACTCTCTGGGAAGATGATGTTCACCCACATTATGTCATAAGGCGCTATGCTGAGTTTACTGCTTCCCTTATTCACCTTAATGTAGAATATGGAGATGGGCAGGTTGGAGAACATGAAGGTTCAGTTTCATTACTTATGGTTAACTTGCACTAAACTGGCTTTGATGTTTGCTTCTAATTATTGTAGCTTGAACTGAATCTGGAGAGACTCAGAATGGCTGTTGATGACTTACTTGTCAAGCTAGCCCAAATGTTTGCAAAACAAAAGCTGCAAACAGTGTTCCTTATAAACAATTATGACATGACAATATCGGTTCTGAAGGTTAGAAGTTAATTTTTTTTCCATTGATAAACAAGAAATGAATCATGGAAAGTGCAAGTCAATGTCATCAATGTCAATGGGCAGTGCTTATACCAGATAATGGCATGCCCATGGCATTAGTTCCTTTTCTCTGAAGTTTAGCGAACCATCAAACCTGAAGTGTAATAATATTTTATAATTCCTAACCGAACATTTGACGTCATTCTGAGCAAATATTATGTAATTTGGTAGTCCAAATTATAGTAATTTCATTTGCTTTCAGGAAGCTGGTCCAGATGGTGGGAAAATTCAGCAGCACTTTGAAGAGCTTTTAAAGAATAACACAGCCATATTTGTGGTGAGCATACACTTAAATTCTTGCATTTCAAGAATGTTGAAATATTATAGTTATGTTTCTCTGACAAAAACCAACCCCACTTTATTATTTTCTTCGAGTATCAGTTAGGTGCCAAAGTAGACTTAGGTGATCAGTTGAAAATAAATTCATTACATTCTTCCAGAAACATTACTATATAAAATTTCATTATGTTCTTCTAGAAAACGTTAGTTTTTGGAATAGAAAATCAAATTCATATCACGTTTATCTATATTTGTAATGAGTACTTGATTAATTACCAAGAACATAAATACTTGGTGATGATTGCAATCACAAAGTGCATACATTATGAGTTTCCTTAATGCAGATGGAATTAGTAGGGTTTTCTAATCAACATTATGATCAGCATCTGTATATTTCTTGAAAAATTTGCATGTCAAGCCTGTTGTTCTTGATTGTAGTGTCAATATTGGAGCATCTTAATAATTATATACTCAGCTGAAGAGATTGTCCTTATGTCCAATTTTATTGCAGGAAGAACTGCTGTTGGAGCATTTTAGCGATCTTATCAAGTTTGTAAAGACGAGAGGATGTAAGTGTTGAAGAAAATCTATGCATATCATTTTATCTCAAACCTGCTCATGTTCCCTAACTAATCATCTCATTGCAGCTGAGGATTCAAGTACTAGCACTGAAAGACCTATAACTATTGCTGAAGTCGAGCCGATTGTGAAGGACTTTGCAAGCAGATGGAAAGCTGCTATTGAACTTATGCACAATGATGTCATTACTTCTTTCAGCAATTTCTTGTGCGGTATGGACATTCTAAGAGCTGCATTAACTCAACTTCTTCTTTACTATACGAGGCTTTCTGATTGTATAAAGAGGATAAATGGTGGGTCTACCTTGAACAAGGATCTTGTTTCAATTTCGTCCATAATGTATGGGATCAGAAAATACTCGAGGACTTTCTAAAACATTTTTCACATTTCGTTTCGTTTTACCGTCTTTCTTGTCTTTGTTTTTTCTTTTTTCTTTTAGAGTCTCTTGAATCACTGTATTTACGTTAAAGGCGTCTCAATTGAACATCAAATTGGTATCGTGGCATTTTGTAAGATCTTGGGTTTTCAAAGAAATCATTTTATGACTTCGAAATATATGTAGTGATCCTTGTGATAGTAGCAAGAAGTAACTCTCCTCATGCCAAATTTCCAGAATTAATTTTACTAGTTCGGGGCTTGATTGTTACACTAATTTTCTTTTTATAGTATATATAGGCGCCTGAGTTGCCATTCTCTGAATTTTCTATTTTGCTAAGAAGTTGTATGTTCTATTTCCTTTAGGGGTGTACGTGAGCCAGGCTGGGTCGATTTTTATTAGAACCAAATCAATCCAATTATATCAGTTTGGATTGGGTTGGTTTTGTCGGTCCCC
>MCJB01020792.1:44412-62922 GCA_002018475.1 Nicotiana obtusifolia
CCCCAACAAAGGTTTTCAGATTTTTTTTTGCATGAATATTATTTCAATCTTACTTTGTTAAAATTTTGATAAGTAAATATTTGTTCAGTAAAAATAAAAAAAAACTGACAATATATGATCTATTAAAATATTTGTATGGAAGAATTTTTCTAGTAACACATGATAGTAATTTTCTTAGTCGTCTAACAATAATTTTTTGTTGATGTAAGCTTTAAAGGTTACCTGAGTTTAATAATTAAACACAAAAATCAATATGAAACCTAAATAATGATATGTTCTATTTATTTCTAAATTACCGATATACAATTAATAGACATATCAATATGGAAGAACAAAAAGATTAACGCATTTCAATAACACTTGATAAAATAGTAATGATACATACTACTATTTTAAGTGACTAACAATAGATGTACTTTATAGGTGTATTAAATATTACATCTCATGAGAGGAACACAGATATTTTTAGATATTTTTTGGAAATTTTTTTATATAAAGTCTTAAAAATATATATAAAAATTATGTATTTATTTGTCGGAAGATACAAGAGTTTAATAGACATATCAATATGGAAGAACAAAAAGATTAACGCATTTCAATAACAATTGATAAAATAGTAATGATACATACTATTATTTTAAGTAACTAACAAAGATGTACTTTATAGGTCTATTAAATATTACATCTCATGAGAGGAACACAGATAATTTTAGATATTTTTTGAAAAAAATTCTATATAAAGTCTTAAAAATATATATAAAAATTATATATTTATATTTCGGAAGATACAAGAGTTTAATAGACATATCAATATGGAAGAACAAAAAGATTAACGCATTTCAATAACACTTGATAAAATAGTAATGATACATACTACTTTTAAGTAACTAACAATAGATGTACTTTATAGGTCTATTAAATATTACATCTCATGAGAGGAACATAGATATTTTTAGATATTTTTTGAAAAAAATTCTATATAAAGTCTTAAAAATATATATAAAAATTATATATTTATATGTCGGAAGATACAAGTGTTTAATAGACATATCAATATGGAAGAACAAAAAGATTAACGCATTTCAATAACACTTGATAAATAGTAATGATACGTACTACTTTTAAGTAACTAACAATAGATGTACTTTATAGGTCTATTAAATATTACATCTCATGAGAGGAACACAGATATTTTTAGATATTTTTTGAAAAAAATTCTATATAAAATCTTAAAAATATATATAAAATTTATATATTTATATGTCGTTTGGTTAAGATTTTTTTACTCAATAACCAAATTAAACCAAACCTAATAAGGTTTTTTAATCGGTTTGATTTGACTTTTCAATTTGATGCGGTTTTTAGATTATGTTTGAACACCCCTAATTTCGTTTATCAAACTTCATCTTTGCTGATACATGTAATTTAAATTTTAACAACTTATTATCATTAAAAAGCCCTACCCTTTTTCTAAGTTTTTTCACCAATTTAATAAATGTCGAGAAGAGTAACAAGCTAATATTGCTTGGCAGTATCAGCAGAGCTACTACTTTACATCTTGAAATTTTTCACATCACTCGTATCTCTAGAGATATACTTTGAAAATTTTCTTTTAGATAACTGTACATTTTTTCGTTTTATTTTCTTTTGGTAGCAGTTGAAATTATTAAAATATACATTTGTGAAAAGATAAAAGCATTTTGGGTTAAAACTGTCACACTCCAACCTCGGGAGGTATTACTGGCACACGACGCTTGAAAGCCCGTGCAAACCAACATCCATACTTAGACTTTACAATATGAAGTCTGGGTCCAACAAGGCCTCCAAGTATAACACCTAAATGTAAAAAGTATTCACAACTATGGAAGAACCTTTCAACTTTTTTGTATATACACAACCATTGCCAATAGAGTTGTAGCTATATTTACATACACACTGAACACTAGCCTGCAAGCCTCTAAGAGTACCATAATATACAACTTGGTTGGAATAGGGGCTCATCATACCCAAAATGATAGAGACACACATTCCAATACCTATCGACTTCTGTACGGCTACTACGGAGAAGTGGAGTGTGATAACCAACCACTGAAACATGCATCCTGTGGGCATGAACACATCGCCCAGAAGAAAGGAGTGTCAGTACGAAATATGTACCGAGTATGTAAGAGGGACAATGTATGTAAACCAAAGGCATAACAGAAGAGATATGAACACACAAGTTTAACCTGAATACCGAAGACAGGTCACTGGGGCGTGCACTACAGTAACCATGAATCATGAATATATGCAAGTTTTGTAAAAGTTAAGCCACTAATTGGGGTTATGCATTACATATAATATCATTCAGCCACTCTTTGGGACATATCATTTCATATCTTACCCAACCTCATAGAGGACTCAGTAAAATCTCATGCTTTCATCACATCATACCCAGCCTCAGGAGGTCTTGGTTGTGCCTAGCCTCAAAAGGACTCGGTAATATTTTATATCACATTATTACGTACTCGGCCTCATAGAGGACTCGATAATATTTCACATCATGTTTCATCATATCTAATTGATAAGTGATTACACAATATGTGTCATACCCGGCCAATTATAGCGCGACTCGGTGCAATAGAGCAAACACATATATATAAGTGTAATACAAGACCAATTTCTGGAGATGTCAAGGTTAGACCTAGAGTGAATTACATTTCATGACCTCATGACACCATCTGAGAACATCTCAAATTTGAAAGAAAATGCCACTAACAAAGAATGAATAAGAACATAAATATCATTTATCACTAAAGGCTTAGAACAACTCAGTCTTACAACAGAAAGATTGCTCATACGGGAATGCTTATATCAAGACATGCCAATGAAAGAAAGTCGCCTTACATATTTTTTTGAAGGATCACCTACGCTTTCTGAGTTCTTCACTTCTATAGTAATTATATTTACTTCCAAATGAATTTCCAAAATCAGTACCACAAGAACATAGATGGTACAGTGATGATCACAAGCTCCTTTACTTAGCCTTAAATCGTTTAAGAAATTCTTAGAAAGCTTCAGAGCATTTTGGGTGCTAAAGATGACAATATTCTGCAACCTCAAAAAGAAGAATTCTATGCTGTTTTTATATCCAATCTAGAAACTCCACCGCCCCAAGTTTCAAACGGGTCGCCCCACCCTGCCCACTGCTTCCGGTGGAACAGCTGGTTAAAATATGATGAAGCATAATCACACTTTTGTTCCCATAACGTGCCGCCGATCGATTGGCTGTGCCATAAGCCAAACTCATTAATCTTCAACTTTAGAAGTAAATAAAAGGTATGGAGTGTAACATAAAACATAAAAAAGGAAGACTTGGGGCAAATTAATAAATGAGAAATGGTTTGGGAGAAAGCTATCACTACTAGAAAACTGACAAAAATCGTCCACAACATACCGACTGAAATCGATCAGAAGAGGAAATCGACCGACATCGGCCGAAAAATGTGTAAATTGGTCGCAAAAGTCAAATAAAAAATTTCACATAAAGATACCGACCACTATCGGTCGGAAAAAGTGGTCCCACAACTAAAGAAACACTGCTATGTCTGACACATATGAAAATTTCGACCGATGCTGGTCAGTAAATGGTCAATATTGGACCAAAACCTGGTGAGACTTGCATATTATACCAAAAAAAATTTAATTAAAAAATATCAAGTACACCGCTCAAAATCAGTCGGAAATTTTAATTTATTTTTTTCCGCTCAGTGCCAATTATTTTTTTCCATAATAAAATAATTTTTTAAAATTATTATGAGGTTACCCATCGATTTCGGTCGATATTAGTGGTAAAAAATGATCAACCACTTATAAATTATTGTTATTTACAATCTATATATATATATATTCCTTAATCGTGTAATTTGATCGAGTAGATGTTGTTGTTGCTACAACTTAAGTATTAATATGGCACTACATATTATAGAACTATACATTTTATTTTTAAATGTGTTATAGTAAGTATTAATCGAAATAATTGAATTTTTAATTGATCCACTGATGAAATATCCGAGCAAAGTACTAATAAAGTAATCGGAATAAAACGTTCAAGACTCGGTCAATTGTACACAATTTGGAGCATCTAGTAACTCATTATACTAGAGCATCTAGTCACTTAAACGTAAGATTAATAATGCAGGTACGTGATAAATAAAATGTTTAAAATGTTCACTTAAACTTTAAGATTTGTTTTCTTATTTATTTATCGATCATGCATTCGAGCGAAGTAATGAACAATTGAGAATAAAGCATTAACGCTTGCCATATATATGTAAGTGTAAATTATCATAAATGAAATAAATCATACACTCTATTATAATTTATTACACATATACGGAATATGAAGTGTAATTGATACGAAAGCACACGGATGATAAACATTATATTTATAATTGATCGAATGTAATTGATATAGTCGTTGTATCCAACATGCTATGATACACTTAGTGTCTTAGTAAATAGATTATAAAGTGTATCATTGATGTAATGCTTGGTAAAACTTAAGATGTAATGGTATATAATAATCTAATTATATATTATTTTGTTACAATGTTTAAACACAAATATCAGGTGCAAGTTAGTTAAAAAATTTGATTAAGGTACAAATTAGGAGTGCCAAAATTAACCCAAACCCATTTGACCCGCCCAAACCGCTCAAGTTTTAATGGGTTGGGCTGGGCTACATTACAAATGGGTTATGTTTGGGCACAACCCAGCTAAACCCATCTACTTCCAATAGCCCAAACCAGCCCATAATTTTTGGGTGAAATTCGAAAATAGTCAGATTTACAAGTGGTAAGTGAAAAATAGTCACAGTTTCAAAAGTAATCGAAATTTAACCACTTTTCATATTAAAATAAATCTAAACAAAAACATTGTTCAAAATTCGTAAAATATTTCCGCGTAATATACTGGAGTTCGAATTTTTTACATGTGAACTTCCACATAATATGCTGGATGTTCATACATAGGTCCTCCAATCTCCAGTATATTATGTTGGAACTTTTTGTGTACTGGAGTTCCAGCATAATATGCTGGAAGTTCATACATAGGTGCACCAATCTCCAGTATATTATGCTGGAACTTTTCGTGTTGTAGCAAAGTAATAATTATTTTTCAGTAACTTTGCAAAGGCTTATTATTTTTCAATTACCAATCCGAAAACTGGCTAACCCGTGCTATTTTTACTTACTTTTGCCCAAACTGACCCGTCAGTAGCCCAAAAGATTTCTTATACGGTGTCACTTTTTCTTCTTTTCTTTTATGACAAGCTTGAAAGACCATATTGGGCATGAGATATACTTAGTGGCTAACGTTTATCTTCTTCCAACCTAAATCGATGTACGAGAAAAACATTTTAATACCTTTTATAGTTTCTCATGTTCTAATTTTAGTTAGTAGTGCCACTAGGAAATTGTATAAAATAATTTAATTTAGCATTTACTTTTTGCTTTAGTTTCAAATATTATTAATAATTCTTTAAATATAGATCTTCTGCTGCAAGCTTTTATAGTGAAAGACATTATATATTTGAGAATATAAAGAACAAGCAGCTTAATTACAAACTAGAATATTTCTAAAATTAACTAATTCTTCAAAGGAGATTAATAAATTAGATAAGAAAGTGTCATTATCTTGAAATTCTATCAAGTGGCCTTTGTTATACTCAGTGAAAAAGAGTGTTAATCCTTGCATCTGGGTTAGCTATACTTATTTGTATGAATTTTTTAATTTATGTAATATGTACGAAAAGTTGTTTGAAAATAATTGGTTGAGAATATTTATTAATATCTTCAGGGCAAAAAAATTTGGGAAGCTATGACCCTGTGTTTAGCCCATTTTAGCCCAAGTAATGTTTTGGCTGGGTTGGGCATTAACTCATTTTGTGATTCAGTCCATCTTAACCCGCCCAACTACAGCCCGAACCGTCCATTTATCACTCCTAGTATAAATTAAGAAAAAAAGCATATATTAAGTGTGCAAAATGCTAAGAACAAAAAATTTTGTATGGTACAACTTTTGTAAGATGTTGATAAGACTACTGCGGAGGAGTACAGTCAGAGATTGCCACCGAATGAGCAGGACGAACCACCTTCTATTTCAGACGAAGAAGCGTAGAAGATTTGGTTGTATGGCACTTGATAGTCGACTCTCTCGGCAATGGAGAAGAAGATCGCAAAGCTATCAGCAGAGGTTGAAGAGGCGAAGGCTAGAGAAGAAAAGAGAGATCAACAATTTAAATAGCCTTCAAGGTCAGCTAGAAAAGAGAGACCAACAATTTAATCCCTTCAAGGTCAGCTGGCCAATCTTCTAACTAATGGTACTTTTTCGATTTCCCGATCTCGTGAGTCTTCCCTAGATGCTACTCCTTCTCATCATGATCCTTCAAACCGTACAGATGATGAAGCTTCTAGTAGTGGGGATGGAGATGATGCAGTACAAAACACTCCTTGAATGGTGTTTGTACTGTTGATATTCTTTTGTTGATATTATTTTGTTATTGAACATTTGTATTGTTGTTGTTATTGGCGTTGTTGGTTAATTGTTGTTGTTGGTTTTGTTTAATTATTGTTGTTGTTTAATTATTGTTATAGCGTTTAATTGTGGTTGAATGGCAGCAATATAATGCTGTCATTATAGGATAGTTTTTGGTTGTAATTGGCAGGTGGTGTAGCTTAAAAGTAGTTATATTTTGCTAGTTTTTTTCAGTAACAGACCGATTTTCGATCGATTTCAGTTGGAATTCTCATATTAAAAACCCAGAAATTCATAATTACTGACGGACTTTGGCCAGTAATTTCAATGTGCAATCTGCAGAAATTTGAAATTACCGATCGACTTCAATCAGAAATAATATTTTTTATTTATTTATATTAGAACAATCTGATCGATATCGGTCGGTATATTTAATTGTCATCAAAATGTGTCAGATAAAATGGTCAACTCTTGGTTGAACAGACTGACCGATTTCGGTTGGAATTTTCGAATGACTGTGGTCATTTCATTTACCGACCAGCCTTATTTCGACGAATTCAAATCGGTCGAAAATCGATCAGTTTTCTAATATTTTCGACTGATTTCGATCGGTTTTCGTGGAATACTTTTGACAATTTTATTAAAATGCGATAGTAAAAATTTTTGGTGATCTCCAAGACTCCAACCGATCTAATTGTCGAGATCTGGTCCCCTGCAGTTGACAAGCAATTAGCAAATAGAAATTAAAGCCTCAGATGGACATGGTGCCTCCAATTCTATGATATCCAGACTCCAATCACTACTTTGAAAGATGAATCAAGCACAGAGTGGCTAAAACAACAAAGCACTAGAATTAACTTTTTCTGTTTAGAGACATTATTTACATAAAAGGAGAAAGGAAAGGCCACATGGGGTTGCTTTAATTGCCTCAAGACGGAGTTCAAAACCCACCATCGGCTTAAAGGTTTTTACCTATCGAAAACATCTCTTTCTACCTTCCCTTATTTACGGAGCTGAGAGGAAAAGTAACTAACAAGATTCAACTATATTTGGTATGACCAAGAGGTTACAAGAGTCGAAGTTCTGAGGCAGTTGGGTGTTTATTTTGAAATAAATATTCTTAATTAAGCGATTGCCGTATTTCTCCAAGCTGGAGTTATTGAACACATTAATTGATAAAAATAAAAAATAAAATTGCATGACCATTGTTACTGGCTAAAACTTATTCTCTAATTCTTGAGGCCACTACTTGTACGCCAGTTATTTTACCAAAAATCACACTCATCAGCCAACATTTAACGTTTTACTTATTATCTACTACTAGGTGTATTATTAGTCATTACTTATGATCTCACGTTCTCATAAAGGGTACCAATTAACCACTATACACTTACTTGTTTTGTTGAAAACTTTCTACACCTATACATAGGAGTTTTCTCTCTCTCTCTCTCTCTCTCGTGATGCATGAAAAAGAAATGAAAGAGTATTGTAAGAAGGAGAAATTTTCTAAATACTCCGTTATATTAAAAACGAAGGCTACTAAATTAGCTAAACTACGTGGTTGGTGGTTATCCATGGATGTCCCTTGGACCACAACTGTGAGCTCCTTATATTCCATCAACATAAGTTATAAATTGAGCGTTTTACTAAAATTAATGTTATTGTGATCAACAATTTATGCAGGTTAGTTTGAGTGAGGCCATAGGACCATTGTATTCAGAAGGGAACAAATCAAGAATTAATATTATTAATTTCAACTGCAGTGAAGCTCAATCTCTGCACCTTAATTATTTTGATTTTTATTATTTATTTTCTACTATACTTATATTTTTACCAACACTCCATTTAATAGTAATTTATATATATTAGATAGAAGTTTCATAAAATATAAAATCCAGGTAACTAAATTCAGCGCCTAAGTTGTAGCAAATGTAATCTTCATGCAATGAACTGCTAACTGTTATACTTTGCCAAATCATGAATAAAGACAACGGGAGGAATGCTAGTAATCAACAAGGAATTAGCAATTGGCATCTCCTGATTGGGTCACCACAATGATCTTTTCACCTAAGACTCTTATGAAACAGGAACCCGATCGAGGAGATAGATAGCTAGCTAGCTA
Source organism: Nicotiana obtusifolia (assembly GCA_002018475.1). NCBI lineage: Eukaryota > Viridiplantae > Streptophyta > Magnoliopsida > Solanales > Solanaceae > Nicotiana > Nicotiana obtusifolia. Next base: position 53,051 of record MCJB01020792.1, read on the forward strand.
GATATTCCTACTGAACGATGAGGTGGGGAAGCTAAATTGATAACTCTTGAGGCTTTTTTCTCTCTGTTTTTGTGGGGGTGGGGGCAGCCAGCAATGGATTATGTTTCTTCCGAACGCCTCAAATTATACTTGGTTAAGTCTTAATAAGGCGAGGGTATATTAATTAACTATAAGTTAGTAGTTATAAGAGTGTCGCATATGTCATATATTAACTAAAGCTGCCTTGAGAAAACTCTTTAATGTCTTATGGCTCATTTAGTTGCACTCTGTTATAAGAAAAATCAAATTAGGGTGGATGTCTATTTTCCTCCATAATCTTCCTCTCAAATGCTTAATGACATATTTCTTCATTTTTCATGTCTATATAAAGGCATTGTAATAGATGAAAAAAACACATAATTGAAGAAGAAATAAAATCTCTTCCTTCTCTCTATCTCCATTTTTTGTTCATGTTTTACTAAGTTGCTTTTATTTTATAACATATTATCAGCACGAGACTCTACCGTCTCAAGAAGCTCTTTGAGAAGACTAAGGTATAATTTTTCTCCTCTTTTAATTTTACTTATATTATGAAAAGAAAGTACGTTGCTCCTGAAATTTCGGGAAAGAACTATATGACATAAGTGTTGGATGCTGAAATCCATTTAGATGCAATGGGTCTTGGGGACGACATTAAAGATAGAAATAAAGCATCTACCAAAGATTGTGCTAAGGCCTTGATTTTCTTGCACCTTCACCTTGATGAAGGGTTGAAAATAGAATATCTTACAGTCAAAGATCCACTTGTTTCGTGGAATGGCTTAAAGAAAAGATATGACAACTTAAAGTTGGTCGCTCTTCCACAAGCACGATATGATTAGGCTCATCTGAGGATCCAAGAATTTAAGTCTGTTTCTGAATATAATTCTGTGATGTTCAAAATTACTTCTAAATTGAAACCATGTGGAGATAGTATCACTGACTATGATATGCTCGAAAAAACATTCACAATATTTCATGCCTCCAATATGGTCTTGAAACAGCAGTACCAAGAGAAAGGTTTCACGAAGTACTCTGAGTTGATTTCTCTTCTCCTTGTGGCAGAACAAAACAATGACTTACTCATGAGAAATCACGATAATCGACCCATTGGATCTACACCATTGCCCGACATGAATGAGGTGTATTCCCATTATGTTAAGCGTAGAAAAAGTCGTGACTGTGGCCAAGCAATATTCTTCTTTTCTTATGTGCTAATATTATATTATTCCACTTAACATAGAAAATTAGTACCAAATAAACGTTGGATTTTTTTTATGTCAATATGACTCAATTATTTAACGTACCAACAGTATCAATGTTGCACTTCGTTCAAGCAATCGGTTTGTAAGCCTAGTAATCTGAGTTCTAATAAAACGTCATTAACCTTTTCTTCAAGAAGGATGTCAATTAAGAGGTTACATGTATAACTCTGACCATTTTTATTTAGCATATTTTAGGAAATCTTTTTGTTATTTAACCATTATATAATATATTATTTATGGTAACTCGTTAATATGACTACAATAATTCGTCATTTTGTTTATTATACACCTTATGAACGTTGGTCCTGTTTTTAACGTTTATATAGTTTATTGTCTACTTTTATGTTTAGTTACCTTTATTTGCACACTCATTATTTCATATGTATTAATATGACTCAAGTTTTTCATGTTTTAAAATCATATGACAACCTAAAAATAATTGCATCATTTTTAGCTATGGAATATTTTGTATCATAATCAGAGTTTGCTCGAGATTGTATTAAAAGTCACTATTGAATCATTGGTTTAACTTTATTTTTCCCCCTTTCTCTGAAAATACTAATATTTATTCATATACTTCTTTTTGTATGTCAAACTATGGGAAGCAAATATGAATATCTCTCAAAGCAAACTTTGATCAAAGTTCAATTGTAAAATATTTGCTTAATTGATTCATGTATGACACATACAATATTCAAAGAGAAGAAATATTTCTCTCATTTAGATATGTGTAAGGCAGATGTTACTACAATTTCTGATAGTAGTAATCTAATTGAAGGCTCTGGAAGAGCTACTATAACTCTGCCTGATGAAATAATACTTATCATAGAGAATGCAATGTTCTCCTCCAAGTCCAAGAGGAACTTGTTGAGTTTTAAAGATATCCGTCGAAATGGATTTCATATTGAGACAATAGATGAGAATAATCTCGAATATCTCATCATTACCAAGAATGTCTCTGGCCAGAAAAGGGTTATTCAGAAGTTTCCATCTTTATCTTGTGGTATGTATTGGACAAGAATTAGTGCAATTGAGGCACATTCTATCGTAAACCAAAAGGTTACTGATTTCCAATATATTTGTACTTTGGCATGATCAATTGGGATATCCTGGATCAATTATAATGAGACAAATTATAGAAAACTCAAATAGGCATCCGTTAAAGAATTTAATGATTCTTTTAAATAATGAATTTTCTTGCACTTCTTGTTATCAAGGCAAGTTAATTATTAGACCATCACCAACAAAGGTTGGGATTGAGTCCCTTGCATTTTTGAAACGTAAAGGGGATATTTGTGGACCTATTCACCCACCTAGTGTGTCGTTTAGATATTTTATGATCTTAATAGATGCATCTTCTAGATGGTCTCATGTGTGCCTATTATCATCTCGCAACCTCGCATTTGCAAAATTAATGGCACAAATAATTCGATTACGGGCACATTTTCCCGATAATTCAATTAAGTTTATTCGACTTGATAATGCTACTAAGTTTTCATCCCAAGCATTTAATGATTACTGCTTATCAATTGCGATAAAAGTGGAACATCTTATAGCTCATGTTCACACTCAAAATGGCCTCGCAGTGTCTTTGATTAAACGTCTGCAATTGATAGCAAGATCGTTACTCATGAAAACGAGATTACCCACTTCTGTTTAGGGTCATGCCATTTGCGTGCAGCAATGCTAGTTCGTCTTAGACCGATAAATTATCATAAATATTTTTTGTTGCAATTAGTTTTGGGTCATGAACCTAATATATCCCATTTAAGAAATTTTGGGTGTATGTGCCAGCAGCACAGCCATACCGCACTAAGATGGGTCCCCAAAGAAGGTTAGGAATATATGTTGGGTTTGAATCACCCTCAATTATTTGCTACCTCGAAACGTTTGGGAGATTTGTTCACTGCTCGATTTGCAGATTGTCAATTCGATGAGGCATTTTTCCCAAAATAAGGAGGAGAAATTAGTGAAATCAAATGGAAAATTTCGTGAAAAAATCAATCATGGTCTCATCTTGATCCACTTGCCTCTATTTGTGAAAAATGGGTGCAAAAGATTATTCGTTTGTGGAAAATAGCAAATCAAATGCCAGACGCATTTACGAATCTGAAAAGGATAACGAAATCACATATCCCTGCAGAGAATGTTCCAATCTGTATTGATGTCCCTGTTGGACAATCTTCTAGTATCATAGCTAACGAGTCAAAAACACGCCTAAAGCGTGGCAGGTCATTGGATTCTAAGAATCGAAATCCTAGAAAAAGGAAAATAAATTATCAAGATGACACTATGAATGAGTCCCATAAAGAAATCCATGATTTAACCAATCCTGAGATTGATGAGGAAATCAATGAGCCTGAGACTCAAGAAAATAAGGAACAATCAATAAACCCAATTGATATTGAGACAGATTTGAATCGATTGAACATAATGGTAGATTATGTCTTTCCATACAATTTTGCATCTAGCATTATGCAAGATAATGAGGATCTTGAACCTCAATATGTTGGAGAATGTCGACAAAAACGTGATTGGCAAAATGGCAAGAAGCAATCCAATCTGAGTTGGATTCACTTGCGAAACGTGATGTTTTTGGATATGTAGTCCACACACCTAATGGTGTTAAACCTGTTGGCTATAAATGGGTCTTTGATCCAATCCAAACAACCTACCTTTACACCTCACTTAATAATGAGATATACATGAAAATTCCCGAGGGATTTAAAATGCCTGACGCACATAATTCAAAATCCCGAAAAATATTTTCAATCAAATTACAAAGATCTTTGTATGGTCTAAAGCAATCAGGAAGAATGTGGTATAACCGCCTTAATGAGTATTTATTAAAGGAATGTTATATAAATGATGTCATTTGTCCAGTGTTTTTATAAAGAAAACAACATCGGAGTATGTTGTACTTGCTGTATATGTTGATGACATAAACCTTATTAGAAATCCTACAGTACTAAAAGGCAACTGATTATTTAAATAAGGAATTCGAGATGAAAGATCTCAGAAAGACAAAATTATGTATTGGTTTGCAAATTGAACGTTTGGTGAACGGGACTTTTGTTCATCAATCTACTTACATAAAAAAGGTATTAAGATAATTTTACATGGATGGAGCATATCCATTAAGTACCCCGATGATTGTTCGATCACTTGATGTGAATAAGGACTCATTCCGACCTCAAGAAAAGAATGAAGAACTTCTTGGTCCTGAAGTACCATATCTTAGTACAATTGGTGCACTAATGTATCTTGTTAACACTACAAGGCTGACATAATTTTTTCCAGTTAATGTCTTAGCAAGATATAGCTCTGCTCCTACAAGGAGACATTGGAATGGATATTAACACATATTGCGGTATCTAAAGGGGACTACCGATGTGGGCTTATTTTATGCCAATTATTGCAGTCCCGATCTTGTTGGTTATGCCGATGATGGGTATTTATCTGACCCATACAAGGCTCGATCTCAAATAGGCTATATGTTTACATATGGAGGCACTGCAATATCTTGGCGATCGACTATGCAATCAATCGTGGCTACTTCATCTAATTATGCTGAGATAATTGCTATTCATGAAGCAAGTCGAGAATGTGTATGATTGAGGTCTATAATACACCTTACTCAAGATAAATGTAGTTTGAAGTGTGACAAACTACCCATAATTTTGTATGAAGACAATGCAGCATGCATAGCCCAATTGAAGGGAGGATTCATAAAAGGAGATAGGACAAAGCACATTTCACCAAAGTTATTTTTCACACATGATCTTCAAAAGAATGGTGATACAATGTGCAACAGATCCATTCAAGTGATAATATGGCTGATTTATTCACCAAATCTCTACTGACGTCAACCTTCAAGAAACTAGTGTACAAGATTGGAATGCAAAGGCTCAAGGATGTGAATTGATGCACTCATCATGGGGAGTTAATACGCAATGTATTCTTTTTCCCTTACAAGGTTTTGTTCCACTGGATTTCCTTGCAAGGTTTTTAATGAAGCAACCAAAAAATGTATTTCTAAATATGTGTACTCTTTTTCCTTCACTAGGATTTTTTTTTCTAATAAGGTTTTAACGAGACACCTTATTTATGGACTTCCAATGGGGAGTGTTATAAGAAAAATCAAATTATGGTAGATGTCTATCTTCCTCCATGATCTTTCTCTGAAATGCTTAATGATATATTCAATGACATATTTCTTCATTTTTCATGCCTATATAAAGGCATCGTAATAGAAGGAAAGAACACACAATTGAAGAAGAGATAAAAATCTCTTCCTTCTCTCTATCTCCATTTCTTGTTCATGTTTTACTAAATTGCTATTTTATAACACACTTAACGAAGGTACAAATATTTGTTATTCAAATTTTAGTTATTAAGTATATTTATTTTTTAATTTTCCAACCACTTAATAGACCCGATTTTGAATGGTTAAGATCTATAACAAAGCATTTATATCATTACGATGCCATTCGTTCAACATTTCTATAAAAATGATGCTTCACCATAATTCCATCCTTTTCACCCCTAACGGCGCCATTATCAACTACCACCACCCACAACCACCATTCTCACGACAATCATCACCATTACACAACAATCATCACCATCAGCCACCAGCCACCAACCACCAACCACCAACCACCAACCAACAACTGCCATTGTTAGTCTCACCACCACCAACCACCATATAGTTTTTTAATAATATATTATTGATATAGTATTAAAATAATTATTGTTTTATTTAAATTTTATATTTATTAATACCTGAATAAAGATAAGTTTTATACGCCTAGATATTAATAGAATAATAAGTCATAATTTTTAGTATTAAGATCTTAATACAATATATTAATATTTCAAATGAATATATTCAAATTCAAATGTCTAATCTTAAAAAATATTTATATATTTAGATGTGTATTCAAAATTAACTTGTCTTACTAGGAGCCTCAGCCTTCTTGAACCAACAAAAATAATAGGTATAATTTAAATGTATAATTCTACCCCAACAAGTAAATTGGAAAAAAAACTAAAGAGAAAGAAAACTAAGGTGCTCAGGTAGGGGAAATTCCAAGGACGACAGATAACATTAGTCCATCATAGACAGCGCATTAGCAAAATTAAACAAAGTCGTTTTTGACACAGCTGAAATAAAAACAGTAAGTTGCTTAAGTAGAGCATCCATTCTCAAGCATCCCGTGATGGAGAATGAATCTTCTTCCTAGTTATAATCCAAACATAGGCTTATACATATAAAGAGTATCAAATTTCAGCTCAAATTACAGAGAAGAAGAGAGAGAGAGAGAATGACAGAGAATTGAAGATGACCTGAGTCCTAACCATGGTAGATGAGTCTAGTTGAAGAAGTACCCAAGAGACCCCAAAATATCTCCCTAGGGTAACTAACTTCTGATGCATGGGAACTCCATATCCATTTAATGGAGTTCCTAAAAAAGTTAAATGCAATATGATAAAGCTAAACAGATTAACCAATATTATCCACTATCCCTCCTACATTTTAAAGTAAAAGGGGCTAAAATTACCCAATTCTAGCTCCCGCCTAGACTTTTTACAACATTAAAAACAAATAAACATCAACAGTAAATTCAGACAATTTCTCTTATCCTCAAGAGACATTGCTGGCTTGTTAGACACATAGTGTGTGATTATAAAAATGAAAATTTAAAAAAGATTTTCAAAAGGTGATTGAGCCTAGTCTAAGTTCTAAAATCCTAAGACTAGTTAATAGTTAGCAGTAACAAAAACTTGGGACATCCTCATGCCCATGATTTCACAAATATTTCTATAACATCTACAAGTTAATAGGAGTAGCTTAAGTTGGAGGGATTAGCCATTTCAAGATCCATATTAAAGTGAAGTTGAAAAGACTACAAGTTGGAAAATTCTTGAATTTACATTTCTTTTTTTTAAAACTAAAACTAACTCGGAACTTTTTAGTTGAGCCCTTCACAAGCAAAATCTTAAAACAATTTGCTCAGCCTTTTCCAGGGCTAAGCTTTTATAAAAAAGAAAGATAAAAGATGATGACCAACTCAGCTCTTTTGATAGTTTGAGTTGGTGATGATGAGATGCATATGCATGCTTTGTTTCTCTCTTGAAGGACCCTTTCCTTACAAGAGAAGAAATGGTATGGAGAACTTTTACTCCACAGTTTTTGAACGTACCCCTTTGGGGGGCCTTAAGCTTCTGGAAAAAGCCCGTGTTCTATACGCGGGCCTCCATTTGACAAAGAGAAAGATGCAAGAGAACCATGGTTAGGCCAAAGATCCTTCAGTATTTTTTTCAATTACCATTGTAGATGATCAATATTGTATCGATCTCTCTTGACCAGATGACAATTATAAAGTCTCTCTTAACGATGAGGTATTGGTGCACGCAGCGTCATTGTCACGCCTGTGGCACAGCAAAACAAACTGTCAAAGATATTAGTACCTCCTTCCCATCTATAGTAGCGCAATTAAATTAATGAAAAAAAAAGGAGGGGTGGTTGGGATTGGAGGAAATTCACAAGGAGGAACTAGCTACTAGCAGTTAAAATTCCTTTCAAAGAAGTACTTTATTTCCATCAATTACCACATAGAAAGGCATTAATGAAACAAATAAGAAACCAGATGATATTAATTGTTGGTAGGTCATAATTTGATGGCGAGCTTTAAGTTTGTTGACAGTTAGGTGTGTTGATATTGTAAAGTCAAAAAGCATTGAGTCCACGGATATCAATGCTAGCTTGAAAGTAAGGCTTCTCTGAGATATAGAGGCCTTTTCTTAGTTGTAGACAAACTGATCAAATTGACTCTGACTTGGAATTTATTTCAAGTACATGCAGGTAAAGTGAAAAAGATAAATTTCCAAACATAAAGCAAACATTAAAAGGGTAAGGGCTTTAAGAAAGTGTTGGTTCTCTTTCGCAATGCCTAATTAAGTTTTCGGCTGAACATAACATATTCAAATTACTTCTTCGGTCGGTTTCATTTTATATGATTGACTAGATACGTAGTTTTAAAAAAAAAGAAAGACTTTTGACAAATATCAAAAGTACTTAAATCTCATGGTATTAAACAAAGTAAAAACTAAAGAGAAGATTTGATTGGGTGTTATATACAAACCTGAATGCAGTGCAGGCGAGGGAGCGAGGGAAATGGGGGTACCATAGTGCTGTGCTGGGTAACCCCCGCCAGTGGAGTTGATAGCAGCAGCTGAATACTGGAAGAGATGGTGTGGGTACTGAACCCCGCCGTACCCCTGGCTGGCGGCTGTGTAGCCAGTTGTTGCTCCACCATTTCCTTCTCCAAAGTTCATGTAAGGGTAAAAGGCAGCAGCTGCACTGGATAACACACCACTAGCTGCAGTGCCATACACTGGATATTGGCTAGCTGCTCCTCCATACACGCTATAGTAACCCTGCACAAATTAACAAACATCTCATACTAATGTCTAGCATTACTCTACATTAGTAATACTCCATCCGATCCGTTTCATTTCATATGAAAGTGATTGATTGGACACAGAATTTAAGAATCATTTTGTCATGTACCAAACATATCATTTGAACTAATAGTCTTAGACATGTCATAATATTTTTGTGGTTATAAGATAATATTATTAAGGTAAAATGAAAATGCGAAAATTCATATCCGCCCCAACTTGTTTGAGATTGGATATAGTTGTTACTTTTATTGTATAAGATAATGTTCATTAAGGTAATTAATGGGAAAGTTAAATCAAATATAAAAATGTACTATTATTTTTTTAAAATAAATTAAAAAGGAAAGTACCATACAAAATAAAGAAAAGGGAGTATAATGTTTACTAAAAATAGAAATATTGATCGCATTTTGGTTTAGGTAATTTTGGAGAAGATTGAATTCCATTACAAGTACAGTATTTGTTTAGACTGAGAATTTGCTCAGAAGTCTGACAAAGTTTATTGACGGGTGAGACTGTAAAGGAGTAAATTTCATGCATGCCACAAACTGAAGTTCAAGATTCATGCCTTCTTTAGATGGGGAAAAGGAAATAAAGGTCAACAATTAGCTTTTGACTAAAACCACATGATTCCTGCTTTGGACATCGTGCATTCCAACTGCGTCACCACAAACTTGTCCTTGACTCATAATACTCCGTCGTTTTCTATAGCGTAATAAGATTAAGCGATAGGTATTTTTTTCAAATGAATTAATAAAAAGATGATGTCACATCAAATGAAATAAATTAGATGCAAATTCATTCCTTTAACAACCAAGTAACATGCATACTGTAGTTCAACTGTTAAATGAAAGATACATAAGGAGTCGAAAGAAAAGGATGAGATAATGGGTACAGACCGTAGGGTAAGTGTAATCTGGCGAGTAGGGAGAGTACCTGACAATTTGTCACAAGAAAACGAAACCAAAAAACATTAGAATGTGAAACTTGGTATACAAGTTTTCTAAGTGAACAGCTTGAGAGTACAATGTACAATATCAATTAATGCATGAGTCATTTCTTGTCCTAGGATGAGCTGTGTATACATGATAATGTCGACATTACCATGTTGAAAGAGGGGGG
>MCJB01020792.1:71416-114520 GCA_002018475.1 Nicotiana obtusifolia
CCTCCCCCCACGCCCCTACACTGATGTATTTCAATCTAATAATCTTTCTGTTTAATCCAAAAAAATAGTTTCCAAGGTGAAAGCAATTAATTTTATATGTTGGGCCACAAGCAACCGATTCGATCCAAAAAATATAAATTTTCATAATACAACATAATAAAGAAGTGAGAAACAAATTCAATGACAAATAATATAATAAAAATAAAGCAGAGAAGAGATAATTCTTATTGGATGATCCTCGATAGGATGAGCAGCCGAACAAAGCTTGAAGAGCCGAACTATGGCTAACTTGGGAGCAAGACGCTATAAATTACAATATATAGAACTGGAGAGAAGAAAATTAGCTAATTACAATGGTGGTAAAGTGTATCTATTTATAGGGCTAAATGTAAGTAACCATTCTCCTTGAATTATGGGTTCATTATGAGCATTTACTTAATCCATCCATTACTTTTGTAAGACTTGTAACTACTGAGTAAATGCTGGAATTCCGTAACTGATGAGTTAATTCCGTAACTCATGAGTTAATTTCGTAACTAATGAGTCAATCCCGCGCCTGTTGAGTCAATCCCGTGCCTGTTGAGTCAATCCCATGCATGTTGAGTCAATTTCGTAATTGTCTTGTTCAGCCCGTTACAACCAATTATTGCATTTATAGTACGTTAAATAATTGATTTGTAACTGATGCCGTGATGATGGTAAATCCCATATAATCCAGGATTAATTGATTTTTTTCTCATTTGTAATTATGAGCTATTCCCCCGTACTTGATTCGGGGCAATTCTGCGATGATCAATTTCGAAACTAACAGGCACGGTATGAGTATGTTCAGTCCCGAGGGTGTTTCACATATCACCTTTACATGTCATTCATTCACATTTCTCATAACTTTGCTGACACGTGTCGCCATTTAATAGACCCATGTGGCAAATCTATTTTCCACTAATACAGATAGTCCCCCCACTTTCCGGTTACTCAATGTGATGTGATCGAAAAGTGGAAGATTTTATCTTTTTTACCCTCGCCTCTGCCTCATTAAAAACCTTGCAGGAAAAATCCAATTGAGACAAAAATCGGACGAAGAAAAAAAGAGTGCAGAACTTAGAGATTCAAATGATAACTCTACCATTTATGTTCCTTTCGTCAATAATCGGTTGGTGATGAAAAAGTATTACTAACACATAAAGCTTGATCTCAGATTTTTAGTGTTCATACGAAACTTTTAATCATTGAGTTTTGACTCTTGGGTTTTTAGTTATACACGAAACTTTTATAACCTCACTGCCTTAGAGATCGAAGATGTTAATAACCACGAAATTTTAATTTTTAGTTTTGATAAAGTCCAGAAATTTTTTACATCTGGTTAACTTTACGATCGGTACATCCGACCGATAGCCATTTGATTAGATGATTTTAGAAGAAGAGTACTATGGATACTGATCAAGAGAGTGTCCTTGCACGTCTTCCAAAGAAAATATTTTATAAGGGGAGAAAGAGCTTTCCGAGGAGCAATTGACTTTTTGTATCATTTATTATAAAGTTAGGTCAAATTGACTAATCTTCAAGTATAAGTAATCTCCCTAGTGTTCTAGTTTTGAGGTATGAGAACTCAAACACTGGAATCATAATTTAACAGTCCCCAATTTAATAGTCCCTGGTAGGATACCTAGTTCCGATGTTGATTGACTTTCAAATGCTTCAGTTCTAACATAGGGACGATACCGTAGCTCTTTTTGTCAAATATTTTTGACTCTGCCAGGTACCACAGAGGTTCCAAAATATTGTCGAGGATCATGCCATATCTTAATTTGAGTTAGTCATACTGAATTTGATGAATTTTTGATCTAAAGTCTTATTACCGGAGTAATTTTTATTGCTCTCTTATAAATTTCTCGCATCATATATTCTAGTTGTCTGGGTCCCTGTGGAATTTTAGCTTTGGGACCCTTGAATATTCTCAAGTATAATTCTCCTTCAACAAGGCAGTACGAGATGAGATGCACTCAGAGTTGTCAAGAGCGTGCTTGTCTTTGGGTAAAGCCACATTCTGCAAGTAATGAATGAATTTATTTTGCTAATTCCAAATTAAATTACTCGAGCTTACCTCATTTTTATTCTAATTGATGATAGATCAGAGATCGCCTAAATAAGGGATGACTCGATCCAGAGACTATTTGATCCGGAAAAGATATTTCTCATAAGAGCCTGTAGTTGTTTCCGCAGTTTGTGATATCAGCAGTAGATCCGAGACTAGCACATCTGGCTCGGTTTTCTTGCGATGCATAGTTTCCTTTGATTTGATCACGATTTAAGAATCAATCTTTAAGTCAACATTTTTGTCTGAGTCCCCCTGCTAATTCGAGCCATGTAACATATGCTTCATACTCGGCTTCGTTGTTAGTAATAATATAACTTCTATGAATTGTCTAACTACGTTTTCGATAGGTGCATTAAGCATTGTTGCTAACCCGGAACTTTTTAACACTTGTGGAACTGATTGTTTAGAAGGTCCAGATCCGATATTTATCCCAGAAGTGATATGTATTTTGTTTTCAGCTTCGGGTAATATGTTCGAGCTAAGATTAATCATGAATCTGCTAATCTTGTGATTTTATAGTCATATGTGGTCGATAAATAATATCATATTCACTAAGTTCGACTAACCATTTAGCTAGCCTTCATGACAATTCATGTTTATGCAAAATATTGCGTAATGAAAATATATTGACAATGGGAATTGGATGGCATTAAAAATAAAGTCTTGGATTTGGGGTAGCTGCTATTAATGCCAACTTCTAAAAATATCAATATCTAGTTTTCGTGTCTAAAAGCCTTTATAATAGATATGAGATTGTGTACCTTTATCTACTTGAATTAAAATTGCATTTACCGAGACATCCAAGACAATTTGGTATATCAACAACCATCTTTCTCCTCGGAATTTTGAAAGTAATGATGGGTTGATGTTAGCTAACGAGTCCGGATGATTCGACTTTTCAGACTAAACCGATCTTTCGAAGTTTTATAACTATATCTTTTATTATTTGACTCCAATTTCTTCTTTTTCTTGACTGGATTATACCGCGGGGTCAATATTGAGCATATAAACTATTACCTCCAGTGGTATACTTGTTATGTTAGCATGGGGGCAAGCAAAGCAATTTGCGTTAGCACATAAAAGTTTAATCAACTCACCTATTCGGTGTCGAGTCTCGACCAACGTAAACCTTCCTATTTGGGAAGTCAATGATAGTTTCTAGTTCTTTAGCATTTGACCTCGTGGCTTCTGATTCTTTCGATTAAATATTTGTCTAATTGTCTCCAAAAATATTTGTCTAATTGTCAATGGCTATAATGAACCTTCTTCTTCGTAGTCTTTAATTCTCCATCCCGCACCTATCTTTTTTTTTTCCAGTTGTCAAGTGCAGTATTTTTGTAAGCAATCCCATGGGTATTCAACCCATGCTTTTCCTAACCTTCATTCTTCTCCTATGAAATTTTGCAATTTAGCGAGGTGATTCCTTACCTATTCAGGAAGGTCAGGATCTTTTTCAAGGCGTGAAGAAAATCCCATATCTCTTTGCTCGGACCTGTTTTTTAGATTTCTGCATTTAGATTCAGATCACCCAAGAACCACCTCCGTTTGGTCTTCAAACCTATTTTTGACTTTCAATTGAACCTCCGTGCCTTCCTCTATTTGAAGCCCGGTGTTGTAACGGTTATGCATATCATTCTCGTGGGGTAGTTGGGAATTCCAGAAGGTGTTCTATCCGCTTGTTCTTTTCTTTGATCTATTTTTGTAAAGTTAGAACTAAATTATGCAAATTAAAATTACGCGATGCATCGAAACCTCCTATTTCAGAACTATTTGGCACAAATTAGTTATAATCAGTTCCGATACTAATAGTTGTGGTACCAATATACCGATGCACATTCTCCATTTTTCTCTGCTTGTTGCTTACTTATCATTGTCATGGCTATTCTTCCCTTTTCACTTTGCATGGTAAAGCCATCTCCAACTTGGATGTCCTCAACTGTGTTGATTGATAAATTTCGGCTATGATGAAGGTTTTAACTGAAAACAAGCGAATATTAACAAAAATTGTTAGTATTTTTTGGATGAATAGCAAATTTGCTTGAGTTCCCGGTAACCGGAACCAAACTGTTTAACACAAAAATTAGTTTTCAACGTCAAATCAATTATTTTTTATAACGACCCGATCGGTCATTTTGTGTAATTGCGCCCAGTTACCCCTTTCATTGCTTCACATATGTGATTATGCTTTTATGACTTGCAAGGTTGATTAATTTCGTTCCGGGAGGCTTTCAGGTTGATTTGGACTCTTGATTCTAGACTTAGAAGCTTTAATTTGAAAATATTGACCAAACTAAAATGACCCTGAAACTATGTTTTTATAACTCTAATAGCTTCGTATCTTGATTTCGGACTTGGGCGTATTCCCAGAATTAATTTTGGAAGTTCGTAGGTTGATTTGTGTTGATTTGCGGGAATTTAGCAATTTTAAGTTGAAAATTTCGACCATAGGTTGACTTTTTGCTATTGAGCTCGAAAATTGATTTTGGGACTTGGAATTGGTTCGTTATAGCATTAAGAACTTGTCTGCAAAATTTAGCGTCATTCGGAGTTGAATCGATAAGAATCGGACGCACAGTTGTAATTTTAGAAATTCTTGAAATTTTCTTTAAATCATGCGTTTTAAAGTCCAATTCGTAGTTTTAGATACTATTTATGTGTTTTGATCGCGCGAGCGAGTTTTTATGATATTTTTAGACTTGTATGATGATTGGTTTGGAGCCCCGAGGGCTCGGGTGAGTTTCAGACGCTTAACGGAGTGTTGATAGAATTGAAGTTTGCTGGATTTTTTTCTGCAGGCCTCTGATCTCGCATTTGCGAGATATTGGTTCGCATTTGCGAAGTCAGGCTAAGCCTGCTGTGTTTGCATTTGCGAACCCATTGTTCTCATTTGCATAAAAGGCTAGGAAGGGGTCAGTTCGCATTTGCAATCCGTTCTGCGATTGGAGAAATAGCTGAGGGACGGGATTTTTTAGTTCATTCTCTCATTTTTTAACCCTAGACTCGGTAGGAGACTACTTGGAGAGGTGATTTTCACCTACAAACCTTGGGTAAGTGATCCTAATCTATTTCTAATCATATTCCATCAACTTATATTAGATTTTAACATCAAGATTATGTGAATCAAAGTAGATATTTATGAAACTTTATCAAGTTTTAAAAAATAAGGAATTGAGTTTTGAGAGTCGATTTGGACTCAGATTTTGAAATTAATCACATATATGAACTCGTGGAGTCACGGGTAGACAGAATCTACCATTGGACTCGGGTTTTGACCAGTGGGCCCCGAGTTGAATTTGTTGAATTTTTGAGAAAAGTATAAAAATCATAACTTTATCTATTGCAATTGAATTCTCTAGCATTGTTTGATTTTATTGAGTCGATTTTGGTTAGATTTGAGCCGTGTGGAGGCAAACTTTAAGGGAAAAGATATTTTTGAGTTGTGAATTGGCCTATTTGAGGTAACTGTCTTGCCTAACTTCGTGTGGGGGAACTACCCCTTAGAATTAGTATTGTTTGATTCAATTGTGCTAAGTGAAATTCGTGTACGCAAGGGGACGAGTGGGTACACGGGTTGTACGTAGTATTTGACTGGTTTAGGATACTTAGACTATTTTCATGCTTTAATTGAAATGCCAGATTATGTTCTAGATTCTCATAGTTGAATCATCCTTAATTGTGTTAGACTATCCTTAAATGCTTTAGTTGAATTGTTTAGTAATTGTCCTACATCTTACTTGCTAAATTGCTCCCATGCTTTAGTTGAACCTGTTGCCCCTTTATTGTCACGTGTTATCTCTTCATTGTTAATTATCATTGTTGAGATAATTGTCCATGTTGCCCTCTTATTTGTTGACTTCCATTATTTGATACTTATTATTGAAGATTGTTTCCTTTATTCTGAGTTAGTCTTATCTAATATTGTGGTTACACGTTATTTTTTCAATTGTTGAGTTATTTGATGCCGAGGTTGTGGAAGTTGTTAATACGTTGCGGCGATGTTGGTTATTGTTGAAACATCTATCCTATTGAGCATTTTCCATCCATTATTGTTGTTGATATTCTCGTATACGTTGTGTTGGAGCCGTGGGCTACTGTTTTGGAAATATTGCTATTGCTGTTGTTGGCAAGTTGTGATATGTAGGCACTTGTGGTGCGGTGTTGCTATTGTGATATGATGTTGATGCGCATGCGGCGATATAACGCTTGGGTTGATGTGCATGTGACGGTATAAGTGAGACTTATGTGCGTGTTGCTTGTAGGGGAATTACGTGAAGCCACGCGACATCATGAGGTGGGCTAAAGTGTGTGTAACTATTTCGAAAAAACTATTTTCAAATGTAAGGCTCACGCGGCGGCATAAAGAAGAAGTATGATTGAAATTGAGAAATATGAATATGAGGCGGTACCTCGGTTTTGATTTCATTGTACACGAGGCGGTACCTCGATGTGATTCTTGTTGTTATTTCACGTGCAAAGTATTTTGGTGGAGAATTATTTCTGTTGTTTCATTCTTTAGTGTTCTATCAAATTGTTGTCCGTACATGGTCATTGTAGTCCTCTAGTTGTTTTTTTCATGCTATTTCTACTGTTGATTTTCCTGGTTTTAGATAATACTATCATCATGTTCCGTATTAGTTGCTTTCTTACTTCCCATTTTATATCCATATTTCATTTTATACTGTCTATTTCATATCCTAGTAGGTGTCTTGACCTAGCCTCGTCACTACTCTACTGAGGTTAGGCTTGATACTTCCTGGGTACCGTTGTGGTGTACTCATACTATGCTTCTGCACATTTTTTGTGTAGATCCAGGTACGTCTGCTCGTGCCGATAGATCGAGAGTCTTGCTAGCTGCTTTTATCGGAGTACTTCAAGCCATGCCTGCTCGGCGTCCGCAAGCCTCGGAGTCACCTTCCTTTATTTTCATTACTGTTGTATTTCCTTTTCGAAAAGTGAGGTAGTATCACTCTAGTAGCATTCTATAGAGTTATGACTCATTTCTACAAGTTTGGGGTGTGAAATTGTGAGATTCTATTTACAGACAGTTTTATCTATTATTTAGTCACTTTTAATATCTTGTATTTACATATCTGTTCAGTGGTTGCTATTTGTTAGTCTTACCTAGTCGTAGAGAATAGGTGCCATCACGACATCCTTCGGATGGAATTTGGGGTCATGACAAGTTGGTATCAGAGCTCTGGGATCATAGTCGTTACGAGTCATAAGCAGGTTTAGTAGAATCTTACGGATCGGTACGGAGACGTCTGTACTTATCTTCGGGAGGCTACAAAACTGTTATGAAAAATTCACTTCTTTGATTCCTTATCGTGCAAATTGGTTGATTTCAAAAACTAAATTTTGGACTTTCTATTCTCTCACAGATGGTGAGGACACGCACCGCAGGATTCGATGATCAGACACCAACGCCCCATGCTAGAGCCTTGAGAGGCCTGGGCCGGGGCAGAGGCCGAGGACGGGCACGGGGTGCAGCTAGAGCACCTACTCGAGCTGCAACAGAAGAGCCACTAGTAGCTCCAGTCGGGGGCCAGACACTCGAGGCGCCTATTGCCACCTCAGCACTTCAAGAGACCCTCGCATAGTTCATGAGCATGTTCAGCACCTTAGCTCAGGCGGAATTGATCCCACTTGCACCAGCCACATCTTAGGCTAGGGGAAGAGCACAGAATCCTGTGGTACGTACCCTAGAGCAGCGGGTCTAGGTTGATCAGGTCCTAGAGGTCATACCGGTACAGCCTGTTGCTCTAGTTCAGCCCGTGGTTAGGGCATTAGCATCTAAGGAGGAGCAGCTTTGGCTCGAGAGGTTCAAGAAGTACTACCCTCCTACTTTCAGTGGTTTGGCTTCAGAGGATGCGCATGAGTTTCTTGAGGAGTGTCACCGCATTCTCCGCACTATGGGCATTGTGGAGACGAGTGGGGTTGCCTTTACTATGCTTCAGCTGAAGGGAGCGGCATATCAGTGGTGGCGAGCATACGAGATGGGTAGCTTAGCCGAGGCAGCTTCACTTACATGGGATCGATTTTCAGAGTTTTTCTTGAGAGAGTTTGTCCCTCAGGCCCTTCGAGATGCTTGGCGCGCGGTGTTTGAGCGGTTGTGGCAGGGTACCATGTCAGTGTCAGAGTGTGCTATCCGATTTAGTGATTTTTCCAAGCATGCACCAGCCTTGGTTGCCACAGTCAGGGAGCGAGTCCGTCGATTTATCGAAGGGCTCAACCAGAGTATTAGATACAGCATGGCCAGGGAGTTGGAGTCAAACACTCCGTATCAACAGGTGGTTGAGATTTCACAGAGATGGAGGGTATGCGAGACCGTGATAGAGAGGATAGAGAGGCCAAGAGGCCTCGTGGCACAAGGGGATTTAGTGGTGGTCATGCTGCAGCTTCAGACCGTCATGGTAGGGGCTATGTGAGCCGCCTAGTTCATTCAGTACTTCTAGCTACTTGTGGTGCTCCGACTGTATCGAGGTCTCAGGTTGCACATTTTGCTCAGCCACTTTCTAGTGCACCTCCTGCACGGAGTGCCTTTAGCGATCAGTCCAACCGACCATGCCCAAGCCAGTCCCAGCCGCCACGTCCTCCGCGAGCTTGTTTTGAGTGTGGTGATACCCGCCACATGGTCAGAGATTGTCCTAGATTCAGTAGTGGTGCACCTTCCCAGACTACTCAGGCTCCACGGATTCAGTCGAGTCTGCAGACTTCTCAGGCCATGATTGCTGCCCCAGTTGCCACTCCACCCGCTCAGCAAGCTAAGGTGGAGGTCGAGCAGGTAGAGGTCGCCCTAGAGGGGGAGGCCATGCCAGATATTATACTCTTCCTACTAGGACAGAGGCAGTTGCTTCAGACTCAGTCATTACAGGTATTGTTCCGGTCTGTCATAGAGATGCATCAGTCTTATTTGATCCAGGCTCCACTTATTCCTATGTATCGTCTTACTTTTCTTCACATTTGGGTATATCCCGTGATTTGTTGAGTTCTCTTGTTTATGTGTCTACACCTGTGGGAGATTCCATTGTTGTTGACCGTGTGTATCGGTCATGTTCAGTTGTTCTTAGTGGTTTTGAGACAAGAGTGGATCTGTTGCTACTTAGTATGGTAGACTTTGATGTTATCTTGAGCATGGATTGGTTGTGGCCCTTCATGCTATTCTTGATTGTCATGCCGAGATTGTGACACTAGCTATGCCAGGTTTACCATTGTTAGAGTGGAGGGGTGCATTAGATTATGTGCCTAGCAGGGTTATATCATTTCTAAAATCTCAGCGGATGGTTGAGAAGGGGTGTAATACTTATCTAGCCTTTGTGGGCGATGTCAGTGCTAATACTCCTACCGTTGAGTCAGTTCCGGTAGTGAGGGACTTTCTAGATGTATTTCTAGCAGATCTTCCGGGCATGCCGCCCGACAGGGATATCGATTTTGGCGTTGACTTGTTGCCGGGCACTTAGCCCATTTCTATTCCACCATTTCGTATGGCCCTAGAAGAGCTGAAAGAGTTAAATGCGCAGTTAAAAGAGTTGCTTGATAAGAGATTCATTCGGCCTAGTGTGTCGTTGTGGGGTGCTCCGGTCTTGTTTGTGAAGAAGAAGGATGGTTCTACGCGCATGTGTATTGATTATTGTCAGTTGAACAAGGTTACAGTGAAGAACAGGTATGCATTGCCACACATTGATGACCTATTTGATCAGCTACTAGGTTCTAGAGTGTTATCCAAGATTGATTTGCGGTCAGGTTGTCATCAGTTGAAGATTTAAGATCCAAATATTCCGAAGACTGCCTTTAGGACTCGGTATGGTCACTACGAGTTCCTTGTGATGTCTTTCGGGCTGACCAACGCCCCAGCAACATTTATGAACCTGATGAACACTGTATTCCATCCTTACCTTGATTTATTCATCATTGTGTTTATTGACGACATCTTGGTGTACTCCCGCAGTAGGGAAGATCATGAGCAGCACTTGAGGATTGTGCTTCAGACCTTGAGAGAAAAGAAGTTGTATGCAAAATTTTCAAAGTGTGAATTCGGGGTTGATTCAGTGGCGTTTTTGGGTCATGTAGTGTCGAGTGCGGGGATCAAGGTAGATCCCAAAAAGATTGAAGTAGTGCAGAGTTGGCCCAGATCGTCTTCGGCTATTGAGATCTAGAGTTTTCTTGGTTTGGCGGGGTATTACCGTCGATTCGTAGAGGGTGTCTCATCTATTGTTGCACCTATGACCAGATTGACCCAGAGGGTGCTCCGCTTAGGTGGACCGAGGAGTGTGAGGAGAGCTTTCAAAAGCTCAAGACTGCTTTGGCCACAGCCCCAGTATTGGTGTTGCCTACGGGCTCGAGGTCTTATACTGTGTTTATGATGCGTCACGTGTTGGCCCCGGCACGATTTTGATGAAATACAGTAGGGTGAGTGCCTACGCGTCTCGACAGTTGAAGACTCATGAGAAGAATTATCCAGTCCATGATTTGGAGTTAGCATCCATTGTTTACATGCATTTACATGCATTGTAGATCTAGCGGCATTATTTGTATGGTGTTCCTTGTTAGGTATTTACCGACCACCGGAGCCTACAACATCTGTTCAAACAGAAGGATCTTAACTTGCGGCAGCGCAGATGGCTAGAGTTGCTTATGGACTATAATATCACCATTCTATATCATCTCAGGAAGGCCAATGTAGTGGTCGATGCCTTGAGTCGAAAGGCGGAGAGTTTGGGTAGTCTAGCATATCTACCGGTAGCGGAGAGGCCATTAGCATTGGAGGTTCAGGAGTTAGCCAACCAATTTGTTAGATTGGATATTTCTGAGTCGAGTCGAGTTTTGGCTTGTGTGGTTTCTCGATCTTCTCTATATGATCGCATTAGAGAGCATCAGTATGACGACCCCCATATGCTTGTCCTCAAGGACACGGTTTCGCACGGTGATGCCAAGGAGGTCACTATTGGGGATGATGGTGTGTTACGGATGCAGGGCAAGCTATATGTGCCCAATGTAGATGGTTTGTGTAAGTTGATTCTCCAAGAGGATCACGGTTCGCGGTTCTCCATTCATCTGGGTGCTGCCAAGATGTATCAGGACTTGAGGTAGCACTATTGGTGGAGGAGAATGAAGAAGGACATAGTGGAGTATGTAGCTCCGTGCCTAAATTGTCAATAAGTGAAGTATGAGCATCAGCGCCCAGGTGGATTGCTTCGGAGGCTAGAGATTCCATAGTGGAAATGGGAGGGGGTTGCTATGGATTTTGTTGTTGGGCTCCCACGGACTCAGAGAAAGTTCAATGCAGTTTGGGTGATTATGAATAGGTTAACACAGTCGGCTCATTTCATTCCAGTGGTGACTACTTATTCTTCAGAGCAGCTGGCTCAAGTTTATATTTGCGACATTGTCAGACTTCATGGCGTGCCGGTATCCATCATCTCTAACCGGGGTACGCAGTTTACATCGAGATTTTGGAGGGCCGTACAACGTGAGTTAGGCACGCAGGTTGAGTTGAGTACATAATTTCACCCTTAGACGGACGGACAGTCCAAGCGCACTATTCAGATATTGGAGGATATGCTTCGTGCGTGTGTAATGGAGTTTGGGGGTTCTTGGGATCAGTTTTTTCCGCTTGCGGAGTTTGCCTACAACAAAAGCTACACGTCGAGCATTCATATGGCTCCGTATAAGGCCTTGTGTAGCAGGCGGTGTCAGTCTCTGGTGGGTTTGTTTGAGCCGGGCGAGGCTAGGCTATTGGGTACAGACTTAGTTCAGGATGCTTTGGAAAAAGTTAAATTGATTCAAGACCGGCTTCACACAGCCCAATCTAGACAAAAGACTATGTGGATCGGAGGGTTCACGACGTTGCATTCATGGTTGGGGAGTGGGTCTTGCTCCGGGTTTTGCCCATGAAGGGTGTTATGAGGTTTTGAAAAAGAACGGCAAGCTGAGCCCTAGTATATCGGACCTTTTGAGATTTTTGAGAGGATTGGGGAGGTGGCCTACAAGCTTGCACTACCACCTAGTCTAGCTGCAGTTCATGCAGTATTCCATGTTTCTATGCTCCGGAAGTATCACGGTGATCCGTCTCATGTGTTAGACTTCAGCTCAGTCCAGTTGGACAAGGATTTGTCTTATGTTGAGGAGCCGGTGGCAATCTTGGACCGGCATGTCCGAAAGTTGAGGTCAAAGGATATCGCTTCAGTGAAGATTCAATGGAGGGGTCATACGGTCGAGGAGGCAACTTGCGAACCGAGCATGACATCCGGAGTCGTTATCCTCATCTATTCATTGCTTCAGGTATGTCCTTATGCATGTTCGAGAATGAACGTTTGTTTTAAGAGGGGGAGGATGTAACGACCCGATCGGTCATTTTGTGTAATTGCACCCCGTTACCCCTTTTATTGCTTCACATATGTGAGTTTATGCTTTTATGACTTGCGAGGTTGATTAGTTTCATTATGGGAGGCTTTTGGGTTGATTTGGACCCTTGATTCTAGACTTCGAAGCTTTAATTTGAAAATATTGACCAAACTTTGACTTTTGTGAAAGCAACCACGGAACTGTGTTGTTATGACGCCGATAGCTTTGTATCATGCTTTCGCGCTTGGGCGTATGCCCGAAATTAATTTTGGAAGTCCATAGGTTGATTTATGTTGATTTGCCGGAATTTGGTAATTTTAAGTTGAAAATTTCGATCATAGGTTGACTTTTAGCCATTGAGCTCAGAAATTGATTTTGGGACTTGGAATAGATCCGTCATGGCATTTAGAACTTGTCTGAAAAATTTGGCGTCATTCGGAGTTGAATTGATAGGAATCAGAAGCGTAGTTGTAATTTTAGAAGCTCTTGAAATTTTCTTTGAAGATCATGCGTTTTAGAGTCCAATTCTTAGTTTTAGATGTTATTTTTGTGTTTTGATCTCCGAGCGAGTTTGTATGATGTTTTCAGACTTGTGTGAATGTTTCGTTTGGAGCCCCGAGGGCTCGGGTGAGTTTCGGACGCTTAGCGGAGTGTTGGTAGAATTGAAGTTTGCTGGTTTTTTTTTCCTGCAGGCCTCTGATCTCGCATTTGCGAGATTTTGGTTCACATTTGCAAAGTCAGACCAAGCCTGCTGTGTCTTTACATTTGCGAACCCATTGTTCGCATTTGCGAAAAAGTCTGGGAGGGGTCAGTTCGCATTTGCGATCCATTTTGTTGCAATTGCTAAAGTCCAAAGTTTGCAATTGCAAACTATTCATCGCAAATGCGATGATAGCAGAGATGAGAAGGTCTTCGCATTTGCGAGTGATTCTTCGCATTTGCAGGGTTCGCAATCAAATGCGACATCTGCAACTAGACAAATAGATGAGGGACAAGATTTTTGAGTTCATTCTCTCATTTTTGAACCTTAGACTCGGTAGGAGAGGGGATTTTCACCTACAAACCTTGGGTAAGTAAGGGTTCAGTTCGCATTTGCAATCCGTTCTGCAACTGGAGAAATAGCTGAGGGACGGGATTTTTGAGTTCATTCTCTCATTTTTGAACCCTAGACTCGGTAGGAGACGACTTGGAGAGGTGATTTTCACCTACAAACCTTGGGTAAGTGATCCTAATCTATTTCTAATCATATTCCATCAACTTATATTAGATTTTAACATCAAGATTATGTGAATCAAAGTAGATATTTATGAAACTTTATCAAGTTTTAAAAAATAAGGAATTGAGTTTTGAGAGTCGATTTGGACTCAGATTTTGAAATTAATCACATATATGAACTCGTGGAGTCACGGGTAGATAGAATCTACCATTGGACTCGGGTTTTGACCAGTGGGCCCCGAGTTGAATTTGTTGAATTTTTGAGAAAAGTATAAAAATCATAACTTTATCTATTGCAATTGAATTCTCTAGCATTGTTTGATTTTATTGAGTCGATTTTGGTTAGATTTGAGCCGTGTGGAGGCAAACTTTAAGGGAAAAGATATTTTTGAGTTGTGAATTGGCCTATTTGAGGTAACTGTCTTGCCTAACTTCGTGTGGGGGAACTACCCCTTAGAATTAGTATTGTTTGATTCAATTGTCCTAAGTGAAATTCGTGTACGTAAGGTGACGAGTGGGTACACGGGTTTTACGTAGTATTTGACCGGTTTAGGATACTTAGACTATTTTCATGCTTTAACTGAAATGCCAGATTATGTTCTAGATTCTCATAGTTGAATCATCCTTAATTGTGTTAGACTATCCTTAAATGCTTTAGTTGAATTGTTTAGTAATTGTCCTACATCTTACTTGCTAAATTGCTCCCATGCTTTAGTTGAACTTGTTGCCCCTTTATTGTCACGTGTTATCTCTTCATTGTTAATTATCATTGTTGAGATAATTGTCCATGTTGCCCTTTTATTTGTTGACTTCCATTATTTGATACTTATTGTTGAAGATTGTTTCCTTTATTCTGAGTTAGTCTTATCTAATATTGTGGTTACACGTTATTTTTTCAATTGTTGAGTTATTTGATGCCGAGGTTGTGGAAGTTGTTAATACGTTGAGGTGATGTTGGTTATTGTTGAAACATCTATCCTATTGAGCATTTTCCATCCATTATTATTTTTGATATTCTCGTATACGTTGTGTTGGAGCCGTGGGCTACTGTTTTGGAAATATGCTATTGTTGTTGTTGGCAAGTTGTGGTATGTAGGCACTTGTGGTGCGGTGTTGCTATTGTGATATGATGTTGATGCGCATGCGGCGGTATAACGCTTGGGTTGATGTGCATGCGGAGGTATAACGCTTGGGTTGATGTGCATGTGGCGGTATAAGGTGTGACTTATGTGCGTGCTTGTAGAGGAACTACGTGAAGCCACGCGGCGTCATAAGGTGGGCTAAAGTGCATGTAGCTATTTCGGGAAAACTATTTTGAAAACCTATTTTCAAATGTAAGGCTCACACAGTTGCATAAGGAAGAAGTATGATTGAAATTGATAAATGTGAATACGAGGCAATACCTCGGTTGTTATTCTTGATTATACGAGGCGGTACCTCAGTTTTGATTTCATTATACACGAGGCGGTACCTCGATGTGACTCTTGTTGTTATTTCACGTTGCAAAGTGTTTGGTGGAGAATTATTTTTGTTGTTTCATTCTTTAGTGTTCTATCAAATTGTTGTCCATACATGGTCATTGTAGTCCTATAGTTGTTTCTTTCATGCTATTTCTACCATTGATTTTCCCAGTTTTAGATCATGCTATCATCTTGTTCCATATTAGTTGCTTTCTTACTTCTCATTTTATATCCATATTTCATTTTATATTGTCTATTTCATATCCTAGTAGGTGTCTTGACCTGACCTCATCACTACTCTACTGAGGTTAGGCTTGATACTTGTTGGGTACCGTTGTGGTGTACTCATACTATGCTTCTGCACATCTTTTGTGCATATCCAGGTACGTCTGCTCGTGCCGATAGATCGAGAGTCTTGCTAGTTGCTTTTACCGGAGACTTCAAGGTATGCCTGCTCGGCATCCGCAGGTGTCGGAGTCACCTTCCCTTATTTTCATTACTGTTGTATTTCCTTTTCGAAAAGTGATTTAGTAGCACTCTAGTAGCATTCGATAGAGCCTATGACTCAGTTTCACCGATTTTTTTGGTATGTGAAATTGTGAGATTCTATCTACAGACGGTTTTATCTATTATTTAGTCGCTTTCAGTATCTTGTATTTACATATCTGTTCAGTGGTTGCTATTTCTTAGGCTTACCTAGTCGTAGAGACTAGGTGCCATCACGGCATCCTTCGGAGGAAATTTGGGGTCGTGACAATTTTTTATGAGGGGCCACAAGCAACCGATTCGATCTGAAACATATAAATTTTCGTTAATATAACATGATAGAGAAGTGAGAAATAAATTCAATGACATATAATATAATAAAAATAAAGCAGAGAAGAGATAATTCTTATTGGATGATCCTTGATAGGATGATGAGCCGAATAGAGCTTGAAGAGCCGAACTATCACAAATTTGGGAGTAAGATGTTATAAATTACAATGTCTAGAACCGGAGAAGAAAATTAGATAATTACAATGGTGGTGAAGTGTGTCTATTTATAGGGCTAAATGTAAGTAACCATTCTCCTTGAATTATGGGTCCATTATGAGCATTTACTCAATCCATCCATTACTTTTGGAAGACTTGTAATAGCTGAGTAAATGTTGGAATTCCGTAAATGATGAGTTAATTTCATAACTCATGAGTTAATTCCGTAACTAATGAGTCAATACCCCGCCCGTTGAGTCAATCCCGTGCCTGTTGAGTCAATCCTATGCCTGTTAAGTCAATTTCGTAATTGATTGCCTTGTTCTGCCCGTTACAACCAATTATTGCATTTATTGTACATTATATAATTGATTTGTAACCGATGGCGTAATGATGATAAATCCCATATAATCTGGGATTAATTGATTCTTTCCTTGTTTGTAATTATGAGCTATTCTCCCATACCTGATCTGGGGCTATTCTCTGATGATCAATTCCGAGACTAACAGGCACGGTATGAGTATGTTCCGTTCCCTAGGGTGTTTCACATATCACCTTTACATGTCATTCATTCACCTTTCTTACAACTTTGCTGACACGTGCCGTCATTTAATAGACCCATGTGATGACTGATCGAACTAAAGAAAGAAGACCAGGAGTGATCAGACTTGGGTGGTGTTCAACAAGGTTAAGAGAAGCTATAGAAGAAACTTGATTTTTCATGGCTTCACGATCTGATACAAAGGAAAACTCTTGAGGAACAATCTCAGAAACTGTAGACTCACGCATGGGTTCATTCTGATCCCTATTTTTAGAAGAAGATCTAGGGGTTAAAGGAGCTCTAGGTCTAGAAGAAGATGGTTTGACAGAACTACTTTGAGAAGTGGAACTGCGAGTAGATAACGAACCAAGACTACGGAGTCTACCCTCTCTATCTCCTGGTAGAGGCAGTAGAAGGAGCAAGCTCATCGATGATCACAACTTTACGAGGGTCCGGTGTTGAAGAAGACATGTTTAATAAAGTAAATCCAGAGGAAAGAAATAAGACTACGAAGGAAGGTTAAGAAGATGGATATAGAGAAGAAGGATGAGGGTTTCAAGAAATCAAGGGGGATGAAGTATTTATAAGGAGAAGCAACCTTCATCAAAGTTGATCATTATGAAGTGTCATAATAGAACCGTCACTTCGTGACTGATGCAGCCGCAGAAAAACCCTAAAAAAGAGCTTAGAAACTGCAGAACCAATCAAGTGAAGCAACGTGGCATGGGAATTAAATGGATGTGATTTACGTCGCATCGATTCTGAAAAGAGCATAATGATACTCGAGAAACGGCGGCAAAGAATTCCCTCCATAAATACTTACCACTTCCCGAATATTTAGTTGATGATATTCAAAAAGTGGGGGGACTATCTGTATTAGTGAAAAAAAGGCATGACACGTGGACTATTATTAAGGTGACAGGGCATGGTACGTGGACAATCAATATAACGACAAGTGGCGTTCTTAATTAAGACGAGTTAAAGAATGCGAAAAAGACACAAGAGAAACACCCTCGGGGTTACACTGAGAAAAGAACCGGACCTGACAGCTGTAAAAGGAGAAAGAGGAGCGGAATGATTAAAGGCTGTTAAGAAGGGAAGATGCACGAACATGTCATAAATAAGGAAGGGAAATCGATACGGTTACAGGAAATCTTTAGCCATAAATACTTCCATTACAATTGTGTATATTAACGGGTAATCAAGGCAGGTAATACCATTAGTGAGCCCGAATTAAGTAAGGAAACCGTTATAGTTGTATGCTCCTATATAAGGACTGAAACCTCATTTGTAATGGCATCGGATAATCATTGGAATTTTATGCAATCATTCTTTTATTCTCAAGGTTCTAAACCGTGATTTTGGGAGTGATTATCAATTTGTTTCATATTTTCTTTGTCAATTATTTTCGTTCCTTGATTTATTCTTCAAATTATTGAGAAACTGAAGTAATCTTGAATATTGATAACCCGATTTCTTCTAGATATTGACTTTCACCGAGAAATTTATTTTAAGGTTAAACACTTTCGCTGTCATGTCGTGAAGATTTCATGCGAAAACATAGTACTCACATCAACGTTATAGCAATTCACACATGCATTTCAATCTTCTGTATATATATAGGGAAGTTTTGATTACTGAAGCTATGACAGTTTGATATACAAAAATTAGACACGGGCGCTCTACCAAAGTAGAAATGGGTTGCCAAAAGTGAATTTGGACTGCTGAGGTTATGTAGCTGATCGATGGATCATTGCAAAACTACAAGCTCCAAAGTACGGTATCGATATCTCCGTATTATTTTTTTTAAATACCCAATATCATACACCCAATACCAAATTATTTTAAAAATTTAAACTAAATACCTTACCAAATACTAAAATATCGAATACTATCACGCTCATCTTTGACTAAAATATCGAAGACGGTATTGCCACCATCATGCTCATCTTTGAACGAGTCAAGAGGGAGCTTTATAGCCCAAAGATTCTATCACGCGACCACTAATAGCTACTCTAAAAACATGTGAATAAATGGATGATAGTAGATTGTAGCACGAAGATAATTAATTAGTCGATGTGACTCAATCAAAAGGATATAAGAGCAAGCAGGAAGTCATATACAGTATATAGCTAGGACACATGGAGTTAACAAAGAAAATTTTGGACATGGCTAGGAAATGGTAAGACCCAAGATGGCTGGTTATGTTACTTCTATATTTGGGCAATCACATATATAGTATACCTGAAAATTAAATTCATTCAGCATACTACATCAATGCATCTTACTATTTATTTTATTAATTCTTTATTTACGGCTTTACCTTTACATTCAAATCGTAATGAATTTTATTTAATATTTTCATTATTTACACCCTTATTCCAGAAAAATCTGGTCAATCAAATTTCTTTACATTCATTAGCAGTAAAATTTACCTTCTGTGATGTGATCTAGAAATGCATAGCAGAAAGAGTTACTTTTTCGTTGTAATCGTTTGATCAATTTTTAATACTCATTAAGAGAGAGCCGGTTATATCAAAATATTCTTTTGGCACAACTACTTAACTATATATTGTGAAGATTAGAAGTTGGCGCTCACTATGTCTACTATAACACATCTACTCCAAATGTTTGTACGGAGTAATAATTAAGTCATTTACAATTATGTATAATGCGTATTTTCTTTTATTATAAGATAATATATCAAACTCTAGCTAGTAGTTGTTGCTTAGCTGGCTTTAATTTCTCGACATTGATTGACATTGAGAGGTTTGTTAACAGAATTTTCCATAATTGTTATTTGGGACATATTGCATATGGGTGAAACCGGGCCTATGGGACGCCTCGGTTTCCGATAAGATGAATCGAGCAAGAAACGTGATAATAAAGAGTCGGAATCGAAGCAAGGATCTCATCAAGACAGAGTTCGGGGGCACGATACCCGCCTTCAAGAATATCGGGGCCATGACCCAGGGATCAGTCCAAATCCCAAAAGACTTCAGAGAGCATTATCGGACAACCGAACACAACTAACAGAGGGTCGTGATATCCGTTATCGGCTGGGTATCACGGCGCAGATCTCGGGACGTACTAGTAGAAATTCGGTAATTAGTTAAACGGAAGATTTTTTACCTTTTATGGAATTGTACCTAAAGTAGGACTCTCCTACTATATAAAGGGTGGTCTGATTGTTCATTAAACACATTATAGCACGCATACCAAGGAAATATACTATTATTTTTCTATTATTCAAAGTTCTTACACTTGTTGATCAGTGTTCCATTATTATAACTCAGCGATCGGGAGACAGGTATCTCATCGCAGCTGCCGCCGAGTCCAGAGTCATCCTTTTCCCCTTGCTTTCGAGTGGTTTGACAATTTATTACATCTTTTATCTGTTCAACCTAGCAATATTTACCGTTCGTATTAAATTAATCCACGTATCCTTAAAATCACTAACAATTTAATTGTTATTTATTTTTTTAGGGTAAACAGTTTCGCGCCCACTGGGAGGCTAAGGATAATAATGGCAATTTGATACGTCATAGCACCCCTATTTTACACTTGTTCTTTGAAGTGTTTTTAATTTCAAGTTGAAGTTTAAAATGTCGAACTCCCAATCTGCTCCTCTGAATGTGGATACTGAGTCTGGCCACCAGGGCGAGAACCATAATATGGCACTCGGTAACGAGGTGCCCCCTGTCGACCCCAACGGAGTTCGGCCGCGGACCCAATCGACGCTAACTCACGTGTAGCCATCAATGAAAATTTGCCTACCGATCTTGAGAACAGCATCCGCGAGGCAATCCGTTTGGTAGCCCAGTTGCAGAACCAGAGCCGCACCCCCAGCAGAGTCGAGCCCGAAGTATCCCGAGAGAACGCTCGCAGAAACGAATCGATCGTAGAAAGGCTGAATGAAGCCGAACCTGGGACCGACCCCGAGATTATAAAGATGCTTGAGGAACTGACAAAATGGGTATAATCGGGAGAAAAGAAAATCGAAGCCAATGACAAAAAGGTGGAAACCTACAATACCAGGGTCGACTAAATCACAGGAGCACCACCGATATTGAAAGGCCTGGATTCCAAGAAGTTTTTTCAAAAACCTTTTCCTCCGAGCGCAGTTTCGAAGCCAATCCCAAAGAAGTTCCGCATGCCCAAGATCCCTAAGTACAACAGAACGACTACCCAAATGAGCATGTGATATCCTACACGTGCGCCATTAAAGGGAACGACTTGGAGAATGATGGCATCGAGTCCGTACTGCTGAAAAAGTTCGGGGAAACTTTGTGAAAGGGAGCTATGATATAGTATCACACTTACCCCCTAATTCCATTGACTCGTTTTCCATGCTTGCAGACTCCTTTGTGAAAGCGCACGCCGGGGCCATCAAGGTCGAGACCAAGAAGTTAGACCTTTTCAAAGTGAAATAGAGAGATAATGAGATCCTCGGTGAATTTGTATCCCGGTTTTAAATGGAATGAATGGACTTACCTCCGGTCGCGGACGATTGGGCTGTTCAGGCCTTCATCCAAGGACTCAATACTCGAAGCTCATTGGCCTTACAGCAGTAGAAGCAAAATCTAATAGAATATCCGGCGGTAACTTGGGCCGACGTCCATAACTGGTACCAATCAAAAATCAGGATCGAAGATGACCAGCTTGGGGCACCTTCTGGGTCCGTTTACCCCGTTAGAGCTAGTAATGGATCCAAAAGAGACATTGATCGTGAACCAAGATCGAATAGGGACTGGTATCAACCATGCAATTAAGATCGAAGAGGTAATGAATCTGGACAAACCATGTGAGAAGTGAAAGGAGAAGCGACCTAAGTCAAAATAGCCGGGGTCTCATGAGCAAAACGATTTTGACAGATTTGTTAGGCCTAAGGAAGCGCCAAGGCTATCAGAGTATAACATTAACGGCGACGCTGCTGCCATCCTATCTGCCATCGGACGCATTAAAGACACGAAGTGGCCTCGACCTCTACAGTCCGACCCTGCTCAAAGGGAACCCAACCTAATGTGCAAATATCATGGTACTCACGGCCACAGAACCGAAGATTGCCGACAACTAAGAAAGGAAGTAACCCGGTTATTCAACAACGGACACCTCCGGGAGTTCCTGAGCGGTAGAGTCAAAAATCATTTCAGGAATAGAGACTCCAATAAACAGACCGAGCAAGAGGAACTTCAGCACGTCATCAATATGATTATTGGTGGAGTCAGCGTCCCCCAGGGATCGATGCTGAAATGCACCAAAGTGTCCATTACAAGGGAAAAACGGACTCGGGATTACATGCCAGAAGGAACCGTATCTTTCAACGACTAGGACGCTGAAAGCATCGTACAACTGCACAATGATGCAATGGTAATATATGTACTCATAAATAAATCTCGAGTTAAGTGTGTGTTAATTGATCTAGGTAGCTCAGCCAATATCATCAGATCAAGGGTCATAGAACAGCTGGGTCTATAAGACCAAATTGTGCTTGCAGTTCGAGTTCTAAACGGGTTCAACATGGCATGTGAGACCACTAAAAGGAAGATAACACTACCAGTGAACACCATCGGAACCATTCAGGAAATAAAATTCTACGTGATCGAAGGAGATATGAGATACAGTGCTCTGTTCGGGAGGTCATGAATTCACAACATGAGGGCAATGCCCTCGACACTGCACCAGGTGTTGAAATTCCCAATGCCAGAAGGGATTAAAACAATTTACGGAGAACAACTAGCCGCAAAGGAGTTGTTCGCGATCGACGAGGTGGTCTCCGCACCTTCGACACTAAAGGATCCGAGCTTGCTCACCAAGGAAGAGACCAAATAGCAATCATCGACACCGGCCCCGACTAAACCAGAAAGGCAGGGGACGGGCGAGGACAACGACTATGGAGTTCCCAGGTCTTTCATAGCTCCCGTCAATTCCGATGCACCAAATCAACGGTCAAAGAACTAGAGCAAGTCATACTAATCGAATATCTGCCCGATCGTAAGGTATACCTAGGTGTGGGGTTAAGCCCCGAGCTCAGGAAAAAACTCATTAAATTCCTTATAGCTAACATAGATCATTTTGCTTGGTCCCACTTTGACATGACAGGGATCCTGCCGGAAATAACTACTCACAAGCCGAGCTTGGATCCGAAGTTCCACCCGGTCAAATAGAAAAGGAGGCCCCAGTCCGAAGTCAAGCATGCATTCATCAAAGACGAGGTATCAAAACTCCTTAGAATAGGATCCATTCGGGAGGTTAAGTACCCGAATTGGTTAGCAAATGTAGTTATAGTCCCTAAAAAAGGGAACAAATTAAGAATGTGTGTAGACTACAAAGACTTGAACAAGGCATGCCCCAAGGACTCTTTTCCTTTTCCCAACATCGATCGCATGATAGATGCGACGGCCGACCACGAGATCCTCAGCTTTCTCGATGCCTATTTCGGGTACAACCAAATTCGAATGGATCTGGGCGACCAGGAAAAATCGTCTTTCATCACTAAATATGGCACCTACTGCTATAACGTAATGCCATTCAGACTAAAAAATGCTTGTGCCACTTACCAACGCCTAGTAAATCAGATATTCGAAGAACAAATAGGAAAATCAATGGAGGTTTACATTGACGATATGTTAGTCAAGTCCCTACGAGCAGAGGACCATTTGAAACATTTGCAGGAAACCTTTGACATATTGAAGAAATACAATATGAAGCTGAACCCGGAGAGATGCGCATTCAGAGTCATGTCCAGAAAATTTCTCGGATTTATGGTGTCTAGGAATCAACCGATAAAATCAAGGCCATATAGTACATTAACGTGGTGGACAATGTCAAGGCCGTTCAATGGTTAACCGGGCGCATAGCCGCCTTGGGTCGATTCATTTCAAGGTCCATCGACAAGAGCTATCGGTTCTTCTCGTTATTGAAGAAGAAGAATAACTTCTCATGGACCCTAGAGTGCTAACAAGCCTTGGAAGAACTCAAGCGGTACCTTTCAAGCCCTCCTTTGCTTCATACTACAAAGGCAGATGAGCAGTTGTACCTGTACTTGGGGGAATCTGAGATAGCGGTAAGTGGAGTCCTAGTCCGGAAAGAGGATGGTACATAATTTCCTATCTATTATGTTACCAGGACTTTAGGCGAGGCTGAAACTAGGTACCCTCACCTAGAAAAATTGGTGCTCGCTTTGCTAAGTGCCTCTAGGAAGTTAAAACCGTATTTTCAATGCCATCCCATATGTGTCGTGACTACTTACCTGTTGAGGAACATAATGCATAAACTCGAGCTCTCCGGATGATTGGCTAAATGGGTCGTGGAAATCAACGGGTATAATATCGAATATCGACCCCAAACCGCCATTAAATCTCAAATTATGGCAGACTTCATCGTCGACTTCACGTGGCCCTAATACTCGAGATCGAAAGGAATTGTTGTTGAACTCGGGGACTTCCTCCGGAATCTGGACCCTATTTACGGATGGTGCCTCAAACGCAAAGGGGTCCGGATTCAGCATCGTGTTGAAACCACCGACATTAATATAGTTAAGCAATCTATTAAAACTGTAAAATTGACTAACAACGAGGCCTAATATGAGGCCATGATTGCAGGCCTCGAACTGGCTAAAGGCCTGGGGACCGAGATGATCGAAGCTAAGTGCGATTCCCTCCTCGTGGTAAACCAATCCAATGGGACGTTCAAATTCAAAGAGGAACGAATGCAAAGGTACCTGGATAAGCTACAGGTAATGCTACATCGGTTCAAGGAATGGACCTTGCAACATATACCTCGGGACCATAACAGCGAAGCCGATTCTCTTGCTAACTTGGGATCGCCGGTTGATGACAATGAATTCAGCTCGGGAACGGTCGTATAGCTCATGAAATTGGTAGTGGAAGAAGGCCACGACGAGATATACTCGACTAGCCTGACCTGGGACTGGAGAAACAAGTACGTAGATTACCTGAAGACCGGAAAGCTGCCCTCAGATCCTAAAGAATCGAGAGCTTTGCGCACAAAGGCAGCCAGGTTCAGCTTGTCCGAAGACAACACCTTATTCAAGAGAACGTTTGATGGCCCACTCGCCATATATCTAGGATCGGGAGATACCGAATATGTTTTGAGGGAGGTTCACGAAGGCACCTGCGGGAACCATTCGAGCACCAAATTATTGGTTCGTAAGATAATCAGAGCCAGCTACTACGGGATCGACATGGAGAAAGGCGCAAAGGAGTTCGTGCTAAAATGTGACGGGTGTTAGAGGCATGCACCGATGATTCATCAGCCCGGGGAGCTACTACATTCGGTCTTGTCACCCTGGCCATTCATGAAATGGGGAATGGACATAGTCGGTCCCCTGCCATGGGCCCCCGGTAAGGCTCAATTTATATTATTTATGACTCACTATTTTTCTAAATGGGTGGAAGCCCATGCATTTGAGAAAGTCAAGGAGAAAGAAGTTATTGATTTTATTTGGGACCACATAATATGCTGGTTCGGAATGCCGCCCGAGATCGTGTGTGACAATGGGAAGCAGTTCATCGGCAATAAGGTGAGTAAATTTTTCGAGGACCATAAGATCAAAAGGATCATATCAACACCCTATCATCCTAGTGGGAACAGGTAGGCAGAGTCTACGAACAAAACCATACTTCAAAATCTTAAGAAGAAATTGATCGACGCCAAAGGAAAATGAAAGGAAATTTTGCCCGAAGACTTATGGGCGTATAGTACAACCTCAAAATCTAGTACTGGGGCCACCCCGTTCTCATTGGTCTACGGGGACATGGTGTTAAGAAAGGTGACACTAAACACCCGAAACCCGAATGAATGGAAGCTGGGATCAAATTGGAAGGTTCATATCAAATTATCAAGGTCACCGGCAAAGGATTATACAAGCTCGAAGCAGTGAACGGTGAGCGACTACCGAATAACTGGAACGTAACCCACTTAAAATGATACTACTGCTAAGGTACGACCTCGTTCATTCTTTTCTTTACATATGTTATGAATTGGACTGACGCTTGCAGGCAAAGGCCAAAGAATGATGCGGCTTTTAGGCTTGAAAGCACGCATTGCGCTCTTTTTTTATTGAACCGGTTTTGTCCTAAATGGGTTTTCCGACAAGGTTTTTAACGAGGCAACGATAAATCGTGCTAACTTAGAATTGAAAATCGGTTATGAACCGGAGTCGAGGAGCACATCAACAATATTCGGACCCTCTCTACGATCGGCCTCGAATACTAGGGTCCATCACCCTCGAATAATGATTTTAGCAAGGAAGGAAACTTTGTGCTTGAACAGTCTGGGTTCGGTGGATAAGATTTATTATAAGGTCCAAACGATCAAACGAACCGTGCCCACATTGACCACTTGAGCCATAACACTAAGCTTGTACATATTTACAATCTTGTATGTTGCGCACAAAAATGAAAGAAAGTTTCTACCTTGCATATACATAATTTTGTCCCTTAAGACTACTATATTTTGCTCCTTAAGGATATTGAGCCTAAGGGCCGCCTCTATCCAGATCCAAGAGATCACCCCTACTCGGGGACTGTCGTCCTAGGCAAGCCCGGACAGCTCGGGTATCGAAGCCTGGGGTGCAAAGCCTATTAGGCAAAACCCGAACTCAAAAGGCTATGGCCATCCTAGAAACGACTCGGAGACGTCCGAAGCCCGTAACCAAAACGTAAGGCCTTCAAAAATTCCAAACCGGTTCAAAGGCTACCCTCGGCAAAATTATAATCTAAAAACATCTAAGTAAGCACTTTAGGGAAAGCTTCAGGTCATACCGAGCCCCCACGAGCTTTAAACAAAATTACATCAAAAACCAGCCTTGTTCGAACCTCTGAACAAGACCATATGATTACGATTTATTCGTGCTAATGCATTTGAAATCTTCGCGATCATAAAGAAGGAGCCGAAAGAAATAAACTCGAAAATTGCCAAAGTTAAAAAAGTCTTATATACGAATATCCCGATAAAGATCTTTACAAAGGACAAATGGCCTCCACAAAATATACAAAAAAACAAAGAAATATCTACAAGGCACCTAAGCCTAATCCTCGCTGGAGCTCGCCTCGTCACCGGGGCCATCGGGGTTTTCTCCGTCCTCAGATTCACTAGAGTCCTCAGAGCCTTCCTCGTCCTCGGGATCGGCCAACTTCTTGGCCTCGGCCTCGAGCCTCTTAGTGTTTTTAATCTCGACCGATAGGTCGAAACCTCAGGCATGAACCTTCTCGAGAGCCTCTCTTCGGGATTGCCACTTCACGTACTCGATAGTGACTTTCAGGCGGTCCTAAGCTGCCTCAGCGTCAGCTCTATACTGGGCCACCATCTCTTCGGCATCGGCCCTAGTTGTTTCGGTCACTGACAGCTATTTTAAGCTCCTTGTCAAGGGCATCCCATTCAGCGATAGTCGAGCCCAATTGAGATTGGAGATCTTCGATTTTTTGGGACCAGACCTCAACTTTCTCCCTCGCCGCTCGAAGTTGGGCCTCCGCCAAGGCCAGCTGCTCCCGGGCAGTCTCCTTCTCTGAAGACAATCGGTCCATTTTGTCCTTCCACTCTTCAGCCATGGCCTTGACCTCGTTCATCTCGGCTCAAAGGTGGTCGATTCCGTCAATCTGCTGGACCTACGGGTTTTGACCGTTAGTCGCCAAGTATAACTCGTCATTACTAACTTCAAAGATCTTTAACTGTTCCACCAGGTCGGCATGTTTTTTCTAAGCCGCGTCCAACTCAGCCCGAAGGTTCGTGACTTCTCCTTCGTGTTGCTCGCTAAGAAGCTTATACATGTCCCTCTTCTCAGCAAGCTCTTTGACCTCGTTCCCGAGTCAGCTAAGTTTGGCCCGGTACCGGAGAAAGGTATCGTGGTGGAGTATCGAGGCTTGCAAAAATGTGAGAAAGAAAAGGCATTAGGGTTATCAAAATCTAAATTTGAATATAAAGAGTGTAATAACACCTTACATGGTTCAGCACCTGTTGTGCTTCGTTGAACAAGCATGGCGCTTCCACCTCGTTCATTTTCGCATGGTCTTCTTTGGTTACCAGGCACCGGAGGTAACTAGCTACCCCGACAGGGGCGGAAAGAACCCAGGCATCCTCTGGAACAGTAATAATAACTTATCGCTTCCGACCAGGATCCATGCTCGGAGTGGGGAACCGGCTGATCAACCTTGGGCTCGAGTTCGGCCCACCGACCTTCGAGGATGGACTTTTCCTCGGTACTTCTAAGTCGCTCAACCCGGAGAAGTCTTCCAGGGCAGTTGAGTCCATGCCATCAAAGAAGCAACGAAGGGGATCGTCCGCTCCATGAACCCCTTCGTTGGATCGCCCCTTCGTCGCTAGGGCTTCATCGAACATGGACTCTGTAAACGGCAGCCATCTCGAAATTTCTATTACACCAGGTGGGGCGGAGCCGATGTCTCGAGAGGTCTCGCTCCTCACCTCAGCAACAACCTCATGAACTTGAGGGGGATTAGGCTCAGTTGTTTCCCCCTCAGTTGTCATCCGTTCCTCGGGGACAGACGGCTCATAGGCCACAAAATGTTCGGCCTCCTCGGGATCGTCACTGAGCCGGTAGAGTAATTCCGAGTCAAGCACTTAGGAGCTGGAGCTTTCCTTTGGTTACGAGCCAACCTTCTCCTCGGTTTCTTTTTCTCCGAGCCCGGGAACTTGGAGCCCTCCTCTTTTTCTTCTCTCTTGCTGCGGCTCCAGACTGCCCCGAAGCAGAAGGACTAGCAGGTAGATTTTCGCCCCCTACCAAGGGCCTAAGCTTGATGATCTTAGGCAAGCCTGCAAAAAGGAGAAAAAGAAGCAATAAAGACATAATGTTGAAAAAGAAAGTCTAGTGCTACTTATTCATGAAAAGGAATCTTACCGTGAGAACGGGCCTCTCAGCGGCCCTTCGAGAGCTCGCGCCACGAGCGCTTGGCATAAGGAATCTGTAAATAGTTTCCCTCGATCCACTCCTTAAGACGAGGAATGGCGTTTGGGATTCGAGTGAAGGCTGCACCACAACAAATACCGGTGAGAAAAAGGAAGATAAAACATAAAATCGACATTTAAAAGGGAGTTATTCGGCCTCCAGTTCACCAGTAGCCGCGCCCGGAGCAGACCTCTCGAGGACGACCACATCAGGAGCAGTCTCCTCGACCTCAGTGGTCGGTTGCGAGGCAGAAGAAGCACCTTTCTTGCGAACGATTTTGGAAGTCTTCGCCATTTTTAACTGGGTAAAAGGTTTGAAAGTGAAAGGGAAGGTGAGGAGATGAAGAGTAAAAACTGGCTGAGAAAATCAAGCACGCTGGCTTAAATGAAGGGTAAAAGAAAGATTGCAATTTGAAGAACGAAGGTAAGAATGTTGAAAAATGAAGGGAGGCAGTGATATCTTGAAGGATCGAAGGTAAGAGCTTGGTCAAAAGTGAAAAATGAACGTAGAAAGGAGTATTTATAGAGGTTGTGCGCCGTTTCGCATCCAGGAACGACCTGTCGATAACTGACACGCGTTCGGAGTCAGTATGATGCGACTGACGGGATGTTTCGATTTCTTTGTCGTTTTGTGTCATGGCGTGCTGAAGAAGGGATCGAAGAACTCATGTCGTTCCTTGTTGTTTCCGTAAAACTTACTCTCCAAGAAATGAGGGGACTATCTATATACGAGTGAAACCGGGCCAATGGGATGCCCCGATTTCCGATAAGGTGAATCGAGCAAGAGACGTGATGATAAGGAGCCGGAATCGAGGCAAGGGTCTCATCGAGACAGGGTCCGAGGGCACGACGCCCACCTTCGGGAATATCGGGGCCATGACTCCGGGATCGGTCCAAATCCCAAAAGACTTCAAAGAGCATTATCGGGCAACCAAACACGATTAACAGAGGGGCGTGATATACGAGACCGGCCGGGTGTCACGATATCGATCTCGGCACGTACCGGCAGAAATCCGATGATTAGTTAAAAGGAAGATTTTTTACTTTTTATGAAATTTTACCTAGAGTAGGACTCCCCTATTATATAAAGGGGGGTCTGATTGTTCATTAAACATATTATAACACGCATACCAAGGCAATGTACTTTTATTTTTCTGTTATTCAAAGTTCTTACACTTGTTGATCAGTGTTCCATTATTATAACTCTGCGATCGAAGACGGGTATCTCATTGCAGCTGTCGTCGAGTCCAGAGTCATCCTTTTCCCCTTGCTTTCGAGTGGTTTGACAATTTATTACATCTTTTATCTGTTCAATATAGCAATATTTACCGTTCGTATTAAGTTAATCTACGTATTCTTAAAATCACTAACAAATTTAATTGTTATCTATTTTTGAGGGTAAACACATATATAATACACTCTTGTGGTCTGTTGATTGAATATTTAACTTGATAATATCATATATTCCTGTCAAAGATAAAGAAGTAATTAATATATTATTATTGTCACTGCCTAAAAATCTAATTGAAACATTATTCTAGGAGAAACAGAACAAACAAAAGAATTTCAAGGTGAATTAGGGAAGTGTGGTATTTTGAAGACTGCATAGGAGTAAAATGTCATTCCTGAAACTTGAAAGGGGTTTGAATATGAAGTGAAAGTAGAGGAGGGGCTTCTTTTTGTGTATTTTGTTTGTCGCCCAAGTTGTAATGCCCTCATCAGTACAGGAGCTTATCCGCTCGCTTAGTTGTGAAGTCCAGTAGATTAGAAAAGCAACTGAAAGAGTGTTACCTCTTCGTCTTCAGGTCCTACTCTCCTTTCCCTTCTGCTATGTTTTTTCTTGCGTTTGTGCCCTAAATGTGGATAACGCCCCCAAAAGCTGTAGCTCCTTTTTCCGGTGTTTCCTCTTGTTTATTTCAATTTCTTCTTTTTATAAGTGAATTTGGACTTAAACTCTGCACAATACGTGTAGTAGCTTAATTACATTTAAATGTGTGTAATTTCTGGATTTTTTCCCGTAATTTAATTAGTTGGTGTTCAATTATTTGTATCATGGTTCAGAATTGCGTTCAGTTTTGTCTGATACTTGGCACCACTGTACTATGTTACCATTTCTTTGCTATTTCACTCAGCAAAATTGTGACCTAGACTTATGCTGAGTTTAGACATTGAAATGGATGATAAAGACGATTACTTTGAGGACCCAAATAAAATTCATTGTTTATTAGATAACAGACTCTATGCTGCTTCCTTATCTATCTGCTTTTCAGTTTAGCTTTCGGTCTCAGTGAATTATATTCACCTTCTGAGGCCCTGAGTATTTACATCATAATTGATTCACTTATTTGATGCTGTATTTGCATACGGCACAAATTCTTATTCACCAGCCAGTGTTATGTTCTTCTCTCTTATTTGGAAAGGGAGTTCTTTGCTGTCACTTTGCTAAGCTGTTTTTGTTTTTCAGTTGTATTGTTGTTCTTTTTTTTTCTATTCCCTTTTAATCTTTTGATCTCACTCTACGTCATTTTTGGGGGTGCCATTTTGATTCTCACTTAAATCTGACACTAGTATATCAGGATAATAACCAAAGCTGTATGTTAATTAGGTTATTGGTGTGTGTGTCTTTGTATTTAACATGTCCTAAATTTGTTCTATCTTAATTTCTAATGATTGCCTGGGTCTTTGTCTTCCTTTTCATGTGCGCAGTCAGAAAAATACCCATGTGGTGAAATATCTTGTAAACAACTACTTTCGGGAGCATGCTCCCCAGCTTAATTGATATACCGTGTCTGCAGATCTAAGGAGGCAATAGGAACAATCATTTGAATATTGAGATAGGAAGAATCATACAACCTCTAAAGGGGAAAAATTATTTTTTGATATTTCACATAGCAGAATGAGGGCGGCATAACAATACAGCTGACTTAGGAGCTGGTTTGTTTGTTCCCACTCTTTGTATATAAGTTGAAAGTAACAGGCAATACTTTGTTTCCCTACAGTCTTCATTGTAATATTCTGACGCTTTCTTCTAGTTTGTTATTCACTAGGTTCTTCCCGTGTTTGATATTTATCGAGAAATCTGTTTAACACATTTGGAGTTTGCTTACAATTTCACAGGAAATATGGAGACTTCAACCAGCCATAGTTCTGGCATTATGTGGTTCTTCAAAGACAGAGGTTTTGATGATAAAAGCATTCATGAAATGTTCCAAAAGTGCAAGCGCCTTGAGGGCATGCAAAGGGAGAAAGCGTCTGAAAACTGGGACTACTTGAGAAGCATAGGCATCCAAGAGAGAAAACTTCCTTCTGTTGTTCGGAAATGTCCCAAAATCCTTATTCTAGGCTTGCATGAGAAACTTGTCCCAATGGTTCACTGTCTTGAAACACTGGGTTCGAAACCAAAGGAAGTTGCTTCTGCCATTACTAAATTTCCGCACATACTCTCTCACAGTGTGGAAGAGAAGCTCTGTCCACTCCTAGCTTTCTTTGAATCGCTTGGTATAACGGACAAACATCTGGGTAAGATGATACTGCTCAATCCAAGGATTATAAGCTACAGCATAGAACATAAGCTTTCACAGATGGTGGAATTTCTTTCCAGCCTTCATCTATCAAAGGAAGGTATTGGTAAAGTTATGGTGAAGAATCCATATATTATGGGTTATAGCGTTGATAAGCGGCTACGTCCTACTTCAGAGTTTTTGAAATCACTTGGTTTAACAGATATGGATCTCCAGAAAGTAGTAGTTAATTACCCAGAAGTTTTGTGTAGAGATGTGAACAAGATTCTGAAACCTAACCTATCTTACTTGACATCACGGGGATTTGGAGTTGGACAGATTGCAGCTGTGGTCACTTGTTATCCTCCTGTTCTGATAAAGAGTGTTACCAACTCTTTAGAGCCAAGAATTAAGTTTCTGATAGATGTTATGGGAAGGCGACTTGATGAAGTTGTTGATTATCCAGACTACTTTCGGCATAGCTTGAAGAAAAGATTAGAGTCGAGGCAAAAACTTCTAACGCAGAAGAACATAAGCTGTACGCTGAGTGAAATGCTGGATTGTAATCAGAAGAAATTCCTATTCAAGTTTGGTCTAGTTCAGTGAAAGTAACGACCATGTTCCTTGCCTTCCTTTCTCTCGTAGAGTACATAGCTTTAGCATTCGGCTTGTATCAATCTAAAAGGACCTATAGGGATGAGCTTTTTGTGCACCTTTTGCGGTCATTAGGTCTCCTGGGAAATTATTATTCGCAAATCATTCATATGCTGCTTTTGCAATTGATAGTTTCATCTGTTTAATGCTGCTCTGATAGTGCTTAATAAAAGACAACTTCTCCGGGTTACATTGATTTTGGGATTTGAAATGTTGGTCTCTCAATCTACAAGGGGATATGAAATTAAATAACTGAACTATGGGTTCTTCTGTTTGGTACTTTACTTTTCATCCCAATTTTCCTTCTGATGTTTTAGGTCAGAAATAATTGGGTAACAAAATCTGGCATTTTCAGTGTTCAATTTCCAAATGTAATTGCTATATCATCGACTTAACATATAAGTAAAACGTCAACGATTGTTCTTTTTCTTTCTTCTTTTTGATATATGAACATATTCATCTAGGTTAACTTTTTAACTCCTAAAACCTCGTTTCTAGATCTTTGTGAAATACATACTTTTGGTCTGTTATCAAAGTCGGAAGTATCTTACGCTGCAGAATCAATTAAAAAATGCTACTAGGAATGCATCAAGATCATTGTTTACATCGGCCGAAGTATCTTACGCTGCAGAATCACAACACACTGAATTTTGCACAATATAGCATAAAGCGAGAGCGCGCAGAGTTGCTTAGAGCGACAGCGATTCAAAGTTCCTTAGCCACTTTTGGAGGGTTCTTTTGGAGAAGAGTATGAATTAAATTGTTATTTTGTTGTTGTTGTCATTCTCAAATGGATGGACCAAATTGAGCCGGGAAACCTAACTTTGAGAAATATGTTAGCAGTAGTGAAAGATAAGCTAACTGCGTTGGAGGAACATAAAGTAAACTACCAACTATCCACGGCCAAATGAACATTGAAAGAACATTGGGCTTTTACAAAATGAAGATCTAGAAAAGATCCTACAGCCCTCTACTTGTAACAAACAAAGCTTCTTAGGCCTAAAACATTGGCAGGAAATATCAAAACCTCCACCTTAAACAGGTCAGATATGTAGACACTAATACCTGCTGTCATTAGTTGATGGACAAAATTTGACAGCTTGGAGCAAGATAATACAGCAATCTTACAATACGACGGAGCATCAAGAAGCACAGTTACTTACAGTTGCCTCCTTGGTAATCTCTATTACCACTAAGAAACTAGGGATCATTCCTGATGCCAAAAAGAAACTTGGATCTCCCAGTCTATGACATGTCCTCATGATAAAGATGAAGTCCCAGCCCAAAACGAGCACAAGCTCGACGAAATGCCATACCCTCTGCCTTCTGCACAGGATCCCCATAACCTGGGTCATCTACTGAAGCAGTGCCAGTTGATTCCCGATATATCTAGTCAAAACAGATAGAGACAGAGCAAAGAAACTTAAAATCACATACTCTATCATCATCTTTGATAATCTAAAAACTCTGATGTAAATGAAATACAAGCAAGCTAGAAAACTAGGTAGCAAGCAGTTGAATGTACAGAACTGAGGCATCTATTTGTTGGGGTTTTCTCCAATAGGTAAGATGCGGAGTTGTTACATGCAGTGGCATCTTATAAGTATTCATCATGGATAACATGTCACCTGTTATCATCCATAACCCAATAGATGAAGATATGGAATTCAAGAAAATAAATCACAATTTTGATATCAGCTACAAGCCTGTTGAAATTAAAGGGACATCACAACAAAGTAAAAGGTGCCATGCCACTGAGATACGAAGTGCAGTAAATAATAAGCACCGGGCACCCTTGTACTTAAGTAA
This sequence comes from Nicotiana obtusifolia, assembly GCA_002018475.1. Taxonomy (NCBI): domain Eukaryota; kingdom Viridiplantae; phylum Streptophyta; class Magnoliopsida; order Solanales; family Solanaceae; genus Nicotiana; species Nicotiana obtusifolia. The sequence continues at coordinate 105,935 of MCJB01020792.1, forward strand.
GATTATCTATGCTTACACGGGCATCAGCTATTATGCAATGGACAAAACCAAAGTAGCTTAGCTACTCTATGCTTACATGAAATTAGCAATTATGCGATGGATGAAACCAAAGTAACTTAGATTCAAACCAAAAAGAATATATAAGAAGGTAATCTGCTCCGAACATTCTGGACATATTGCATTACATCATTGATTGGTTATCGTATTTAAGAAGGCTTTTTTAGGTTCTTGCTTAACCCTAAAAAAGTTGTCTGCTAAAAAAACTTAAATACCACTTAACGAAAAAGAAAAGAATTATCTGCTAATACATCTAATGAAGTCCTTAAAAGCGGAACTAACTTTATGAGAATCACTGGACTTTTCTTTCGCTTTAAAGTTTGTTACATGGTCTATCTGTGCCTTTTTAAGGTAGGTCTTCTCAAGGTAAAAGGCAGCATCTCGTAAACGACAGCACTGGAAAAGGTAATTGATCACACAGATTTGCCTCAGAAAAAGATTACATAAATGATATATACAGCAGCTAGTTATGACTACACAAAAAAACATCTTAATTATAGAAACAAATTGTGAAGCCTAAGTAACATATACAACATACCTCTGCATCAGTCCCATATAGTGTTACACGGTAAACAACTGAAACTGACTTGCCATCAGATGAGTAATTGATGCTTCGAACTTCGCCAGACCATTCTAATTTGTCAACAAATTTGATTGTCAACAACTGGCTGACTAAATTAAAAATAGTTTCATTCTCAGAAAAAGGAAAAAAAAGAAAGATCTTTGACATACCTGGAGCATGTAAATTCAGAATCCTATTCACAATATGCCTGCAAAGATTCAAAAGTCACAAAAAGTAAGTCAGTTTTCTTTATATCGTAAAAAAACAAAAGAAACAATAGAACACATATTCTAGCAAAGTGTTAACATGTCAGGTCAAGCAATAATTGAAGGCTCACATAAATATATAAAGAAAAGAAATGCACCCAATATAACAGATGCACTTATGTCCACATGTTTCAAAATCAACTGAGCTATAAAGTTGACCAGGCAGAAATCTTGGTGAAACAAAGTTGACCACCCAAGATTGATGCTTTGGGTGCATTTAGTATGAAGGACAACGTATTTCATAGAAAATATTTTATTTTGGGAAATCATTCTAAGGTCCATTTCCCCTGTTTGGTTGAGTATAAAAGTATATACTAACATATAGTAATCCTATAAAGAGTTATACACGATAAAAAGCCAGTATTTTGGTGATATTTTTGAGTTTAAGTTGACAATAATTTCTAAGGGTTGATTGAAGTTAATGTTAAAAAGTAAAATTTGGGTTGCTTGCAAAGGAAAATAATTTCCTTCCTTAATAAAAATCATTTTCTCCTTTTGGAGGAAATATTTTCCTTGGGAAAAAAGTTATTAATAAATCAATGTAGACAAATGCAAGAAAATGGCATCATTAAGGCTAACAACTTTCTTTGTAAATTATTTATTGCCAAGGCAAACACACTCAAAATGTCCAATTAGCAGATCAAACAAGTTTCTGCAAGATTATATTGACGGTTGACTGGTGCTTTGAAGAACATAGAACAATTTGAATTGAAAGGTCATTCCGTAAATTCTGTTTAATGCTTGTGAAAACATACTCATAGGTGAAGAAAGACAAAGAATTATTGAGTTAACTTTTTCGAAGAATATTCGCAAGGATTTTTGAGTTATTAATAGTCCCACAAGGATCGATCAAGGGCTTCCAAAGAGATCAAAGGTCTTGGGCCACTCCACCCATTGCTAACCCTAATCCCATATGTAGTAGGAGTAGAACATGTATTATATATACTAGTTTTTAGTGTACGTGTGTTGCACGTGTCTATCGTGTTAATCAATAAAAATATATACAAAAAGAATAAATTTATTATGCATGTACCCCATACACTCCTACAATCTAGGTAAATTGATCTGTATTTCAGTAATCTTCATAGGCCGTCAGCAACGCACTCCTAATTTAATTCCTTTTTTTGAGTCTTATGTTTCTTCTCATCTCAAAGATTTTCATTTAACTCTAACTTATGCACCACATGAGAAAGTAGGAACAGTCTAAAGAACTCATTCCACCTAATCTCTTCCTAAATAATTATATTTATGGACTACATAATTATATATATAGATCAAAGTAAAAATATAGCATTTCAAAATTTAACATGTAAATAGAAAAGTTAAAAAAAAAAAAAAGGAGAAAAAGATTCTACGTTTTCGTTTGACAAAGTTGCTGAAAAATTACCCATAACAAAAGTAGTTAAGAGTTTCCTTTTAATGTCTTGTCCTTTTCTATTTATGTATAGAAAAAATTAGAATTTAAAATAATTTGATTCCTTCTTGAAATATATATTTTCTTCTAATTAACTTAAGATTTTAGGAATTGAAGACATTTTAGTTCCTTCTCTAAACCTTCCTTTTCTCATTTATTTATGGTAGGAATTTTAGGAATCTGTTTTCACTTTTCTAAATCAAGGTCCTAAATAGGAAAGAAACTAAATGAGTATTTCTAAATATTAGGAAAGTAAATTGAATGATTAATACTATATATAGGAAAATAATTAAATGATATTTTGTCCGGTGTGAACTCTATTTTAAAGGGGTAATAAAGACGAACGACATTTCACTAAGGACCTTCGTACTTTTAATATAATATAGATAATTAAATTATAATATTGTCCAATATGAATTCTATATTTAAAGGGCAAAAAAGGCAAACGATACGTTCCAAGCTAATGAATATACTTTTTTTGGTCGGAAGCTAATGAATATTATTAGTTTAGGTAGTAATATAGCCTATCTATAACAACACTCCCGTCCTAAAAAATTATATCCATGGATTACATATTTATCAAATCAATAACTATCTATACAAAATATAAAAAGGAGAATTGCACCTACCCCTATATAATTATTTGAAAGAAAACTCTACAATCAGCAACTAACCATGGAAACTTACTAATCAAAAGAATGATTAAAAAAGAAAATAAAGTGAGAAAACTGCTCTCTGAATATAACTTAACCAATTAAAATTTGACAATAAAATAAAACAAAAGATTCTTCTGTGGACTTCTGGAAGAACCTGAGAAAGAAGGCCTCTCGGACATGCAAAACTCATATGCCATATAATCTCCTTCTTATGTTATTCGTTGTTGAGGTTTCAAATTATAAATCTTTGACTTTTTTCTGCAACCATAAACTTTCTTGGGCGAATTATGCTTTGGTGAATTGTTAGGGTATTTGGAAGCTAGTTTTTATTTTCGTGGGATTTAATGACCTTATATATTAGATTCCTACATAGTCTAAATAAGTAAATTAGATCTAATAATTAAAATTTAGTTGATTTAAAACTCCTAAATATTAGCAAAATAACTAAATGACTATTTTGTCCAATATAAAATTTATTTTAGAGGGTAAAAAAGGCAAACGACATTTCACTAAGGGCCTTCGTACTTTTAATATAATATAGATAGGACTCATTGTATCATTGTCGATACATCAATAATATAATTTTCCTGTGTCATATTTCTCACATAGTATCAGAGCGGCAGTGAGGAAACATCCGGGAAAGAAAATCCAGCCGAAACAGTGTCGTGCTTCAATTGAAGCGACCTTTTAGGGATGTTTTTCCTAAAAACCAATTTCCATTGGTGTTGTGCAAAAACCAACACCACCACAAGGTTCCCTGACCCCCGGCGACCAGACCCCAACAAACACCTCTGGCAAACGACCTCACGCGCTGCCTAGAAAAAAAAATTTCCGACAAGATCTACTCTACGCGCCGGCGCGTGGAGCCCTTTCCGGCCATTTTTTGAAAATCCTTCTTCAGAACAGTCGGACCTGCTTGTAATTCCGAGCCTACCCGTGCTTTTATTTTTTAATTCCGAGCCCTTTGAAAATTTCCTGGCAACTACAGTAGTTTTCCGACAGCTACAATATTTTTTCTGGCAAAAGTATCCAGATGTCTTCTGTTATTTGCTGATATTTTTGCTAGCCCACTCTTCAATCCAACCATGTCTCTCGGACTTGATACTTTTGGTTCCAAAAACAGTGGAGTTGGAAATTCAGTCTTGATGATTACTTCTGAAACTCTACTTGGGAGTTTAAATTATTTATCTTGGGCCTCGTCTGTTGAGTTGTGGTGCAAAGGTCAAGGTGTTCAAGATCACTTAACCAAACAGGCTAGTGAGGGAGATGAAAATGCCAAGCACAGTAGGAAAAGATCGAAACTCAGTTATGTAGTATCTTGTGGTGATTTATTGATTCCAAATTGATGACTTTGTTTCGCCCATTCCAGGCATGTTATTTAGTTTGGGAAAAGGCTCGTACTTTATACACTAATGACATATCTCGTTTCTATGATGTGATATCGCGAATGACAAGCTTGAAGAAACAGGAATCGGATATGTTCACTTACTTGGGACAAGTACAAGCAGTCATGGATGAATTTAAGAAGCAGATGCCAGTTTCAGCTAGTATTGAAAAGCAACAAGAGCAACGACAAAAGATGTTTCTAGTTCTTACACTCGCTGGACTTCCTAATGACCTTGATTCAGTACGTGACCAGATTTTGACTAGTCCAACTGTCCCTACAGTTGATGAATTATTCTCTCGATTACTTCGCCTTGCTGCAGCACCAAGTCACCCAGTGATCTCATCACAGACACTTGACTCCTCTGTTCTCGCATCCCAGACAGTAAAAAATCGAGCATCTCAAACTATGGAGAATAGACGAGGAGGAGGTCGTTTTGGAATATCTAGACCTAAGTGTTTTTATTGTCATAAACTTATATTAGACACACTCGTGAAGTGCGCTATTCTTTACATGGTCGACCACCCAAAAATGCTTATGTTGCTCAGACTGAGACTACAGGTAATCAGGGATTTTCTTTATCTGAAGGGGAATATAATGAGTTCCTTCAGTACCAAGCAAGTAAGCAGACATCTCCACAAGTAGCCTTTGTTGCTTAGATTGATACTTCTTGCTAGTAATTCTTTTGCTTGTGTTTCCCAGTCTAGTACTCTTGGACCATAGGTCGTGGACTCAGGCGCTTCTGATCATATCTCTGGTAATAAATTACTTTTGTCAAATATTATGTATTCACAGTCTCTTCCCACTGTTACTTTAGCCAATAGGTTTCAAACTAAAGCAAAAGGAGTTGGACAAGCTAATCCCCTACCCTCTGTCACTCTAGATTCCGTTCTTTATGTCCCTAGATGTCCTTTTAGTCTTGCATCTGTTATTCGTTTAAGTCGTGCCCTCCATTGTGGTATATATTTTATTGATGATTCTTTTATTATGCATGACCGCAGTACGGGACAGGCGATTGGCATATGGCTTGAATCAGAAGAGCTTTACTACCTTAACTCACTCAATCCCTCCAAGGCATGTATAGTTACAGATCCTCTAGACCTAATTCACAGATGTTTAGGACATCCAAGTTTATCCAAGCTTCAAAAAATGGTGCCTAGTTTGTTTAGTTTATCTACATTAGATTGTGAGTCGTGCCAGCTCGGGAAATATAGCCGAGCCTCCTTTCCTCATAGTATTGAGAGTCATGTAGAGTCTGTTTTTTCTTTAGTTCATTCTGATATATGAGGTCCTAGTAGAGTCTGTCCAACCTTGGGATTTCGTTATTTTGTTAGTCTCATCGATGATTATTCAAGATGTACTTAGCTTTTCTTAATGAAAGACCGTTTTGAATTGTTTTCTATATTCTAGAATTTTTGTGTTGAATTCAAAAATCAATTTGGTGTTTCCATTCACATTTTTCGCGGTGAGATTAGCCTTAGAATATTTATCCTCTCAAATTCAGCAGTTTATGACTTCTCAAAGAATTATTCATCAAACCTCTTGTACTTATACCCCTAAACAAAATGGGGTTGCAGAGAGAACGAATAGGCACCTCATTGAGACTGCTCGCATACTTCTCACTGAATCTCATGTTCTGTTGCGTTTTAGGGCGATGTAGTTCTCGCAGCTTGTTATTTGATTAATCGAATGCCTTCATCTCCCATCCAGAATCAGATTTTGTATTCAGTATTGTTTCCCCAGTCACCCTTCTACTCTCTTCCCCCTCGTGTTTTTGGGAGCACTTGTTTCGTTCATAACTTAGCCCCTGGGAAAGATAAGTTAGCTCTTCGTGCTCTCAAGTGTGTCTTCCTTGGTTATTCTCGTGTTCAGAAGGGATATCGTTCTTATTCACCTGATCTTCTTAGGTACCTTATGTCAGCTGACGTCACATTTTTTGAGTCTAAACCTTTCTTTACCTCTTCTGACCACCATGATAAATTTGAGGTCTATCCTATACCAACCTTTGAGGAGTTTACTATAGCTCCTCCTTCACCTTCAGCCACAGAAGTCTTACCCATTCCAACCGTTGAGGAGTCTAGTGTGAGTCCTCCTAGATCCCCAGCCACAGGAATACCACTCTTGACTTATCATCGTCATCCGCGCCCTGCATTAGGCCCAGCTGATTCTCGTCCTGCACCTGATCCTGCTTTTACTGCGGACTTGTCTCTTCCTAGTACACCGATTGCACTTCGAAAAGGTATGCAGACTACACTTAATCCTAATTTCCATTATGTCGGTTTAAGTTATCATCGTCTGTCATCACCCCATTATGCTTTTATATCTCATTTGTCCTCTGTTTTCATCTCTAAGTCTACAAGTGAAGTATTGTTTCATCTAGGATGGCGACAGGCTATGATTGACGAGATGTCTGCTTTACATATGAGTGGTACTTGGAGCTCGTTCCTCTTCCTTCAAGTAAATCTTTTGTTGGTTGTCGTTGGGTGTATGCAGTCAAGGTTGGTCCCAATGGCAAGGTCGATCGACTTAAGGCCCGTCTTGTTGCCAAGGGATATACTCAGATATTTGGGCTCGATTACAGTGATACCTTCTCTCCCGTGGCTAAGATAGCATTAGTCTGCCTTTTTCTATCCATGGCTGCTATTCGCCATTGGTCTCTCTATTAGCTGGACATTAAGAATGCTTTTCTACACGTTGACCTTGAGGATGAAGTTTATATGGAGCAACCACCTGTGTTTGTTGCTCAAGGGGAGTCGCGTGGCCTTGTATGTCGCTTGCACCGGTCACTTTATGGTCTAAAGCACTCTCCTCAAGCCTGGTTTGGTAAGTTCAACATAGTTATCGAGGAGTTTGACATGACTCGTAGTGAAGTTGACCACTCTGTGTTTTATCGGCATTGTGCTTCAAGTCTCTGTATTTATCTTGTAGTCTATGTTGACGATATTGTTATTATCGATAATGATCAGGATGGTATTATTAAATTGAAGCAACATCTCTTTCAACACTTTCAGACTAAGGATCTGGGCAGACTAAAGTATTTTTTGAGTATTGAGGTCGCTCAGTCTAGCTCAGGTATTGTGATCTCACAGCGGAAGTATGCCTTAGACATTCTTGAGGAGACAGGAATGACAGGTTGTAGACCGATTGACACTCCGATGGATCTGAATTCTAAACTTCTGCCAGGCCAGGGGGAGCCGCTTAGCAATCCTGCAAGATATAAGCGGCTGGTTGGTAAATTAAATTATCTCACAGTGACTAGACCTCACATTTCCTTTCCTGTGGGCGTTGTTAGTCAGTTTATGGATTCTCCCTGTGATAGCCATTTTACGCATTCTTCGATATATAAAATTGGCTCCAGATAAAGGGTTATTGTTTGAGGATCGAGGCCATGAGCAGATCATTGGATACATAAATGCTAATTGGACAGGATCATCTTCCGATAAACGTTCTACGTGTGAATATTGTGTTTTTAGTAGGAGGCAATTTGGTGTCTTGGAAGAGCCAGAAACAGAATGTAGTTGCTCGGTCTAATGCAGAAGCATAATATCGAGTAATGGCTATGGCAACATGTGAGCTAATTTGGATCAAACAATTGCTCAAGGAGTTGAAATTTGGTGAAATCAGCCAGATAGAACTTGTGTGCGATAATCAAGTTGCCCTTCATATTGCATCAAATCCGGTATTCCATGAGAGAAGTAAACACATTGACATTGATTGCCACTTCGTCAGAGAAAGATACTCTCAGGAGATATTCTGGATATTCTCTGCCAAAGGGTGCTCTATGTGATCACAGGCAAAGCGGTGTAAAAGTGAAAGCTCCTGATTAAGGCATACAAATAAGGGACGAGGTGTCAACCAATAGTCAAACCAGAATTTTCAAGTGAGTAACCCTACAAGATTTTGTGCCCAAAAAAAACTTTGCTCTAGTGGTAGGAGGGCAATATGTGATTTGTGGGTTGGGCGCACATCACATGTTCGAACCTTGCCACAGAAATAGCTTGGTATTTAAGTAGAGCAGCGGACACATTGCCCACCGAGTTTCGAACCATGTGTCACTGGCCCTCTCACGGATCTCTCGGTTATAAAAAAGAAAACCCTACAAGACTTTTTCCAAACCTATCCATCAAAGAACACTAAATCTGAAACAAAAATGCAGAATTTAGACAAGTTCAAGCAAATTTTGGAGCTGAATTATGCAAGATATGTCATCAATAACCCTCAACAAAAAACCATAACCCCCCCCCCCC
>MCJB01020792.1:122542-137372 GCA_002018475.1 Nicotiana obtusifolia
GGGGGGGGGGGGGCATCCTATGGTCAATCAATTGTGCTCTAGCACACTCATGCAAAATATGAGGAATCCCAACCCCAGTAGGTACCTCTTCCTGAAATTGGTTTTCTCCAGACATTTCTTCTTTCCTCCATCAACTTCATTAGCAACAGAAATAACAGGGGGTTCATGGGGATGGGATACAGTGTTGGTACCTCCAGAGGTATTAATGAAATTCAATGCTTCTGGGGGTACCTGATGAGATATAGAGGGTATACCTGACAGTGTAGTTCTGGTGATTTCATGTGTGGGTGCACCATCAACAAGTTGTGTTGCAATTTACTTTAGTATGTATATCTGCTGTTGCTTCTTGTTAGTTTGAGAATTACCTTTAAGTGCTTCTTTTTCTGTTTTTGCCATTCCTCATTTGATGGAGGTGCTCCTTGAGTTTGGTGCTCTTTGCTCTTTTGATGTTCCTCAACATTTTGATTACTGCTCTATTCCTTTTGTGTCTCATTTTCCTTGTATCTCTGTGGTCTTGACTTGTTTTGTCCTCCGGGCTGATTTTCTATGGTGTTGTTTAGAGTGGTGGCTTATGAGCTTTTCTCTGCAGCTGGTATTTCCTCCTTTCTTCTTTGATTTTCCTCATCTTTTTGCTTAGCTTGACAGACTTGAAGTGAGTGGCCCTGATGTCTGCAGTATGTGCAATACTTAGGAAGATTATCATATTGAATCTGGAGCCATTGTCCTTCTCCGTTGACATCATCATCATAACCTAGCTATACATGAGTAGGTATGTCTTTGGTGAGGTCAATCTGCATCTTGATCTTAGCAACACTACCTCTTGTCTTTTGGAAAGAAGCCAGATCCAGAAACAGGGCTTTACCAACGGGGGATAGTAGTGGAGTCAGAATCTCCATATAGTATAAGTGCCATGGTAGTTCTGGAATAACAATCCATACAGGGACTATTGGTGAGTCCTCATTAAGCTTGAAGGCTGGGTTCCATGCTTCCAGTTTCATCATTTGGCTTTGTATATATATATATTGCTTGGTCCATACTGTAGCATGATCATATTCATTATCTAGATCAATGTAGACTGTCCTGGCATTGAAGTGAGCAATCTTCACCCCTCCTCTGAGTTCAGTTTGGGCTATGAAACTCTTTCTAATCACTTCTATTCTGGGCATGGTGTTGAGGAACTTTCCTATCACTATGAATTTACATCTGTCTGCAAACTTAACCATGTAATCCTCCCTTTTGAAAAGCACAGCAGGCTTGCCTTGTTTGGTGGTAATGATTGGCAGAGTGAATTGAATTGGGATAATTTCTGCTTCATGTCTGGCTCTCAATCTAGTAACATATGATTTTGTGACAGTAGGTGGGGAGGGAGTAGTGTTGGTGTGTATTTTGGGTTTTGTGGAAGTGCTAGGAAGTTGGGATTTGCTAATATTAGCCGCTACTACTTGAGTTGCTGGTGGGTGCGAGGTAGTTGGTTCTGTGTCCTTAGTTGGTGGTTTTAAGCTTCTTTTGGGATGTTTTGGCTTGTCAAAGTTGGAGGAGACATTGATGGGAGCTTGAGTTGAGGTTGATGGCAGTGTCTTAGTGCATTTATCAGCATCAGAGATGAGGATGGCAGATTGTAGCTGCTGCTGGTGCTACTGTTGTTGAGCAAATTGTGCTGTTTCTGTAGTAGCCACAAGACTAACAGCTGTTGTAGTCTTTTGGATTGCCTGGGACAGTAGGTGGGCCTTATACAACTGCTGAGGTATCATACCAACACTGCTGGCCTGCTGTACTTCAGTGGGTAGGGAAATTATTTGATCTCCATTTTTCGGATGCAATTCTTGTGCTTTTGCTTGACGACTACTTTCCTTATGACCTTGAGAAGGTTGAGGAGTGGCATGATCGCACAATTGAGTTGCTACAATGTTGTTGACATTTCGTCGAACACCTGGTGTGCTCGACCCTGTCAGATTCTCCTTTTGCAATGTTGTGGAGATTGATTCAACGAAAATTGGAATTGAGGAGGGGGAAACAATCTGCTGAACATCAGGAGTCTTTTGACATTGGTCCTGAACCAATTGGTTTAGTGGAAGATCAGTCGCAGTCAACTGATGCATTTCTAGGTACTTCAGTTGGTCGGAACTGCTGATTTCAGCGGCTGAAACTTCCAGGTTTTGGAGAGGAGGTCGGAGTGAAGTTGGAGAAGAATCTCCAGCACCTGGAATGAGTCGATTTGGTCCAGAACCGATCGAGCAATGTTTGGAGCTCCCAAGCTATTTTCGCTACAGTAATCCCTCTGCTCTTTTGAAAATCTGTAGCAACTGAGGAGTTGTTTTGAGATGCTGTTTGTTGGGGATGATGCGCCATATCAAGACGAAAATTTTGGGGCTGGTCTGGTGGTTTTCCATCGGCTGTTGACGGAGAATCGAGCATCTAAGCTTGGAGATGACACTGTTCACTTCAATCGCTGTACGGAGGGTTTTTGGCAGAGAGGCAAAATATTCTCTTCAATTTGATATTCTTTTAAAGGATTTGCTAAATAACTTATTTTGATTAAATTAATTAATTAAAAGAGTTTAATATTAAAAAAGAGTGAACTAATTAAATTATAATATTTAGCATTAACGGTAAATATATTTAAAGAAATGGTACGAAAAATCATAAGGAAAGTAAGCGTAATACCATAAACTATAAGAGAAGTTAGTGTTATGAAGCAAAATCTGAATTATCCCTTAAAAAAGTAATAAATATTGAATTCTAGCAAGTGAATTCAAAAAAATTATAAAAATAACACATTTTGGATTTTAACGTATGACTCGACGTGATTTTGAACCCCCTTTACTTTTATACTAGAAGTTTCTCTCTTTCACGACCCAAAATCACCATTGGTCATGATGGCACCTAAATCACTTATTAGGTAAGCCAGTCATAAAATAACAGCTAAATAAATTAATAATAACAGAATAAATGAGTCTAAGAGTCAAATAACTGTAGTGACCCGACCGGTTGTATTTGAGATTTAACGTTCTGTTCGATGGTTTTTGAGGTCTTAAGTACCTTCGTATGATGTGTCACGACTTGGCGTGTATGGTTGATTTCGAAGTTCGAGAGGTTCAGGATTTATTTGGAAGAGAAAGTTACAGTTTGAAAGCTTTAAGTTAAAGAGTTGACTAAGGTTTGACTTCTGAGTAAACAACCTTGGATTCGGGTTTTGATGGTTCCAATAGGTTCATATGGTGATGGACTTATGCCTATGCCCGGATTTGAATTTAGAGGTTTCTAGGTTGATTTGGCTCTTTTTAGTGAAAGTTGGCAATTTAAAGGTTTAGAAATTTTCTAAGTTTGATCGAGAGTTGACTTTGTGTCTATCGGGCTCGTATTTTAGTTTCAGAACTTGGAATAGGTCAGTTTTATCATTTAGAACTTGTGTGCAAAGTTTGGTCTCATTCCAGGTTGGTTTGACGGGAATCAGACGCTTGGTAGTGATTTTGAAAGTTCTTGAGTTTCAATAAGATTTTGATGTGTTTTGGTGGTCGATTCGTAGTTTTATATATTATTTGATGTTTCGAGAGGGTTCATATGAGGTTTATGTACTTATTGGTATGATTGAACGGGGTACCGAGGGGCCCAGGAGAGTTTCGAATTGGTTTCAGATTGTTTTTGCTAAGTTGAGCCGTGCTGGTTCTGGTTTTTTCGCAATTGCGATGCGGAAGTCGCAAATGCGACCATTGTATTTGCGAAGTGGTGGTCGCAATTGCGACTCATGGTTGCTGGGTAGGGACCTCGCATTTGCGAGGATTTTGTCGCATTTGCAGTTGCCTGGGTGTTCATTTTTGCGAGTTCTGCGTCGCTTTTACAACTGGTCGCTTGGGGAGGGGCTTCACATTTGCGAAGCATTTTATCGCAAAAGCGATATCTGCTAGGTCTGCCAGGGGTCGCTTTTGCGAGCTTTTGTTTGCTTTTGCGGAGGTCACATTTGTGAACCCCTGGTCATTAATACGACATCTGTAGCTGATTATATGTTGTGTATTTCAGGACCTAACCTCATTTTCTCATATTTTGAGCCCTAGACTCGGTAGGAGGCGAATTTTGGAGAAAATTTTCACATATAACTATTGGGTAAGTGATTTTGACTCATTTTTATAACTTGATTATTTGTGAATGTTAACATTAAAATCATGAAATTTGAAGAGAATTTTTGGGGATTTTTACTATGTCTTCAATATATAAAAATTGAGATTTGTGAGTCGATTTGGACTCGAATTTGAAAACCAATCACATACTTTGGATTCGTGGGGTTATGGGTAGTCGAGATCTACCCCTCGACTCAGGTTTTGACCAGGCGTGTCCGGGATTGACTTTTGTTGACTTTTGAGAATTGGGTAAAGATTGCGACTTTATTAATTGAAATTGATTCCTTTTGCATTGTTTAATGTTATCTAGTCATTTTTTGTTAGATTTGAGCAGGACGGAAGTGATCTCTAAGGAAAAGACTATTTTTTAGTATTGACTTGACTTGTTTGAGGTAAGTGTCTTACCTAGCTTTGGTTGAGGGAATTTTTTCTCCTAATTGATATTGTTTGCTACATGCGGGAGTAATATATATATATATATGAGAGGTGACGAGCGTATATGCATGTGCCATGTGTATTCATGCTCGGGGTAGATTCTAGCTTACTCTATGCTTTATTTGATTGTGTGTTCTACTTGATTCTATGTATTATCCCATTAATTGAATACGTGAGCACAATAAACCATGCTAGAGGGATGTTGAGACTATTGGTACCTTATGCTGAACATGATGAGCCAATTTTACGACTTATGCTATATTTGCCTCGGTGATAGATACTTGTAGGTTATAACACCCACCCAGCCACGTTCTTGTTATGTATGATTGGACGTGCACCCTGTGATACATATGTGATCTTTTGTATGACTATTTAAACTTGGTTGCTACACTTGATTTAACCATAGTCATGCTTTATCCGCACTTTTATTGTTATCATATCCTTGTGCACTTTAGCGATGAGTTATGAGGATGTCCTCTTGATGATAAATTATTATCTTGCATTGTTGTGATAATTTGTGGCACATGTGGGTATGTTGTGCGAATTGATTATAGATGCGCATGCAGTGACATAAGTGAGACATTTCATTGTGGTATGCATGTGGCGAGATAAGTGTGGCTAGATGTGTATACGATGACATAAGGGAGTCAATTCATTGTGATGTGCATGTGGCGAGATAAGGGTGGCTAATTATGTGCATGCGATGACATAAAGGAGGCATTCCATTGTTTATGTGCAAGCGGTGACATAAGGGTGGTATTGTGAGGATGTTATGTGATAGCCCGGAGGCATTTTTTATTGATTATGTGTGTGTGGTGGTACAAGAGCGCTTTCTTTCTATGCTTATGACTTCTTTATGTGCGTCATGCATTTTAACATGATTTGATGTGTTGTTTCTAACATGCTGGTCTATGCCTTTGTTATTGCTTGATGATTTTGTTGCCAAGATGGATTTACTTACGTGGAGTTGATATCTCATATTTTGTTGAGTTGTTGGTAATATATTCGGTTGATGAGATGAGGAAGTTGTCATCATGCATTAATATACTCGATTACTGATAAGTTTCTTGAACGCATTATTTAGTAATTGATACGCAATCGGATTATAATGTGGCACGAGGTCTTTGCCCTGCAAGTGTGGTTTATATTGTGGCACAAGTTTTTTGTCGTGCGAGGTGGTTGATGATGTGGGCACGAGGTGCCATATGTGTGCGATTCGATTTGATTGTTGTTGTTGTTGAAATTGAGCCTTTACTTGTATTAAATTGTTATTACTTGTTTTGCTGAGATTATGGATATTGTATTTCTGCTATACTTATGTTGCCAGTCTTTAATATATTGCACGAGTTATTTGACAAATGAGTATCTTTTGACTCAAAAACCTCGTCACTACTTCTCTGGGGTTAGTCAAGATACTTACTGAATACATGAGGGCGGTTTGTACTCATACTACACTTCTCAAATCAGTAATGAAATGATAGAAGGAGATTCCAGGGACTGCGATCAAGATGCAACTCTACATCGAGTCTCCATAGCAACAACTAAAATCTCCAAAAGCTCAGTTGGGTCCAACTCCCGGATCTGCACAACTAAGTGCAGAGTGTAGTATGAGTACAAGCGACCCCATGTACTTAGAAAGTATCATGACTAACATCGATAAGGTATTGATAAGAGTGACCAATGATACTTACTAATCAAACATGTACTGCTTATGAATAAATATATACACAACAACATTATTGATATCTAGGCATAGAGTATAGGTAAGGCCAACAATGCATATAGAGAAGATATGCATGTATAAGAAGTCAAGATACACAATTCAACATATAGAGAAGATATGTATTGTGTTGCAATCCACCAAGTAAAACAACATATAAAGAAGATATGCAAACACCCAAAAACTGATCTTTTCTTCATAATTCGTATACCATCAAGAGAGAAACATGAGAGGGCGACCCTAAAGGGATAGATACTTATCTACACACTGCACGAAAAACTCACATGCCATAATCATAACAATCGCACTGACAACTCACATGCTGCACGAAAAACTCACGTGCCACGGACAACTCACGTGCTACCAAACCAGTCTATATCGCAGAAAGCATATACAAAAATACATGTATATAAACACATATATCAGATCTCATACTCCTAGATTGTGGCAAATAGTATGCTAAAGTGTATGCATTTGCTGAGTGTACAACTACGGCTCAGATCAGCTAGATACGCCAAATAATAATAAGTATCATGCTCAAATAGAGAATTAAGGCCTAGACATGACTCTACCATGACTGGAGAAACTCATGTAGTCATACAAATGATCAAAACATGACTATAGGAATTAAAACAAGGTATAATAGAAGCCTAAGTCTATTCTGGTTGAAATTATACATAGAACCCGCATAAACGCTCGTCACCTCTCTTATACGTCACTTTCACACATTTCAATTAGCCAAATAAAGTCACATTGTGAAGGGTATTCTCTCACGACAAGTTAGGCAAGATACTTACCTCAAGTGAGCCAAATTAATATTCCAAGAATGCCTTTCCTTTGGAAATTACCTCCAACTGGCTTGAATCTAGCCAAAAACAACTCAATAACATCAAACAAAAGATATAGGAATCAATAACAAATAATAAAGCTTCAATCTTTACTCAATTTCCAAGAAGTCAAAAGTCTACCCTGACTCACATGGTCAAAACCCAGCAAAGGGGTATATCCTGACTATCTATAACTCCACGAGTCCAAATATATGATTAGATTTCAAAACAAAGTCCAAATCAACCCTCAAACCTCAACTTTAACTCTCTTAAGATGTAGGAAAAATCCTCAAATTTTAGGTGTTAATAATCCATGTAGATTCTTGAAATAATTCAATAAATGAGTAGGAATAACTATCCCCAAAGTCTTGTGTGAAAATCTCCAAGCAAAATCGCCCTTCTCCAAGTCTAGGGTTCAAAATATGAGAGAATGGGCTAAAATCCCAAAATACAACACTTAAATATTCTGCTCAGGGGTATCCTTCGCGAATGCTATTGCGTTCGCACACAAAAAGCTACTACCCAACTAATAACCATTCACAAACGCATAAATAATTTTGCGAATGCGATGACCATACTGCTTCCTCTCCGCGAACGGGAAGGCAAAATCCTCTAGCTCCCAGCTCATCCTTCGAGAACTCGACCCCCACATGGCGAACGCATAGCTCACCTGCCACTAACTTTAGCGAACGCGACCCTATAAGCGCGAATGTGAAGAACAAAATCCTCCAGCTCCAAAATGCACTCCACGATCGTGATGCTTCCTTTGCGATCGCAATGAAAGACCTGACACCAACAAAATTAGCAACACCAAAAATGCTCTAGGTGGTCCGAAACTCACCCGAGTCCTCCAGGACTCCGTCCAAATACCAACAAGTCCATAAATACAACTTGAACCTATCCAAAGCTTTCAAATACATATAATAACATCACATCTATGAATCAAATATCAAATCACAAGTTGTACCTCTCTTAAGTTCAAGAACTTCCAAGCTTCCAACCAAGCGTATGATTCAAGTCTAAACAATCCGGACCACAAACAAACTTTGCACACAGGTTCCAAATAATAAAGCAAACCTATTAAAAGTTCTGAAACAACAATCTGAATACGATATCATCAAAGTCAACTCCCAGTCAAACTTATAAACTCCAAACCTTCAAGTTGCCAACTTTCGGCAAATAGAGCCAAAACATTCTAGGAACCTCCAATTTCAAATCCGAACATATGCCTAAATCCAAAATCACCATATGAACCTATTGGAACCATCAAATCCCCAATCTGAGGTCGTTTACTCAAAAGTCAAACCTTGGTCAACTCTTACAACTTAAGCTTATAAAAATGAAACTAAGTGTTCCAATCACTTTGAAACCTTCCCAAAACCAACCCAACCATCCTGCAAGTCATCAAATATCAAGTATACATACGGAGAACATCAAATAGTGGAAACGAGACTCAAATATACAATCGACCGGATTGTTACATTCTCCCCCTCTTAAATAAATGTTCGTCCTCGAACGAGTTTAGAATCATACCTAGAATGACAAAAAGATGAGGATATATTCTCCACATATTATACTCTGTCTCCCAAGTCGCTTCCTCAACCAGTTGACCTTTCCACTAAACATTCACTGATGCAATATCTTTAGACCTCAACTTTTGAACCTGCCTATCTGAAATGGCTACTAGCTCTTCATCCTAAGCCAAATTCTCATCCAATTGCACCGAGATGAAATAAAAAGCATGTGACTGATCTTCATGATACTCCGGAAGCATGGAAACATAAATCACCAAATGAACTCTCGAGAAGCTGTGCCACAAAGCAAGCCTATAAGCCCCCTTATCAACTCTCTCTAAGATCTCAAATGGACCAATGTGCCGAGGACTCAATTTTTCCTTCTTCTCAAATCTCATCACACCCTTCATAGGCGAAACTCTAAGAAGAACCTTCTCACCTTCCATAAATGCCAAATCAGGAACGTTCTGACCTACATAATTCTTCTGCCTGGACTGTGTTATACAAAGTCTCTCCTGAATCAACTTCACCTTCTCCAAAGCATCTCAAACCAATTCTTTGCCCAATAATCTTGCCTAATCAGGCTCAAACCAACCAACCAAGGATCGGCATCATATAACTCCTCATACCTAGCCATTTGAGTACTAGACTAGTAACTGTTGTTGTAGGCAAACTCCGCTAAGGGTAGAAACTGATCCCACTGGCCTCCGAAATCAATGACACATGCTCTCAACATATCCTCCAAGATCTGAATGGTCCGCTCAGACTGCCCATTGTCTGAGGGTGAAATGCAATACTCAACTCTACCTACATGTAACTCACGCTGAACACCTCTCCAAAAATGTGGAAAGTGAACTGAGCGTCGTGATCGAGAGGATAGAAATAGGTACACCATGCAAGCGAACTGTAATGACCCAGCTAGTTATTTTGAGCATATGCATTCTGTTCAGCTATTTAAAATCTTGAGAAACATCGTACGATGTATTATGACTTGTGTGAATTATTAGTTTTGGTTTTCAGGTTATTCAAAATTAATTTGGAAGAATGAATTTCATGATTGAAGCTTTAGAGTTGGAAGAGTTGACCAAGTTTAACTTTTAGTATTTGACTGCGGATTGGAGTTTTGATGGTTTCGTTAGGTCCGGATGGTTATTTTGGACTATGGCATATGTCCCGATTTGCATTTGGAAATTTCTAGAAGGTTTCGGCACTAATTGGCGAAAGATGAAAATTTGAAGGTTTGAAAAGTTCATAAGTTTGATCGGGAGTTGACTTTGATGATATTGGGTTCGGATTATGGTTTCAGAAATTTGAATAGCTTTGTTATGTCATTCTTATGTGCAAAATTTGAGCTCATTTTGGGTTGATTTGATATGTTTCAGCACGAGTTTTGGAAGTTGAAAGATTCAAAGTTCAATGAGTTTTATTCGAGGTGCGACTCGTCGTTTTGATATTTTTATGTGTGATTTGAGGCCTCGAGTAAGTCCGTGTTATGATATGGGACTTTTTGGTAAATTCAGACGGGGTCCCGAGAGGCTCAGGAAAGTTTCAGACATGATTTAGATAATTTTGGAAATTTTGGTTAAGGCTGGTTTGTGGCAGGATCTGGTGTGATCGCACCTGCGGTTGGTTTTGCGCAGGTGCGGTGGTCGCAGAAGCGGAAGTATGGTCTCACCTGCAATGAAGGTTGAGTTGGGCTACCTCCGCATAAGCGAAATTTGTAGCACACCTGCGTGCGCACATAAGCAAGATCATAAGCACAGGAGTGGACGTTGGCGTAGAGGCGTGTTCAAGTGTCGCACCTGCGATGTCGCAGGAGCAGATTTTTTTCGCAGGTGCGAGGACCATTTCTCTAGTGCTTCTCCGCAGAAGCGGAATCACAGAAGCGGCTACTATTTCGCAAATGCGAAATTTCCTGGGCAGAAGCTATAAAATCAAGGGTTGTCCATTTTTATCATATATTGAGCTATAGACCTCGGATTTGGGCCATTTTGGAGGTAATTTTCATCACATGGATTGGGTTAAGTATTCTATACTCGATTTTGTTTATATTTTGTGAATCTATCCTCGTTTTTGACATTTGGTTGATGATTTCAAAAGAGAAATTGGGGCGTTTTGTCTAAAATTTCATAAAGTGAATTTTCGAGTTTTGAGCATAGATTCGGAGTCAGATTAGAGTGAAACTAGTATGGTTGGACTCGTAATTGAATGGGTTGTCGGATTTTTTAAGTTTTGTCAGGTTCCGAGGTGCGAGCCGGGTTTGACTTTTTGGTTGACTTTAGGCTTTTAATTAAAGATTCTACCTTTATTATTTGGAATTATTTCCTTAGGCATTATTTGATGTATTTGAGTTTCTTTGGCTAGTTTTGAGCCACTCGGAGATCGGTACGCGCGAGATATCATTTTGAGTATTGTTTGGCTTGCTCGGTATTGGATTTGGCTTGTTCGAGATAAGTAACACTTCTAAACTTGGTGCTAAGGGTATGAACCCCTGAATCTACGTGATATGTGTTTGGTGCTGAGGTAACGCGTATGCTAGGTGACGGGCGTGTGGGCGTGCACCGTGTGAATTATGACTCGATTGATTATGTGGTACTGTGTAGTGACCTAATCTTGTTTCTATTCATGAAATTTCTACGTGCTAGAGTAATTGAGCTGTGATCCATGTTAGAAATCATGTCTAGGCTATATGCATATCATGTTGGGACCTACTTAGGTCATTTCTGATGTTGAATTTTTTTCTTACATTGCAATTATATACTCAGTCATACTCATTCATTTGCATATCATATCTCAGTCTCTATTGTCATTTATTGATACATCATATCATCATTTTTGGGCTGATTTTCATGACACTGTGAGCCCGAGAGACTGGAGAGATTGTTGACTGATTTGAGGCCTGAGAGCCGGATTGTGAGTGATATTAATGGGATTGGACTGCACGCCATAGCAGGTATTATTGATTCATGATGGGATAGGGCTGCACGCTGCAACAAGTATTATTGATTCATGATGGGATCGGGCCGCACGCTGCAGCAGGCTTTATTGATTCATGCCATGATTGGATTATTATAGCGCTGGGGCTGGATCTGCCCCTCTGGAGTCTGCATACCCACAGTGAGCGCAATTGCTATTGATTCATTTGTAATGGATCTGCCCTGTTACAATACTGAGTGACTGAGAGTGTTGAAGGCTGGATCTATCCTAGGCTTGATCTACCGGGTGACTGAGTGTGTCGGGTGATTGAGTGTCATGAGTGAAAAGTGTGAGACAGTAAGATTGGGTATTCTGAGAGTGTAAGTACATGAGTTTATCACTTTGATGCATTGCATTTGACATGCATACTTGACATACAGGCATAGAGATGTATTTTCTCATGCTACGTGGTCTCGGTGACATTCATGATGTCATGTTCGCACTGATCTATATGCATAGAGAAGTACTTTCCTCAAGCTATCTGATAATGAAACATCTTATTTATTGTTGAAAGGTTTTGGGAAAAATCATAGTTTTTTAGATTTACTCATATTTTGGTGATTTCAGTAAAAAATTTGGGTTCTCATTGATATACTTGAAAAGCATGCCTATTTTTTGGAATTGTGTACGAGCTAAGCATTATATCTCCGAGTTATCTTTGGTACCACTCTTATTATATTGTTATGAGCTGTTGTTGGCTATTGGTGTTAGGCTCTGGCTTTTGTCCCAGCTCATCAGTACTTTCAACCTAAGGTTAGGTTTGTTACTTATTGAGTACATGGGGTCGGTTGTACTCATACTACACTTCTGCACCTTACGTGCAGATTTTTGATGTTGATGTTGCTGTGCATGGCAGGAGCTGGCATTGAAGACGTACCTGCATTTCGGTCATAGCTGCCTCTTAATCTTAGTAGCTTTAGAATTTTAATCAGTTCACGTATATTTCAGACAGATGATATTTATTTCACACCATCTTTGTAAACTCTAAATCTTAGAAGCTCATAATTTGGACTACCAGTCCTAGGGATTTTGTATAAAATCTCAGTTATTTCATCATTATCGTCTTATCAAATTTTATTAGAATTGGTTTATTGTTAATTAGCTTATCTAGCATGTTAGCTTGAGAACGGGGATTTCAGTTGTGTGAGTATATGCTTTTGGACGTATATGACCGGTAGTGTCCCTGTGAGTGGTTGTATGGCTATATGATGAAGTATGATGTGACTGCGGGATATGTTCAGATGGTATGAATGTGACGAGAAGAGTTTGCTTGAGATATAAAAAATGACTATTGGGTGCTTGATTTCTGTCTTGATGTGACATATAGTCTCGAGTTATGAGTGTATTGAAGAATCTTTCATGTTGCTTAATTATGGAACGAATTAGATTCTCATATCTTATTGATGATTTCAGTCTCAGGAAGATTAAGTGACCGAGTAGTAGTTGTGGCTGTGAAAGGGTATAGAGAGATGTCAGTTTGAGGCTAAGCAGGCGGGTTAACACCTGCGGGGTAATTTACGGATGTGTGATCCTTATGATGTTGTGTTGAGGCTTTCTTTTCTACTAGTGGGTTATAGATATTGCGATTTGATTTTTGATTGGTTGAGAAAGTTGACTTGTTCGTCACGAGGATGAATGAGAGCTTAGCAGATGATTTGAGGTACTATATGGTTTGTGCTATAAGAGCTTATGAAGGATTTAGTTGAATCTCACTGCTGTATTATGGCAGTAATAGAGTATGGGCATTGGGAGCTATTGAGTATTTTGTTATATGGCTTTGAGCCAAGTGGGGAAGTCTGCTATTGACGATTTGAATGCATGGTTGTGTGTTGTACTGGTTTCGGTTTGAGGCATACTTGTGAATCGAATATGACTTGCAGAGGTTAAGATCGAGGATGACTCGAGTAAAGGAATTTCTTGATATGAATTATGTTACACTTTATGGGTATATGAGAATAATGAATGATTGAGCTGTTATTGTGGAAGATATAGTGCGCACAAAGTAGGAATTTGCTTGGTTGCGTTAAGGCGGGGTTACTTCTGATGCAGGTCAACCTGATTGTGACATATTTAAGCCTTCAAGACCATTCACGAGAAGTCAAGCTAAAGAGCTTCATGATGCACATTGGATGGTGAGGTAGAGCTAAACGATTGGCGTGTGATGTTTGTGACTGTGTTGAGATTATTGTGTAGTTATGGAAGACATTAATTCTTACTTGTTTTGGAGTCCTGCGTGACTATTTCTTAAACTTAGCCAAATTGTGGCCTTTTTGTTAATTAGTTGTTTCCTAGTTGATTTAGGTTACTAGTTATTCTTTTCCTATTTGAGTTATGTAAAGGCTCATTCTATATAAGCCTAAAATACTTCATTACTTTGACACCTTTTTGACATTAGTTTCAATCAAAAAAACGGCAGCACATTCCTCCCAAAAATTGTGTGAATTAACTTGTCCAATTTTGGTGTGATTCAAAATTGAACTTGTTCCTTTGTTTGATTGAATAATTTGCAAGATCATCGTTATCTTGAGGGTCGTTCGTATAGCATAGGTACTCTTGATTTCATCAAGAAGGTAAGTAGACTAGTTCCTACTTGTTGTCTTGATAATTCATAGAGCGTCTTGCTTCTATCTTTTATTTTCTTGTTTTCGCGTTTTATATTGCATCAGTTGGTATCAGAGCTTTGAATGGGTTTGTTTCTACAATCCCAATCCTGTTCTTCGTGCCTTAGTTTTAGGTTCTAATTCTTAATTTTCGTTTCTTTAAAAAAAAAACGTGACCAAAAAAAAAAGAAGAAGAAAGAAAAATCGAAAATTTGTGTTGTTGAAGTTGTTGAATCATATAGGGATTAAAGTCTTGAAGATTGATTGATAAAGAAACGTTCTTGAACCAAATCTTGAAGTTCTTGATTGCTAGAAACCGATAATCTTGAAATCTTGAAACTCTAGTTGAAAATTCTTGAAGGTGCACGACTAAATCTTGAAAATCTTGAAATTCTTGGAGTTAAAATTGAAGTTCTTGAAGAGTTTTACGTTGTTCTTGAATCCTCAAACGTTCTTAACAAGATTGCCTTGAATTCTTGAAGTTCTTGAACTTTAATTTGTTGTTCTTGAAAGAGCATAGTGAAAAACGTGGGAGAGGGCCTAAGAAGTGTTAGGGAGGCCGAATTTGGGGAGGAGAAAGGAGGAGAATAGGAAACCCTAATTCTAGTCCAAGAAGGAAACAACTCTCAATCCAAAAGGGAGA
>MCJB01020792.1:137477-159633 GCA_002018475.1 Nicotiana obtusifolia
GGGGGGGGGGGGAATTCCTAAAGGGTTAGGGAGAGGGAATTGGTCTTCTCCAAACTAAAGTAGGAAAGCTTCTAAAACTTTCTCCTTCCACTAATTTCGAAATTCTTTCTTAATTTCACTACTTCTAATTAGTAATTATTAGGTAATTTTCCTACTTAAGTAATTACTAATCTTGGAGCTTGTAGGACCTCGTGCTAAAACTCAAAATTTCCACTTTCGTAGATAATTCTTGGCTTCTTGTGCTCACTTAAAAAGCTGTCCGCCTATCGAGTCACATAACTTCACTCACCCCGAAGAAAACTATTGATCTTGTGAACTTGAAAGGTCGCTAAGGAACTTGGTCAATTGGAGGAAGCCAATTTGAAGACAAGTGTGAAATCCTACCCAAAAATTTGAGTGAACCCGAGAGTCATTCAAAAAGTGAGAGAGAGAATTTTAACTAACCTTAACACATTCTCTAGTCTTGTTTCTTTTGCAGGTACATGGCTACGGAAGGAGAAAAGGTTGTGACTGACATTACTTTGGACAACCTCTTGGCCGAATTAAGGGCAATTAATGATCGATTGGAGAACATAGAAAGATGCTCTAGCAATCAGAAGCATGCCGGAGAACGAACTAGTGATGGTTCTACCTTAAGACCTGAACATGATTGTACTGTTTGTGAGGTGGAGAGTGACGAGGAGATTGAGGAAGACAAGGGAGCTGATTTTGTTGAGTGTGATGATGAAGTTTCTACTAACGTTCACCCTTTGCCTAGTGTTGTTAGTGATGTTTTTTTAGGAATACAGGGACATGTTTCCCGAGGAGATGCCGAGTGGACTACCTCCATTGAGGGGGATAGAACACCAAATTGACTTTGTTCCGGGTTCACAAATTCCAAACAAACCCGCATATCGAAGCAATCCACAGGATACTAAGGAGTTGCAATGACAAGTGGATGAGCCATTGAGTAAGGGGCTAGTTCAAGAGAGTCTAAGTCCGTGTGTCGTACCCGTGATCTTGGTTCCAAAGAAAGACGACACCTGGAGGATGTGTATTGATTGTCGAGCCGTCAATAAGATAACGATAAAGTATCATCATCCTATCCCTAGGTTAGATGACATGCTAGATGAGTTATGTGGTTCAAGTGTGTTTTCTAAGATTGATCTTAGGTCCGGTTACCACCAAATCCGTATGAAACCGGGTGATGAGTGGAAACTGCATTCAAGACCAAGTTTGGTCTATATGAATGGTTGGTGATGCCTTTTGGTCTCTCCAACGCACCTAGTACGTTCATGCGATTAATGAATCATGTGCTTAAACCGTTTCTTAATAAGTTTGTGGTTGTAT
This sequence comes from Nicotiana obtusifolia, assembly GCA_002018475.1. Lineage (NCBI taxonomy): Eukaryota > Viridiplantae > Streptophyta > Magnoliopsida > Solanales > Solanaceae > Nicotiana > Nicotiana obtusifolia. Next base: position 138,807 of record MCJB01020792.1, read on the forward strand.
ACTTTGATGATATCCTGATTTATAGTAGAAGTATAGATGACCATGTTGATCACTAAGGCAAGTGTTTGAAGTATTAAGAGCCGAAAAGTTATATGTTAATTACAAGAAGTGTGCCTTTTGTGTAGAGAATGTTATATTTCTTGGATTTGTTGTAAGTGTTAATGGTGTTGAAGTAGATGAATCTAAGGTAGAAGCTATTAGAGACTGGCCTACTCCTACTACTGTCTCACATGTTAGAAGTTTCCATGGACTAGCTAGTTTCTACAGGCGATTTGTTAAAGACTTTAGCACCATAGCAGCACCACTCACAGAGTTGGTGAGAAAAGACACGCCTTTTGTGTGGGGGGAGCCGCAAGAGGGTGCCTTCCAAGAGTTGAAACGTAGGCTTAGTTTTGCCCCGTTGTTACAATTACCTGATTTTAGTAAGGCGTTTGAAATTAAGTGTGACGCCTCGGGGGTGAGAATTGGAGGCGTTCTTATGCAAGATGGGAAGCCTATTGCCTATTTCAGTGCGAAGTTGAAGGGGGCTGCCTTGAATTACTCTACGTACGACAAAGAGTTGTATGCCCTCGTGAGAGCTTTAGCTCATTGGCAACATTACCTATGGCCTAAGGAATTCGTAATTAGGAGTGATCATGAGTCCCTCAAACATCTTAGGGGTCAAGAGAAACTAAATAAATGACATGCCAAGTGGGTAAAGTTCATTGAGAGTTTCCCTTACGTGATTCATTACAAGAAGGGAAAGGAGAATGTAGTAGCTGACGCACTATCTAGGAAAGTTTGCTTTGGCTATCACGTTAGCATCTAGGTTGATAGGTTTTGAGAGTATTAAGTCTATGTATGAGCATGACCCTAAACTTAAGAGTGTGTATGATGCCATTACTAGCGGGCAGCGGATTGAGAAGTATCAGTGGCATGATGGGTACCTTTTTAAGTAGGGGAGAGTTTGTATACCCGAGTCCTCATGGCGAGAGTTGTTGGTGCGTGAGGCGCATTGTGGGGGCTTGATGGGACACTTTGGGGTAGATAAGACTTTAGCTATATTAGGGGAACAGTTCCATTGGCCTAAGATGAGGCGAGATGTCGAGAGAATATGTGGAGCGTGTTTTGAGTGTAAAAGAGCTAAGTCTAGGTCTAATAATCATGGTTTGTATACTCCCTTACCCGTTCCTACTAGTCCTTGGGTAGATATCTCGATGGATTTTGTGATGGGGCTACCACGATCTAGGGGAGGTCATGATAGCATTTATGTGATTGTTGATAGATTTTCTAAGATGGCTCATTTTATTCCTTGTAAAAAATATGATGATGCACAACATGTTGCTTCTTTGTTCATTGCTAATGTATTAAAGTTGCATGGTGTGCCTCGAACTATTGTTAGTGATAGGGATGCTAAGTTTTTCAGTCACTTTTGGAAGTGTCTGTGGGGTGCTCTTGGCACCAAACTGTTATTTTCTACATCACATCATCCACAGAGTGACGGTCAAACTGAGGTTGTTAATCGCACCTTGGGAGCTCTTCTTCGAGCTTTGACCAAAGGGAAGTCCGGCACTTGGGATGACCGATTACCTATTATGGAGTTTGCATATAATAGAACTGTTCATCGCATGACTAGCATTACTCCATTTGAATGTGTTTATGGTTTTAATCCTTTGATACCACTTGATCTTGTTCCTTTGCCGAGAGATGCAGTTATTAGCGTTGATGGAGAAAACCGGGCAGCTACGTTGCTCGAATTGCATGCTAAGGTGAGGAAAACTTTGGAGGATGCTTATGAAAAGGTAGCGGTCAAGAAGAATAAATGAAGGAAAAAGCTGGACTTAAAGAAAGGTGACTGGGTTTGGGTGCACTTCCGAAAGGAATGATTTCCGAACCATAGGAAAGGGAAGTTAGCTCCGCGGGGAGATGGACCATTTCAAGTGTTGTAGAAGATCAATAATAATGCTTGTGTCATAGATTTGCCTGATGATTAAGCTGTTTCTAAGACATTCAATGTCACTGACTTGACTCCTTATGTTGCTTTAAAAGATGAAGAAGGTTTGATTTCGAGGATGAAATCTTCCCAAGAAGCGAGGATGATGCAGGTCAACTTGATCATGACACATTTAAGCCTTCAATGCCATTCACGAGAAGTCAAGCTAAAGAGCTTCATGATGAACATTTGATGGTGAGAAAGAGCTAAGCGATTGGCGTGTGATGTTTGTGACTGTGTTGAGATTATTGTGTTGTTATGGAAGACATTAATTCTTACTTGTTTTGGAGTCCTGTGTGACTATTTCTTAAACTTAGCCAAATTGTGGCCTTTTTGTTACTTAGTTATTTCCTAGTTGATTTAGGTTACTAGTTATTCTTTTCCTATTTGAGTTAGGTAAAGGCTCATTCTATATAAGCCTAAAACACTTCATTATTTTGACACCTTTTTGACATTATTTTCAATAAAAAAAATGGCAGCACATTGCTCCCAAAAATCGTGTGAATTAACTTGTCCAATTCTGGTGTGATTCAAAATTGAACTTGTTCCTTTGTTTGATGAACAATTTGCAAGATCATCGTTATCTTGAGGGTCGTTCGTATAGCATAGGTACTCCTTGATTTCACCAAGAAGGTAAGTAGACTAGTTCCTACTTGTTGTCTTGATAATTCATAGAGCGTCTTGCTTCTATCTTTTGTTTTCTTGTTTTCGAGTTTTATATTGCATCAACTTCTTTGGGGGTAATTCGGAAGGAAATCAGAGAAATAGGACAGCTTGATAGTAGGTTGGATTAGCACGGTAATGGATTTGTTCGGTTCTTTGGGTACTTATGATGTGGTGAGTCTCTACAGGTGTTTTGGGGAAATACTCTTGGGTTTGGCGACCTGCATGGCTTGGTTGAGTTAGAGAGATTCAGTTCTGATGGCTTGGTTATGTGCAAATGGGTTTCGAAGAGTTCCCGATGGTTTCTACCGCGATTTGAGATGTATATTTCCTACCAGCATGAGGAGCATGTTACGTGTTATAATTTTCTCCTGGATGGGATCAAGTGAATGGTTCCTGGCTAGTTGAGTATGTATTCTGCTTGTGACTCAGAGTTGATTATGAGATTCTCATACTTTTCATATGATAGCATGATAGATGTGGTTGTGTGGGATTGATATTTGCATGCGCAAGGTCACGATTCAATTTTGAAGGGAATGTCATGAATTCTTGGACATTATGGACGGTTTCAGATGACTAGATGAATGTTATTACTACTTGGTATTGCCTGAGAAGGGTGCGCATTGCAGAAGGCGCACTGTGTTTTGACTTACGGATGCTTTATTAGAATTACGGTACTCGCCTGCTTGATCGACTGCTGATATTTAGATTTTGCTACATGGTGTGGAAGTATTATAGAAGTATTTCTCGTGGGGATGATTATGTATGATAGATGCTATGGTGATTAATGTGTTCTATGGATTTGGAGACTGGGAGTTCTTAGAAGCAGATTGTTTTGGGGTTGCGAACTGTGAAGATGTGGACAAAGTTAGCTAGTACGTGCTATGGTTAGGTCATTGTGGACTTTAGGAGGGCCATTTATCCATTTGGGGATGACCGGATTTGATTTGGGGGCCCATTAGTAGTCCCAATAAGGATGTGTATTTTACACTCAGAACTGTTAATGTTGAGGGGTGTCTCATTCGTCTAGAGTTGAGCTTGTTCGTGTTCTGATATGTTTTATGTGTTACTCTTCCATGCTACGAGGGGTTGTGATTAGTTGGTTATATGCACATGTGATGCGGTTCTATTTGGGCCTTGTGGCGGAATTCGAGTGAGATGGTGATTAGGGTGTGAAATGGTTGATTGCGCCTTGTTATGTTCTTTTCGGACTGTGGTAAATTGTGTTATTTCTTCTCCATGGTTATTGTCATGCACTTCATGTACTTGATGTCAAATTGCGTGTGGTTGTTGATTTTGAGCATTGTGGCTTGAGGTATTTCATATGGGCCGGTGTTTGGATAGGGTCGCGCACTATAATGAAGTTATGTTGGGATATTATCCTTTCTGTTAGATTCGTGCATTTTAGTTTTACGGTGTGTGATGGTTCTTAACATTGTGTTGTGGTGGTTCTTGTTAAGCTTGCGGGACGGTTCTCTCATTTGAGTCATTTTCCATGTTTGAGTACAACTGAATATTTGCTTATTGGTGCAGGGATTGCACAATTTGTGATTCTATATAGTATTGGCGTGGCGTGTTAGTAGAGTAGCTTGTACTTGATGAGATGGAGTCTTTGGGCCTGAAGTGATGGCTATCAAATTTGATTACAGTATGTCTAGAAGGATAATATCGAAAGTCGGCTTAGAAATTGGCTATAGTTCTTGTCGAGGAGGGGTAGTTCCATGACTTGTTGATCTGATGAGTGGTTATGAGTTTCTGCGTGTTTCTTTCATCATCGACAGTGTGCGAAGGTTTAAAACGATGTTTTGTTTGATATGATATTTATTACCGGAATCAGGTTTGTTTTGAGCAACTATTGTGATCAGGAAGTTATTGCTATGAGTATTTGAGTTATATGGTATAGCATGTCATTACATCTTAGGCTATGATTATGGATAGATATAGCTTGTACAGACTTCTACAGTGTGTAAATGCGAGATTCGGGTCTTGTAGGAAATTCCGGATGTTGGAAGTTGGATTATGAGGTTTACTGACTAAGGTTGGAGGAATGATCTGCAATTACGTTGTGTTGACTGGCCTATATCGAATAGGGTGACATGGATCACCTCGGGGTATGTGCATGGTAAGGTTACACGTCAATTTGATGGCTTTGGAACGACTCTTGGCGCGCTTGAGGATAAACGCATATTTAAGTGGGGGAGAATGTAACGACCAAGCCGGTCATTTTAAGCAAATGTATTCCGTTAAGCTATTTGAAGTCTTGATAAGCATCGTACGATGTATTATGACTTCTGTGAATCATCGATTTTGGTTTTCAGGTTATTCAGAACTGATTTGGAAGAATGAATTTTATGATTAAAGCTTTAGAGTTGGAAGAGTTAACCAAGTTTGACTTTTAGTATTTGACCTTAGATTGGAGTTTTGATGTTTCCGTTAGGTCCGGACGGTGATTATGGACTCGGGCGTATGCCCGGATTTGCATTTGGAAATTTCTAGAAGGTTTCGGCACTAATTAGCGAAAGTTGGAAATTTGAAGTTTTGGAATGTTCATAAGTTTGACGGGGAGTTGACTTCTATGATATCAAGTTCAGATAGTGGTTCCAGGAATTTGAATAGCTTTGCTATGTCATTTGGGTCATGTATACAAAATTTGAGCTCATTCCGGGTTGATTTGATATGTTTCAGCACGAGTTTTGGAAATTGAAAGATTCAAAGTTCAGTGAGTTTTATTCGAGGTGCGACTCGTCGTTTTGATATTTTTATGTGTGATTTGAGGCCTCGAGTAAGTCCGTGTTATGATATGGGACTTGTTGATAAATTCAGACGGGGTCCCAAGAGGCTCGGGAGAGTTTCGGACAGGATTCAGATTATTTTGGAAATTTTGGTTAAGGCTAGTTTGTGGCAGGATCTAGTGTGATCGCACATGCAGCTGGTTTTGCACATGTGCGGTGGTCGCAGAAGCGGAAGTATGGTCCACCTGCGACGAAGGCTGAGTTGGGCTACCTCCGGAGAAGCAGAATTTGTAGTGCACCTGCGTGCGTGCAGAAGCGAGATCGTGAGCGCAAGAGCGAAGGTTTGAGCAGATGTGCGTTCATGTGTTGTACTTGCGATGTCGCAGGAGCGGATGGTTTTGCGCTGGTGCGAGGAACATTTCTCCAGTGCTTCTTCGCAGAAGCGGAATTTTGGTCGCAAAAGCGACGCTGCAGAAGCAGCTACTATTTCGCAAATACGTAATTTCCTGCGCAGAAGCTATAAAATCGAGGGTTGTCCATTTTTATAATATATTGAGCTATAGACCTCAGATTTGGGCCATTTTGAACGCAATTTTTATCACATGGATTGGGGTAAGTGTTTATACTCAGTTTTGAATATATTTCGTGAATTTATCCTCGTTTTTGGCATTTGGTTGATGATTTCAAAAGAGAAATTGGGAGTTTTTTGTCTAAAATTTCATAAAGTGATTTTCGAGTTTTGAGCATCGATTCGGAGTCGGATTTGTGTGAAACTAGTATGGTTGGACTTGTAATTGAATGAGTTGTCAGATTTTGTGAGTTTTGTCATGTTCCGAGATGCGGGCCTGGGTTTGACCTTTTGGTTGACTTTGGGCTTTTGATTAAAGATTCGACCTTTATCACTTGAAATTGTTTCCTTAGGCATTAGTTGAGTATTTGAGTTGCTTTTGGCTGTTTTTGAGCCGTTCGGAGGTCGATACACACGGAATGGTGTTTCTAGAGTATTGTTTGGCTTGCTCGGTATTGGATTCGGCTTGTTCGAGGTAAGTAACATTTCTAAACTTGGTGCTGAGGGTATGAACCCTTGAATATACATGATATGTGTTTGGTGCTGATAACGCACATGCTAGGTGACAGGCGTGTGGGCGTGCACCTTGTAAATTATGACTCGATTGATTATGTGGTACTGCGTAATGACCTAGTCTTGTTTCTATTCATGAAATTTCTACGTGCTAGAGTAATTGAGCAGTGATCCATGTGAGAAACCATGCCTAGGCTTTATGCGTATCCTGTTGGGACCCACTGAGGTCATTTATGCTGTTGAGTTATTTGCTTACATTGCAATTACATACTCAGTCATACTCATCATTTACATATTATACTCAGTCTTTGTCGCCATTTATTGATACATCATATCATCTTTTTTAGGCTGATTTTTATGACATTGTGAGTCCGAGAGACTGGAGAGATTGATGACTGAGTTGAGGCCTGAGAGCCAGATTATGAGTGATATTGATGGGATCGGGGTCCACGCCGCAACATGTATTATTGATTTATGATCAGATCGGGCTACAAGCCGCAGCAGGTATTATTGATTCATGATGGGATCGGGCTGCACGCTGCAGCAGGCTTTATTAATTCATGCCATGATTGACTTATTGTAGCGCTTGTGCTGGATCTACCCCTTCGGAGTCTGCAAACCGACAAATGAGCGCAGTAGCTATTGATTTATTTTGGCTGGATCTACCTGTACAGTACTGAGTGACTGAGAGTTTTGAGGGCTGGATCTGCCGTGGGCTGGATCTGCCCTGTTCAGTGCTGAGTGACTGAGTGTGTCGAGTGATTGAGCGTGATGGATAGAAAGTGTGAGACAGTGAGATTGAGTACTATGAGAGTGTGAGTACATGAGTTCATCACTGTGATGCATTGCATTTGACATATATACTTGACATACAAGCATAGAGATGCATTTCCTCATGCTACGCGGTCTTGGTGACATTCATGATTTCACGTGCATACAAATATATAGGCATAGATAAGTACTTTCTTCATGCTATCTGATAATGAAACATCTTATTTATTGTTAAAAGGTTTTGGGAAAAATCATAGTTTTTCAGATGTACTCATATTTTGGTGATTGCAGTAAAAAAATTGGGTTCTCACCGATATACTTGAAAAGCATGCCTATTTTTCGAAACTGTGAACGAGCTGAGCATTATATCTCTAAGTTCTTTTTGGTACTACTTTTATTATATTGTTATGAGTTGTTGTTGGCTATTGGTGTTGGACTTTGAAATTTGTCCCAGCTTGTCACTACTTTCAACCTAAGGTTAGGTTTGTTACTTATTGAGTATATGTGGTCGGTTATACTCATACTACACTTCTGCACCTTGCGTGCAGATTTTTTATGTTGATGTTGCTGTTCATGGCGGGAGCTGACATTGAAGAGGTACCTGCGATCCGGTCATAGCTGCCTCTTGATCTTGGTAGCTTTAGAATTTTAATTTGTTCATGTATATTTCTGACAGATGATGTATTTATTTCATACCAGCTTTGTAAAGTCTAAATCTTAGAAGCTCATGATTTGTACTACCAGTCCTTGGGATTTTGTATAAAAGCTCAGTTATTTCATCATTATCGTCTCATCAAATTTCATTGGAATTGATTTATTGTTAATTGGTTTACCTAGCGGATTAGGTTAGGTGCCATCACGGCTAGTTGGATTTTGGGTCATGACATGAACAATCTCTCTGATGTAGATCTCAGCCAACTTTCTGAAGTGTAGGAAGTCATAACCAAAATGAAATGCGCCGACTTCGTCAACCGATCAACAATGACCCAAATGGCATCAAACTTCCTCAAAGTCCGAAAACCCTACCATAAAGTCCATAGTAATGCGCTCCCACTTTCACTCCGCTATATGAATCTTCTGAAGTAAACCACCCAATTTTTGATACTCATACATGACTTGTTGACAGTTCAAATACCGTGAAACATGCTCAACAATGTCCTTCTTCATCCTTCTCCAACAATAATGATGTTTCAAATCACGATACATCTTCGTAGCACCTGGATGAATAGATTACCGCGAACTGTGAGCCTCCTCCATTATCAAGCCATCAACATTAGGAACACAAATCTGACCCTGAAGTTGCAACACTCAATCATCACCAATAGTCACCTCCTTAGCATCACCTCGCAGCAACTGTGTCCTAAGGACAAGCAAATAGGGATTATCATACTAACGATACCTAATGCGTTCAAGCAAGGACGACTGTGCAACAACACAAGTAAGAACTCTGCTGGGCTCAGAAATATCTAATCTCATGAACCTGTTGGCCCAAGCCTAAACATCCATAGCCCAAGCCTTCTCTATAGCCGGAATGAATGCCAAGCTCCCATACTCTCTGCCTTTCTACTCAAGGCATCCACTACCACATTAGCCATACCCGGATGATACTAGATAATGATATTATAATCCTTCAGCAACTCCAACCACCTATGCTGCCTCAAATCGAAATCCTTTTGCTTAAAAATATCCTAAAGACTCCGATGATCAATATAAATCTCACAAGACACACTATATAAATAATGCCTCCAAATCTTGAGCGCGTGCGTAATAGCTACTAACTCCTATCATGAACCGGATAATTTTTCTCATGGGGCTTCCTGGCACAACGCATAGGCAATCACCCTACTGTCTTGCATCAACACACAACAAAGACTAACACGTGAAGCATCATAATAAAAATTATACAACCTAGATCCTGAGAGAAATACCAAGACTTGAGCTATAGTAAAAGCATTCTTGAGCTTCTAAAAGCTCTCCTCTAACTCATCAGACCATTTAAATGGAGCACCCTTCTAAGCCAACTTGGTCATTAGAGCTGCAATAGACGATAAACCCTCTACGAAGCAACGATAGTAACTAGCCAAACCCAAGAAACTCCTGATCTCAGTAGCGGTAGAAGGTCTGGGACAACTCTGAACTGCCTCAATCTTCTTTGGATCCACCTTGATCTCATCACAGACACCATGTGGTCCAAGAATGCCAGTGAATCCATCTAAAACTCACACTTGGAGAACTTAGCATACAACTTTTTCTCTCGCAGAATTTTAAGCACCATCCTCAAATGTTGCTCGTGCTCCTCCCTACTATGAGAATATACCAAGATATCATCAATGAACACAATAATAAAAAAATCTAAATAAAACTGGAAGACAATATTCATCAAGTGCATGAAAGTTGCTGGGGTATTAGTCAAACCAAAATACATCACCAAAAACTCATAATACCCATAGCGAGTCCTGAAAGACGTCTTAAGATTATCCAAATCCCTAATCTTCAATTGATGATAACCCAATCTCAGTTCAATCTTTGAAAACACCCTAGCACTATGAAGCTGATCAATTAGATCATCAATTAAGGTAGTATATACTTGTTCTTGATAGTAACCTTGTTCAACTGCCTGTAACTAATACATATTCTCATGGAACCATCCTTCTTCTTCACAAATAACACTGGTGCACCCCAAGGACAGAAACTTGGCCTGATGAACCCCTTATCCAACAACTCCAGCCATTGCTCCTTCAACTCAGTTAGAGCCATGCGATACGATGGAATTGATATAAGCTGAGTGTCCTGCACCAAATCAATACCAAAATCAATATTCCTATCAAGTGGCATATGCCTGATAGGTCTGCAGGAAACACATCTAGAAACTCTCTCACTACTGGAACTAAATCAGTAGTAGAAGTATAAGCATAACATCCCTTACAAAATCCAAATACGCCAGACACCCCTTTTCAACCATCCGTTGAGCCTTTAGAAAAGAATTACTCTACTAGGAATCTGACCCAAAGTACCCATCCATTCCGACCTTGGCAACCCGAATAGTCAACATCGCTGTCTTAGCATGACAATTCAGAATATCATGATGCATAGATAACCAATTCATACCCAAAATCACCTCAAAGTCAACCATATTAAGCAATAAAAGATTAATCCTAGTCTCATAACCCCAAATAGAAATCACAGAAGACCGATACACATGATCTACCACAATAGAATCACCAATAGGTGTTGATACATGAACATGGATATTAAGGGAACCACAAGGCATATCCAAATAGGGAGAAAAATATGATGACACATAAGAATAAATAAAACCAGGGTTAAATAATATTGAAGCATCCTTGTGGCACACCGAAATAATACCTGTGATCACAGTATCTGAAGCAACAGCCTCTGGCCTGCCCGAAAATGTATAACAACGAGCATGTCCTCTATTGACTGACCTCTCCCTCTAGGACAACCTCAAACATATTAGGCTCCACCCATAACTGGCTATCCGGGTGGTGTAGCTGCCTGCGATGGAACTATGGACTGGGTGCCCTATGATGGTACACTGCTAAAAAGCTTGGGGCAATCCCTCATGAGATGACTCAAGTCCCCACATTCAAAACAACCCCTCCTTTTGCGAGGCTATTGAATCTGTGGCTGCCCCTAAGAATTTGAATATCCGCCCGAAGAACCTTGAGCAAATGGAGCACGGTATGAACTCTATGCTGGCTAGGGGTGTACATAGGTCGGGTTGGTTCGGGTTTTGCAATTACCAAACCAAATCAATTGTGTCGGGTTATTAAATCTAAAGACCAAATCAAAACAATAAACTTGAGTTTTTCAACCTCGATTTTTCTCGGGTTATTCAGGTTTTTTCGATTTTTTCTCTGGTAAAATCTTCGTAGCACAAACATATAACTTGTGCTCTAAATATTTCTTTAATCCTAGTAAGATACAACTATATAAGGTATTTTTCAAGAAAATAATACAAAATATAAAATGTGTCATGGCAATATCCTAATATATTCAACAATAAAGACAATAAAATCGCGTAATATAAATATTGCTAATTAAAAAGCCATAATAAAAATAAACATAATCTAAAAGTACTAAGTTATGCTAAAATAAGTAGACTAGTAAGGGAGTATTAATTACATGACTAAACGCTAAAAAAAAAAAAAATAGGTTATGCATTTTTATCTAAATCATTGCAAAACAAAAAATAGATATTCAATACATTGTCATTCCTGGTATTAAACTGAATGTCTTTTGTTAGCATTAGTATTGATTAGATTTTGGTTCTTTGTTAGCATTATTTGAGTTACTAATATTAATGACTATAAAACTTTTTGGAACATTCAAAAGTTCTAAGTCCAACCTTGAAATAATATCTTAAAAGATAAAATTATGAAAAAGTTTAAGAAATATTTATAAATTACATCACCATAAGACATTTATATATTTATATATTAAATATATCTGAAATTTCTATATATGTATTGTCGGGTTGGTTTGATTCGGTTTGACTTTCTTTAGTTAAAACTAAACCAAATCAATTATGATCGGGTTTTTTTTCCAACACCAAACCAAATCAAACCGAACCATCATCGGTTTTTTTTTCTCGGTTTGACTCGGATTATCGAGTTAGTGCCGGTTTCCTTTCTACACCCCTAATGCTGGCAGTGCACTGAAAGATGACTGGCCTGGGTGAACACTGCATGAACTGTGGCTGACTGAAGAACTACGAGGAACCTGATGAATTGATTGAACAGGAATGAAAGAATAATCTCTACTGTGTTGCCCCTGGACTCTGGATGAGGCACTGCTAAAAACACTTGAACCACGAGGCCTCTTGGTGTCTTGCTCCTCTCGCTCCTGTCTGCGCATACGGTCTAGGCGCCTAGCAATCTCCACAACCTAATAAAAAGTAGTATCAGTCTCAAACTCTCAGGCCATGCCATACTAGATGTCAATTTTGAGGCCCTCAATGAAGCCCCCGACCTTCTCTCTGTCACGACCCAAATTACGTGAACGACACCCGGCACACTACCCGACCCGAGTGAACCAAAATCATATGATGCACCCAAACTATATGCATGAAAACTAATTTAACTGCGGAAGCTCTTTGAAATTATATATATTTTAAAGTTAAATGATAGAAACAATTTTCCAATTCAAAATTATACATGAAACCTTTCATCATAATAATAAGATCAAGTACAACAAATGTCTTTTCATATTTGTCATGTACAATCTCGTACTATAATTCATCACAACTATCTATTGGGCCTCTATACCTAGGAATAGAACTAAATACTTGGGCAAAAGTACGAAAAACATAAAATAAAAAATAACATGATAGCTACCATGAAATAGGAGTGGTGCCTCACCATATTCTCATGACCCGAAATTCCCACCCTCGGGACCGTGATGGCACCTAACATTTCACTTGCTAGGCAAGCCAACGTTAGAATAGTTTTAAGCTATTTTTAACAAATCAAATTAACTGATGCCAATTAAAATGAAATAGCTGAAATAGAACTAAAGTAAAGTGCGAAAAGTCACAACAACCGCAATATATAGCTACAACTCCTGATCTGGTGGCGCAAGTACACGAGCGACTAAAATAATACATATAATATGGTATGAATGAAAGTAAAACTGTCTGAAAATAAATAAACAGCTAGGGTAAAGTAGAAGGGGACTTCAGGGCTACGAACACTGAGCAGCTGTACCTCAAGTCTCCATCAGATGTCCAATTCGAGATATCTACTAACTGTCGCTGGGACCGACTCCAAAGTCTGCACAAGAAGTGCAGAGTGTAGTAGGAGTACAATCGAACCCACGTACTCTGTAAGTGCCGAGCCTAACCTCGACGAAGTAGTGACAAGGCTAAGGTGAGTCACTTACAATAACCTGTATGCAGCATAAAATAATGACAGGAAAGAAAATACAGGAAAATAAAGAAGTTAACACATGACAATAAACTCAATCCTCAAAAACCAGTAAAACCACAAATACCAATCCTTAGGACCTCATATGAAAACACCGAAGCCAACACAACACAACAAGGAATGCAAAACACTCAAACCGTTGCGGGGTGCAATCTGATCACATCGTACACACACGATCCTCCCTTATTTCACCATATCAATAACAATAATAACTCGTAAAATTCGTTGTGGCGCGCAACACGATCCGGCCATATAATAAGAATTAATATCATAATCCTCCCTTATTTTACCATATAAATGCTCCTTTATTTCACATGTTGTGGCATGTAACCCAATCCCACCATATCAATATCAAGCCTCCCTTATTCCACCTGTTGCGACGTGCAACCCGATTCGTAAACAAAATTAATAAAATATAATAAATTCCGCAACTCAATCCACAAGAATATCTACGAATAAAGAATATTAAAGCACAAGCATACAGGAAATCTCGTACCAAATCGAGAAGTGCTACAATTTAACCTAAGCAGCAAGAGAAGTCGAATATATGACAGTTAAAGTGTACAAGTAAGGCAATTAAGGCAAGTAACAATTAAATAATGGCAGCATGGAAGAAACTAACATTTTAATAGTAGAATAATAAATGACAAGTAGCAAATTAAGGCATAGGAAGCAATTAAAACACGTAATAGTTAAGACATGGAGTAAAATAATTAACGAAATACGGAATAGCATGGAAACAAGTATTTTGACGGTGTATATACACTTGTCACCTCGCACATATGCCACTACACATGAATTTCACATAGCAAATAGCTCAAGGGTTCCTAATTCCCTCAAATCAAGAAGACCCATCATTTACCTCGCTCCGCAAGCAAATCAAAGTTCTACCGGGGCCTTTCCTCTAAAGTCCGCCTCCAATCCAATCGAATCTAACCAAAATCGATTCAATACCATCAAATAATGCTAGGAAAATCAATTACAAGACATAAAGTTAAGATCTTTACACTTTTTCCAAAAAGTCAACAAAAGTCAACCTCAGGCCCCCTTAGTCAAAACTCGAGGTTAGGACCAAAACCCATTTACCCATTCACCCCCGAGACCGAGTATGTAATTTATTTTGATATCCGACCTCAATTTGAGGACAAATCCCAAATTTACAAAAACTCCCAATTTTTCCCGAATCCCTAATTTTCTACCATGAAAATCCTAAATTTGATGTTGAAAACTTATGAAATGTAATGGGTAATTGAAAAGAAGTAGATTAAAGTAACTTACCAATGAATATTGGGAAGAAAATCTCTTGGAAAAATCGCCTCTAGGAAGTTTAGGGTTGAGAGTTTGAAAGAAATGAACTAAATCCTGTTTTCCCTTCTTTTGTCCAGGCGCAGGTGTCGTAATTGCGACCTGGGTCTGGCAATTGTGAACCCCGCAAATGCGAAGCATTCACATCTCTGCTGCCATTGCAATTCTGATGGTTTGTTCTCAAATGCGAACACTGGAGCTTCGCAAAAGCGACCAATTGATCGCAATTGCGATCCCTGTTGTTCCAGCCCCCTTTTCGCAATTGCGAAGAAGTTGTTCGCAAATGAGAACCTGACAGAGGGCCTGTATTATCACAAATGCGAATCAGACCTTGCAATTCCAAGGTCTGTGCACCAGAACCAGCAAAGTCCTAACTCTTTCAACACTTCGCTACACGTCCGAAACTCACCCGAGCCCTCGGGGCTCCAAACCAAACAAGCACACAAGTCCAAATTATCATATGAGCTCGCTCGTGCAATCAAAACACTAAAATAACATCTAGAACTACGGATCAGACACCAAAACGAATAAAATTTTCAATGAAACTTAAGAACATAAAATTTCTCAACCGAACGTCCGAATCACGTCAAATCAACTCCATTTAAAACCAAATTTTGCAGACAAATCATAAATACTGTAACGAATTTATACCAAGTTCGGGAACCGACATCCGAACCCCGGTAACGACAAAGTCAACCTACGGTCAAACTTATGAATCCTTTAATCCTTTAAATTGCTAGTTTTCAACAAATTGCGTTAATTCTAGTTAGGGACTTCCGAATTCGATTTCGGGCATACGCCCAAGTCCCAAGTTAAGATACGGACCCATCGGGACCGTCAAAATACTGATCCGGGTCCGTTTTTATAAAATATTTCGTAGTTAACTCAAATGAATTTTAAGGCACGATTTCACATTTTCATCAATTTTCTCATGAAAACCTTCTGGAAAAAGGACACGGACTGCGCACGCAAATTGAGAAAATCTAAACGGAGTTATTTGAGTTCCGAAACACAGAAATGAAGGATAAAACTATAAATGACCTATCGCGTCATCACATTCTCCACCTCTAAAATAAACTTTCATCCTCGAACGGATATAGAAAGGTACCTGGACTGGTGAAAATATGTGGATATCTACTCTACATGTTCGACTCGGAGTCCCACATGGCTGCGTCAATCGGCTGACCTCTCCATTGCACTCGAACTGAAGGATAACTCTTAGACCTCAACCGCCAGACTTGCCGGGCTAGAATAGCCATCGGCTCCTCCTCATAAATCAAATCCTTATCCAATTGGACTGAGTTAAAATCTAACACATGGAACGGATCATCGTGATACTTCTGGAGCATGGACACATGGAACACCAGATGAACTGTTGATAAATTAGATGACAATGCGAGATTGTAGGCCACCTCACCCACTCTCTCAAGAATCTCAAAGGGTCCGATATACCTAGGACGCAACTTGCCCTTCTTTCCGAACCTCATCACACCCTTCATGGGTGAACCCGGAGAAATACCCTCTCTCCAACCATGAATGCTTTATCACGAACTCCACGTCAGCATAACTCTTCTGCCTAGATTGAGTGGTGCGAACTCGATCCTAAATAATCTTGACCTTATCCAAAGCATCCAGTACCAAATCTGTACCCAACAACCGAGCCTCCCCCGGCTCAAACCATCCAACTTTCGAACGACACAGCCTCCCGTATAATGCCTTATAGGGAGCCATCTGAATGCTTGACTGGTAGCTGTTGTTGTAGGCAATCTTCATAAGCGGCAAAAACTAATCCCAAGGACCCTCGAAATCCATAACGCAAGCGTGAAACATATCCTCAAATATCTTAATAGTGCGCTTGGACTGCCCTTCTGTCTCGGGATGAAATGTTGTACTCAACTCCGCCCGCATACCTAACTCACACTGTATGACCCTCCAAAAGTGCGAGGTGAGCTGCGTAACTTGATCAGAAATGATAGATACGGGCAGACCGTGAAGACGAACGATCTCGCGGATGTAGATCTCAGCTAACCCCTCCGAAGAATAGGTAACTGCCACTAGAATGAAATGTGCCAACTTGGTCAACTCTGTCCATAATGACCCATACTGCGTCGAACTTCTTTTGACTCCGTGGGAGTCCAACAACAAAATGCATAGTGATACACTCCCACTTCCACTCAGGAATCTCTAACCTCTGAAACAAACCACCTGGCCTCTGATGCTCGTACTTTACTTGCTGAAAATTTAGACAACGAGCTACATATGCAACTATATCCTTCTTCATGCTCCTACACCAATAATGCTGCTGCAAGTCCTGATACATCTTGGCGACACTCGGATGAATAGAATACTGGGAACTGTGGACCTCGTCAAGAATCAACTCAGGAAGTCCATCCACATTGGGCACACAATACGACCCTGCATCCTCAAAACCCCATCATCTCCAAAGGTAACCTGCTTGGCACCACCGTGCCGCACCGCGTCCTTAAGAACAAGCAAATAGGGATCATCATACTGACGCTCTATTAAGTGCTCATACAAGGAAGACCGAGCGACTGTGCAAGCTAGCACACGACTGGGCTTTGAAACATCTAACCTCACGAACTGATTGGCCAAGCCTAAACATTTGCTGCAAGCGGTCTCTCACCAGCTGGGATATATGCAAGGCTACTCATACTCACTACTTTTCTACTCAAGGCATCGGCCACCACATTGGCCTTCCCGGGATGGTACAAAATGGTGATATCATAATCTTTCAACAGCTCCAACCACATCTTCTGCCTCAAGTTGAGATCTTTTTGCTTGAACAAATACTGTAGACTCCGATGATCCATGAATACCTTGCATGACACGCCGTAACGATAGTGCCTCCAAATCTTCAATGCATGAACAATCGCTACCAACTCTAAGTCATGAACATGGTAATTCTTCTCATGAACCTTCAACCGCCGCGATGCGTATGCAATCACCCTGCCATCCTGCATCAATACTGCACCGAGCCCAATACGAGATGCATCACAATACACAATGTAGGATCCTGAACCTATGGGCAACACTAACACTGGCGTCGTAGTCAAAGCATTCTTGAGCTTCTGAAAGCTCAGCTCACACTCATCCGACCATCTGAATGGGCACCTTCTGGGTCAATCTAGTCAATGGGGTTGCTATGGATGAAAAACCCTCCACGAACCGGCGATAATTATCTGCCAAACCCAGGAAACTCCGGATCTCTATAGTTGAAGTATGTCTAGGCCAGTTCTGAACTGCCTCAATCTTCTTAGGATCCACCTTTATGCCCTCTGCTGATACAACATGCCCCAAAAAGGCGATTGAGTCTAATCAAAACTCACACTTTGAGAACTTAGCATATAACTGGCTATCTCTCAGAGTCTGAAGTACAATCCGAAGATGTTGCTCATGCACCTCTCGACTGTGGGAGTAGATCAAGATATCATCATTGAATAC
Source organism: Nicotiana obtusifolia (assembly GCA_002018475.1). Classification (NCBI taxonomy): domain Eukaryota; kingdom Viridiplantae; phylum Streptophyta; class Magnoliopsida; order Solanales; family Solanaceae; genus Nicotiana; species Nicotiana obtusifolia. Next base: position 156,738 of record MCJB01020792.1, read on the forward strand.
AATCACAAAAGAATCCAAATAGGACTCGACACCCGGTTCATCAAATCCATAAATGATGCTTGGGCATTTTTCAACCTAAATGACATCACTAGGAACTCATAATGCCCGTACCGAGTCCGAAAAGCCGTCTTAGGGGCATCAAATGCCCTAATCTTCAACTGTTGGTAGCCAGACCTCAAATCAATCTTTGAAAACACCTTGGCACCCTGAAGCTGATCAAATAAGTCATCAATCCTCGGCAACAGATACTTGTTCTTGATAGTGACTTTGTTCAACTGCCGATAGTCTATACACATCCTCATCGATCCATCTTTCTTCTTCACGAACAACATGCGCGCACCCCAGGGCGAGACACTAAGTCTACTGAAGCCCTTATCTAGCAAATGTTGCAATTGCTCCTTCAATTCCTTCAACTCCATCGGGGCTATACAGTATGGTGGAATAGAAATGGGCTGAGTGTCCGTAGCCAAATAAATACATAAGTCAATGTCCCTGTCAGGTGTCATCCCCGGTAGATCTACAGGAAACACCTCTAGAAACTCACGAACAACTGGTACTGAATCCCTGGAAGGAACCTCCGCACTAGAATCACGGACATCGGCCAAATAAGCTAGACATCCCTTCTCGACCATACACCGAGCCTTTACATAAGAAATAACTCTACTGGTAGAGTGGCCAGGAGTCCCTTTCCGCTCTAATCGAGGCAACCCCAGCGTGGCTAAGATCACCATCTTGGCATAATAAGGTGACAGCCAATCCATACCTAAGATATCATTGAAATCTACCATATCAAGAACTAGGAGATCTGAAGCATCTCTATGGAAAACTGGAATAATACCTGTGATAACGACGTCAAATGACTCGGCCTCACGCCTAGCTAGGAAAGCAAAGGATCGGGGCTGGGTCCCACCAATCTGAACCACATCTATGGATCTCCTGATGTGACTAATACCACCACACTCAAAACACTGATCCTGCTGCTGTGGCTGCTGAAGTTGACCCGAAGGGGCTGAATAACCACGGTGATAGCTCTGAATCGGAGGTTCACTGATAGGAGTTGATGGGGTGCACTATAGGCTAGCTGTCCAGAATGAGGCACATAAGGACCACGACTCCCTGAAGCATTGTGAGATGCCTGAAGCGCTGAACGAAATAGACTGGGAGGATGGCCTCTACCAAAGGTACCCCTGCCTCCAGATGAGGCACCACTGAAACTACCGGAATGATGAGGCCTCTTATCTGACACTGATCCCCTCTCTTGAGCACAAACCAACTCGATCCGTCTAGCAATATCTACGACCGTCTGGAAAGAAATATCACTCCTGGTCTCCTTGGCCATTTGTAGCCTGAGAGTGAAAGTGAGCCCATCAATAAATCTCCTCACTCTCTCATTCTCAGTAGGAAGCAAGATAGTGGCATGGCAAGCTAGGTCCACTAAATTGAGTCTCGTACTAGGTAATAGTCATACTACCCTGCTGGAGACGCTCAAACTGCCTGCAGTACTCCTCTCTCAGGGTGACAGGAATGAAATTCTCTAGAAATAGCTGTGAGAACTGATCCTAGGTAAGTGCAGGAGAACTAGCTGGTCTAGTCAACATATAATCTTTACACCATCTCCGGGCGGAACCAGTCATCTGAAATGCTGCAAAATCGACCCCATTGATCTCAATTATACCCATGTTGTGTTACATCTCGTGGCAACGGTCCAGAAAATCCTGTGGGTCTTAAGCAGATGCACCACCAAAATGAACAGAAAAGAGCTTGGTGAACTTATCCAACCTCAACATAGCCTCAGAAGACAAAGCGGGCCTATCACCGGCCTATGCCGCAACAACCAGTTGAACTAACCCAACTGGCAAGGCTGTTAGAGTCTGATACTTCGGGGCCACCTGCTCCGAGGTGTGAGTAGCGAGATTTTGTGCTCTTTCCCCAGTCTGAGAGACGGCTGGTGCCACCGAGAATGTACCGGTCTGGGCCACACTCTCCATAAGGCCCACCAAACAGACTAGAGTGTATTGAAGTACTGGAGTGGCTATGAACCCCTCGGGAAGCTGAGCTGGTCCGACGGGAAAAGTCTAAGTTGGAACCTCCTCCTCAAAATCCACCTGAGGCTCCACTGCGGGTGCTTCTGCTCGAGCTCTAGGCTGAGCTCTGCCTCTGCCTCTACCTCGGCTTGTGCCGCGACCCGGCCTCTACCTCTGCCCCTAGTTGTAGCTGCCACAGGGGGCTCCGGCTGTAGATGCAGTATGTGTTCTCGCCATCTGCGAGAGAACAAGGATAGAAGAGTTCAATCATCAATGATAGAATAAAATCGCACGATAGAGTAAGAAAGAAGTGACATTTTTCCTAAACTCCATAGCCTTTGGAAGATAAGTACAGACGTCTCCGTACTAAGCTTTCTTGTGACTCGTGAGACCTAGGCAACCTAGTTCTCTGATACCAACTTTTCACGACCCAGAATTCCCACCCTCAGGACCGTGATGGCACCTAACATTTTACTTGCTAGGTAAGCCAATGTTAGAATAGTTTTAAGCCATTTTTAACAAATCAATGTAATTGATGCCAATTAAACTGAAATAGCTGAAATAGAACTGAAGTAAAGTGCAAAAAGTCATAACAACCGCAATATATAGCTACAACCACGAATTTGGTGTCACAAGTACACGAGCGACTAGAATAATATATATGAAGTTCTGAATGCAAGTAAAATTATTTGAAAAGAAATAAACAACAAGGATAAAGTAGAAGGCGACTTGAGGGTTGCGAATGCTGAGAAACTGTACCTCAAGTCTCCGTCAGATGTCCGATCCAAGCAATCTACTGACTGCCGCTGGGACCGACTCCAAAGTTTGCACAAGAAGTGCAGAGTGTAGTATGAGTACAACCGACCCCATAT
>MCJB01020792.1:159728-193488 GCA_002018475.1 Nicotiana obtusifolia
GCAGTATAATAATAGTGACAAGAAAGGAAATACAGGAAAAAAAAGCAGTTAACTCATGACAATAAACTCAATCCTCAAAAACCAGTAAAACCAGATATACCAATCCTCATAATCTCGTATAAAAATACCGAAGCCAACATAATACAACAAGGAAAACAAAACACTCAAACCGTTGCAGCGTGCAACCCTATCCCACCGTACAAACACGATCCTCCCTTATTTCACCATATCAATAACAATAATAACAAGTAAAATCCGTTGCGGCACGCAAACTGATCCCACCATATAATCAGAATCAATATCATAATCTTCCCTTATTTCACCATATAAATCCTCGCTCGTTTCACCTGTTGCGGCGTGCAACCCGATCCCACCATATCAATATCAATCCTCCCTTATTCCACCTGTTGCGGCGTGCAACCCCATCCATAAACAAAATCAATAAAATGTAATAAATTCCGCAATTCAATTCAAGAGAATCTCTACAAATAAACAATATTAAAGCTAAGCCATAAAGGAAATCTTGTACCAAATCAAGAAGTGCTACAATTTACACTAAGCAACAAGACAAGCCGAATATATGACAGTTAAAGTGTACAAGTAAGGCAATTAAGGCAAGAAACAATTAAATCATGGAAGCATAGGAGAAACACATATTTTAATGCAAGAATAATAAATGACAAGTAGCAAATTAAGGCATAGGAAGCAATTAAAGCATGTAACAGTTAAGACATGAAATAAAATAATTAATGAAATACGGAATAGCATGGAAATAAGTATTTTGACGGCGTATATACACTTGTCACCTCGCATATATGCCGGTACACATGAATTTCACATAGCACACAGCTCAAGGGTTCCTAATTCCCTCAAATCAAGGTTAGACCTAACACTTACCTCGCTCCGCAAGTAAATCAAAGCTCTACTGGGGCCTATCCTAAAAAATCCACCTCCAAACCAATTGAATCTAACCAAAATCAACTCAATAACATCAAATAGTGCTAGGGAAATCAATTACAAGACATAAGTTTAAGATCTTTATATTTTTTCCAAAAAGTCAACAAAAGTCAACCCCGGGCTCGCTTGGTCAAAACTCAAGGTTCAGACCAAAACACATTTACCCATTCACCCCCGAGCCCGAGTATGTAATTAGTTTCGAAATCTGATCTCAATTTATGTCTAAATCCCAAATTTACATAAACTCCCAATTCTTCCCAAATCCCTAATTGTTTACCATGAAAATCCTAGATTTGATGTTAAAAACTTATGAAATATATTGGGTAATTGAAAAGAAGTAGATTAAAGTCACTTACCAATGAATTTGGAAAGAAAAATCTATTGGAAAAATTGCCTCTAGGAAGTTTAGGGTTGAAAGTTTGAAAGAAATGAGCTAAATCCCGTTTTCCCTTCTTTTGTCTAGCGTAGATGTCGCAATTGCGACCTCGCAAATGCGAAAAAGTCCTTGCAAATGCGAAGCATTCACATCTCTGCTGCCATCGCAATTGCGATGGTTTGTTCGCAAATACGAAGATTGGAGCTTCGCAAAAGCGACCAATTGATTGCAATTGTGATCCCTGTTGTCCTAGCCCCCTCTTCACAATTGCGAAGAAGTTGTTCGCAAATGTGAACCTGACAGAGGCCCTGTATTATCGCAAATGCGAACCTGACCTTGCAATAGCGAGGTTTGAGGCTCGTGCACAAGAACTAGCAATGTCCTAACTCTTTCAACACTCCGCCACGCGTCCGAAACTCACCCGAGCCCTCGGGGTTCTAAACCAACACATGCACACAAGTCCAAAAACATCATACGAACTCGCTCGCGCGATCAAAACACCAAAATAACACTTAGAACTATGAATCGAATACCAAAACTAATGAAAATTTTAATGAAACTTAAGAACATGAAATTTCACAATCAAACGTCCGAATCACGTCAAATGAACTCCGTTTTGCACCAAATTTTGTAGACAAGTCATAAATACTATAATGAACTTATGTCAAGTTCCGGAACCAACATCCGAATCTGGTAGCGACAAAGTCAACTTACAGTCAAACTTATGAATCCTTTAAACCTTTAAATTTCTTGTTTTCAACAAATTACATTAATTCAAGTTAGGGACTTCAGAATTCGATTTCGGGGATACGCCTAAGTCCCAAATTACGATACGCCCAAGTCCGTTTACATAAAACATTGACCATAGTCAACTCAAATGAAATTTAAGGCACGATTTTACATTTTCAGCAATTTTCTCATAAAAACCTTCTGAAAATAGGACACGGACTACACACGCAAATCGAGAAAGGCTAAACGGAGCTATTTAAGGTCTTGGAACACATAAATGAAAGGTAAAATTATAAATGACCTATCGGGTCATCACATATACCTTAGGAAGAGAGTCATCCTAGCCCTGTCTGCTTGTCATGTATCATACCCCTCATCCTGAAATATGTAAAGTAAGCGGAGGCCTAGAGAGGGGCCCCTAAGGGCTGAGTACACCACTACAATACCCAATAAGTGTCATAGAGTCTCTCTAACTCAAGTTCTTGGACAAAAATTTACAAAAACTATGCAACTAATATTTGATATAAAGTGATAAACAATTATTGACATCATGATCTTTATAATTTTAAATGAAAAAACAAGTGAAATGTAAACCATGATATAAATTTTAGGATTTTTATATCAATCCAAGATTTTAATAAAAATCATATAAAACCATTTCAATTTCATTAAGTCATTGAAATCAATTTCGGCTCCTTAGGCTTAAACATAATAAAATCCCTTACTCTTCATAGGGACTACTATACAGACACTGGATAACGAACAACCACTAGGTGATCAACCTAGCAATAAGTATTTGACCCTACTTGTCTGGATGGCTTCTTGTAGTACCATACGAGTCAACATAACATCATAACTTAAGTAATGATCATTTGTCCTCTCAATAGGAGACTTTATCCCACAAACCTCGGCTTAGCCTTGGAATGTTTTCCTATATCGGCACGCATAATTCCATGGTAACAAACTCAACATTCGAACCAATCTCGGTGGTCCCCACAAGTAACTCTCAAAATATTTGACTTATTAAAAATAGTTCATAGCCTAATAGTATCAAATAATCTATTTTATCTAATCATGACTTTCATAGACAATCCAAACCATTTGAACAAAATCAAGTGAATAACCTTTTTCATGTAATGCTTTTAGCAATTTGACATCAATTATTTAACGATACAACAAGTACTACTTATTTGTCAGATTTTGAAAGACAAACTTTTTCATGAAAACATATCTTTAACACTCAAATATTTATACTCTTATTAACACATAAGTTTTAATAGAACTTATAATATTTTTCTTAAGTATCATTTTGCCAACTAGTCTTGAAAACAAGATTTTTATAAAATCACATGATACTTCATAAACAAAACACTTAGAAACACATAGTGACATCCTTCCCGCTTGTCCCCATAAGTACGGATGCACATTTATAAATAATATCATGTATAAACTCAAAACATTCTTTTAGAGAGAATCCCTCAAGAAGAGTAAGTCTTAATCAACCTACCTCAAACGTCAAGCTTCAAATAACACTACAACTCTCCAATTGATTAAAATGCTCAAATGTCTCCAACAATTCAATATCTACCAATAGATATGCTAACTATATCAAAAATAAATCCAAAAAGATTTATAAATATCCATTTAGGCTTCACAATTCGGCAGCAAGCCTTCAACCATCCGAAATTATCCAATAGCTTTATCCGTTAGTCTATTCAAATCCATTATTATCATTTAATACTCATTTAGAGTCATCAATTCATACTATGTTAACTACCCAATATTATCAAGTCACTATTCATTGTCTTCTCCAACAAAATCTTAGTTTCGAGAATATCCAATTCAAGAATAGTGTTATTTCTTATCAAAATGGTGATTCCCCTTCAATTCGTTCATCATTAGGTTATCAAGTATATTAGAATCACTAGAAACCCAAGATAATACCATTTATATCAATTCATTATTATTCACCTTTTTTTTTACCCAAAATGTCATTTTTAAGATCCACTCTTAGGGTTCATACATATCCCATTACAACTTCAAATAAAATTCATAAATATGCTATCCATACTCCGATACGTCATATATATGAAGTTCAAGTAAAGGGATTACCTCTTGGTGGAAGAAATCTTATTTTTTCTCTTCTTGGTGTTCGTGAAGATTCAACCCATTTCATATGGATTTGATCCATAATTATGTTAGTTCTAACATAAAATGATACTACATAATCATTATTACACCAAAAAACTCACCTTGAAGTGTATTCATGGTGGGAGAGCTCCTTCTTCTCTCTAGCACCCGAACCTTAGTCCAAAATTTCATCTATTTCTCTCTCCTCAAAATAGCCACTTTTATAGGTCTGATGATATGTGCAACTACACACACCTCCTGTGTAGCTACGCTTCCCTTCCTCTTCATCTCCCCTTCTTTGAATATCTTGCTAGAATTAATTACACACAAGGCAGCGTAGCTACGGATAGCTCGCATGGATACGTGGCTGCTATACTACTCTTAAGTAAAAAGATCATAACTTATTGTAGAAATACCCAAATGACAAAAGGTTTGAAGCATTAGTAACTAGACTCATAGGCCTTTAATTTCATAGGTCGTACACCATACCTCTTCATATCTTGGGAGTTGTGCTCGTTAGAAGATATGTCTTGTGCAAACTCATTTGAAACTTTATCCCATCATATAGTTTCCAACTTGACTTAGCCTTAGGGCTCTTCCTAGATCATAAACCATTTGTAATACACATCGTACACATATTATCATGATTAATTGACATCCTTCATATTATTAGACCTCTTTCATATGCGAATAAATGTACTTAGCACACATCTATCTTCTTAATGGCCTAAAACACTTCAATTTTTTTTGGGGTGTTACACTCCCTCTAAGTAGGGACCAACAACACAATATGTAACCTCATCTCATACTGAGTCATGGTCATGCTCTCCTAGCGTAGATGCTCAAACTCACTACGCTACTTATTTCTGTGAGTATGTGGAATAGACTTCTCCATGAAGAGATCTAAGAAATGTGATCATGTGAGTGGTGCTGCGCTAGCTGTTCTGCTTAACTCATACGTCTGCCACCATTTGTATGCTGGCCTTGTCAAATGGAAGGTAGTAAAATCAACCCTGTTCGAATTCACTATATCCAAAGTGCACAGAATTCGATGACACCGATCAAGGAAACCATGCGCGTCTGCAGTAGGCTCTCCATTGAACTGGGGAGGATGAATTCTCTAAAATGGCCTAATCTCAGGCTGAACTGTAATGACTGGTTGCACTGGCAGAAACCTCGGTGTCTGATAACCACGAGCCAACTGCACCAATGTGCGTGCGAGGGAGTCTGGGCTCCTTCCCTAGTCGGAGTAGTAGCTGGAGAAACGGGAATCTTACCCGCCTGGGTTAAACTCTCATACACGTTCAAGATGTGAGTCTCCTGATGTCCAGGTGGAGCAATAGGTCCCTTAGGTGCCTGAGTTGGTCCCACCGGCTCAACATAATCATGAATCTACTCCTCACTTGGAGCTATTGATGGCTTCATAGTGGTTGCTCTAGCAGAGCCTCTAACCGCAGTGCATGCTCCACCTTTGCCCCTGCCTAAGCCTTGGCCTCTTGCGGCCCTCGCCTGAGGTACTGGCGCCTGCTCAGTTGTACCAGAAGAATGTATCCTCACCATCTGTGAGAGAATATAATAGCAAAGATTCAAACTTCGGAATAAACAAATCCGCATGATAAAGAATGAAAGAAAGAAAAGTTTTTCTAACAGTCCTATAGCATCTCGAAGATAAGCATAAATGTCTTCGTACCGATCCGCAAGACTCTACTAAACTTGCTCATGACTCGTGAGATCTAAGCAACCTAGGGATCTGATACTAAGCTGTCACGACCAAAAACAACCACCGATCGTGATGATGCCTAAACCACTTAATGGACAAGCCAATCATAAAACAACCGCGAAATAAAATAATAATAATAATAATAATAACAAAATAAATAAGTCTCAGAGTCAAATTATCATAGATAGAATTTGAGTAAATACATAAATCCGTATAAGTTGGTAACACTGAGTCATAAGCTCTAGTGTATGAATACAAGCTGACAATACAATACACTATCCGAATCAAATACAGTAATGAAATGATAGAAGAAGACGCTAGGGACTGCGATGAGGATGTGACTAAGCTTAGTGAGGTAGTGGCGAGAGTGACCAATGATACTCACTAATCAAACCTGTACAAGTTACGAATAAATATGTACACCGCAATAATATTAAAATCTAAGCATAGAGTACAGGTAACGCCAACGGTGCATATAGAGAAGATTTGCATGTATAACAAGTCAACATGCACATTTCAACATATAGAGAAGATATGTACTGTGTTGCAATCCACCAAGTAAAACAACTTATAAAGAAGATATGCAAACACCCGAGCGCTAATCAGTTTTTCATTTTCCGCGTGTACGCCATCAAGAGAGAAACATGAGAGGGCGTCCATTAGGGGATGTATCCTTATCCATTTGCTGCTCGGATAACTCACATGCCATAATCATAACAATCACAAGGACAACTCACATGCTGCACGGATAACTCACGTGTTGCACGGATAACTCATGTGCCAATAGTTATAACAACCGCGCGGACAACTTGCGTGCCGCACGGACAACTCATGTGCCATAGCATAATCCGTGCTCATGTGCTACCAAACTAGTCCATATCACAGGAAGCATATATAAGAATACATGTACGAACACGGATATCAAATCACATACTCCTGGACTAAAGTGTATGCATGTGTGAAGTGTACAATAACGACTCAGATCAGGCGGATACGCCAAACAATAACAAGTATCATGCTCAAGCAGAGATGAAGGCCTACACATGAGTCTACCATGATTCGAGAAGCTCACGTACTCATACAAAGGATCAAAACATGACTTATAGGAAGTACGTAGTCAAAACAAGTTATAATATAAGCTTAAGTCTATTCCGGTCGAAATCATACATAGCACCTGCATATACGCTCGTCACTTTGCATATATATCATTTTTCATACATTTCAATTAACCAAATAAAGTCACATCCTAAGGGGTAATCCATCAGGACAAGATTAGGCAAGAGACTTACCTCAAACGAACCAAATCAATACTCCAAGAACGCCTTCCCCTTGAAAACCACTTTCAACCGTCTCAAATCTAGCCAAAAATAACTCAATAACGTCAAACAATTCCATAACAATTACTTTCAAACAATAAAGTTTTAATCTGTATACAATTCTCAAAAAGTCAACAAATCAACCCTGACCCAGATGGTTAAAACCCGAGTCAAGGGGTATCCCGGCTATCCATAACCGCACGAGTCCAAATATATGAATAAATTTCAAAATCAAGTCCAAATCAACCCTCAAAACCTCAATTTTCACTCTCTTAAGTTGTAGGAAAAATCTCTAAATTTTTCTCAAAATTTCATATTTTATATGTTATAATCCATGCAAATTCTTGAAATAATTCCATAAATGAGTAGAAATCACTTATTCCAAAGTCTTCTATGAAAATCTCCAAGTAAAATCGCGTTTCTCCTAGTCTAGGGTTCAAAATATGAGTGAATGGACAATAATTCCAAAATACAACACTTAAATATTCTGCCTAAGGTACCCTTCGCGAACGCGGAACGTGCCTCGCTTTCGCGAAGCACAAAAAGCTAATGCCCAACAAATAACCATTCACGAACACAGAAACAACCTTGCGAACACAATGACCTGACTAACTCCTCTCCGCGAACGCGATTTGCGGAACAAAATCCTCCAGCACCCAGCTCCTCCTTCACGAACTGACCCCCATATCGCGAACGCAAAGCTCACATGCCACTAACTTTCGCAAATACAACCCTACAAGTGCGAACGCGAAGAATAAACTCTTCCAACTCCAAAATGCACTCCGCGACCGCGATGCTTCCTCTGAATCGCGATGAAAGACCTGACACCAACAAAAAATTGCAATATAAAAAATACTCCGGGTGGTTCAAAACTCACCCGAGCCCACTGGGACTCCGTTCAAATATACCAATAAGTCCATAAACACTATCCAGACCTATCTAAATATTCCAAATACGTACAATAATATCACATCTATGAATCAAAGATCAAATCACAAGTTGCACCTCTCTTAAGTTCAAGAACTTCCAAGTTTCCAACCAAGCGTCGGATTCAAGCCTAAACAATTCGAATCACAACCAAACTCTGCACACAGTTTCAAACAATAAAATGAACCTATTCCAAGTTCTGGGACAATCCAAATCCGATATCATCAAAGTTAGCTCCCGATCAAACTTATGAACTCTCCAAACCTTCAAGTTTCTAACTTTCAACTAATAGGGCCATAACATTCTAGTAACCTCCAAATTCAAATCCAAACATACGCCTAAGTCCAAAATCACCATACTAACCTATTAGAATCATCAAATTCCCAATCCAAGGTCGTTTGTTCAAAAGTGAAACTCTGGTCAACTCTTACAACTTAAACTTCCAAAAATAAAACTAAGTGTTCTAATCCCTCTCAAACTTTCCTGAAACCAACCAAACCATCCCCGCAAATCATCAACATCAAGTATACATACGCATGGAATATCAAATAGTGGAAATGGAGCTCAAATATACAAAATAACTAACCAGCTCATTACACTCATATCGAAGAATTCAACAGTGTGTGTGTGTGTATATATATATATATACAAAAAAGTAAATTAGTTATACCTTATTTATTCATTTTAATTTCTCAACGGAGATTCAATTTCCAATAGGTGGGCCACTCCAAAGCCGTCAAAGTGGACTTGCCTTGAGATCGGCCTATCCCTACCCGTATTGAAATAGGATTAGGCTCAAAGTTCGTAAGCTCATATAAATCCAAGAATAAGAGGTCTGATCCTATCCCAGCCCTTGAAGCTAGAACAAGGCCGACATTTGGCTAAATTAAAAATATATATTTTATTTCGAATTAAAAGATTATAAGTAAAGAGTGTGAGAAATGGTAAAAATAAAAAAAAGTAAAAAAAGTACTCTTAACCATATCTACCTGGATCAAAGTTTGGAAGCAAGCTTATCATAGTCTTGTTGATTTCTAATCTTAAGTGTTGTTTTAGGTTTAACAAAAAATAACGTGTAAAATTGGTAAATAGCTACTTTTTAGGTCGATTATTAGAGTTTATTCATATTTTATATTGTATTGATAAAGTAGTCATCCATTAATGCAAAATATAAGTCTGGATAAAAATACTCCTATCTAAAATACGAAAAAACTCCAGAAACGACTACTGGACCTTGAATATTTATAGATTCAAAATTCAAAAATTATATCTAGAGTTTGAATGACCTGAAGTAGTAGCTCTCAATTGAAGCATAAAGTGAATTTAAAAACTATGAATTATTCCTGAATTTCGAATTAGTAAAGGTTCAAAAATCAGTATTCATCATGAATTTTGTATTTAAAGGTTAAAAATTGCTGAAGTATAATGTGCCATTTCTTGAGTTTTGCAGTAGTAAATATTTAAAAACAAGTAATTTATCTTGGATTTTATATTTAAAGATTAAAATTATTAAAGCATGATGTGAAATCAAAAATCAAAAATCGTCCTAGATTTTGCACTAGTAAAAGTTCAAAATTGCTGAAGTATAAATGTGAATTAATAAAAATCAGGAATTGTTTGTGAATTTGTACTAGTATAAGTTCTAAATTAGAAATCGTTCTTAGATTTTAGAATTTCACTAATAAAGGTTTAAATATGCTGAAGTATAATATGAATTCAAAAACTATGAATTATTCCTAAATTTTATATTAGTAAAGATTCAAAAATCATGAATTATTCTTCGATTTTGCACCAGTAAAGAGACCAGCTTACTGGAAGGTAGCATTCTTTTAGAATAAATGTTCAAAAATTAGGAATCATTCCTATATTTAAAAATTCAGTAAATCTTTGGATTCCAGCATAATTTATTGGGGTTTCACTTGTCAAAGTTTCGAACTTTTGTACTGATTAGTGGAGTTGTGTTATCGTATTTTAATTGGTGGTAAAAATATCAATTTAAATGGACCAATAGCTACTTTGCTATTATAGTATTAATTATAATTTAAAATATGACTAAACTCTAATAGTGGGTCTAAAAAGCAGCCAATACATCTAATTTTTACAAGAAACGAAGGATTTAGATGTCCAAGTTTTATCTCTAAGAAATTTAGCGCACTCTAATCTTGAAATTGAATAGCCTAAACTCCAAAGGATCGTTTCAATTTTTATTTTCTTTATCTGATAGCTGACGCAGTAAAAAAAAATAAAATCATAACAATAAAACAATCATAAATTTATATCTATATCTATCTATATCGATATTTATCATAGAAGATAACTTCATAAATAAATACACTAGCAATAAAATCCAATTTTATAGAAAAAGAATGTTTTACCGTAAAAGAATGAAATATAACCAATTTATAATATTATTTTTCAGAAAATTCTATTCTTAAATAAAATAAAAGTTGATACATAACCCTACATTTACTTTAATGTTTCAGATGCACTTCAAATTTATTTGAAAAGTCTGCAATGAATACTTTTGCTAAATAGGAAATCACGCTTACATCTAATTCCCCCATCTATGAAGTCAGAAAACACTTTGAGGTCATGTCACTTATTTTCTTAGAATTCGTCATATATGCTGAAAGAGAGAGATCCTTGAAAAAAAGCTATATTACTTTCTTGCTTTTTTTTTTTCCTTGATTAACGGGGAGAAGAACACGAGCTAATGGAAGATTTGGATTGCCGAATTATGTCTAGATTATTGTTTATATTCCAAAGTTTTACAGGTATAAGATAGAGTCTTAAATGTAGTTAATATTTTCTCTTTTCTTTTGGGTGAGGTGGTGAATAAGAGCAAAGAATCATTTTCTTTTGCATTATTTCAAAAGCATGTACTACTAAATATATTAAAGAGTCGAGGCATTGTGAATTAAGCAGTACTAAAAGACAACGAGTGATTATGGTAGACCACATATATATAGTTTTGTACTAAAACTCGCGTAAGGAATGCATAAGATTTCTCCTAAAAAAAAGGTATACTTAATTTCAACAAATATTTACAAATAAATTTCTGTATTGTTTTCAATAAAATTGCTACATGAGGATTTTGAAGTAACATATACTAAGGATTCAAGAAGTATTTAGAGACCTACAAAATATAACATATCTATTCTTTTTTTCTGTTTGTAAATTTTCTTAAATTTATTAGGGAGATAGCAGAAGAAAAAAAGTTATGGCGGCAATTTTCACTGCATCACTAGACTGTTGATGTCGTGCTATAATTTTATATATTTTGACGTTATTCACCTTATTTTTTTATTATTTGGATGCTAATTCATGCGACAATTGAGTTTAATAGAGTTTACTTTACGTGTAGAAATGCTTGGACATGAAGTGGAGAAAAGTTGCACGAAATGGTACATCATGGAGCAATAAAAGAAGACGTGCAAGGCAACAAAAAGTCACGGCCGTAGACAGTGCAAGGATTTGTCCAGGACATTGTCACTGGCGCCTCTGATAGCGCCTCGCAGGAAAATGTTGGCAGCCTCTGATGGTGCCTCGCGGAGTAATGTTGGTGCCTCTGACAATGCCCCGCGCCGACAATGCTTATCCAAGTCACTTTTATTTTCTCATTATGTTTGGACAAGTAGACCTCAACCCTACCTTATAAATACCTCCTAAACTTAGTTTTTAGAAGGGAGAGACATTATTGGAGAGGCAAAAGACTACAGAACATTCTGGAGTACGAATCACAAGAGTTTTCTCTCTGTTTTTCTAAAATCTGTAGTTTAATGCTTTTGAATATTACTACAATTGTTTATACAATTATGAATTGCTAAACTCTCTAATCTAGGGTTTGATGGAACCTTTTGGAGGATGAATTCTTATTACGTTTTAATATAATTTTGCCTTTGAATATCCCTACTTGTTCAACTATATATTTATTGCTGTTGATTGGATGACCATCAATTGACTGTGTCTATTTATTATGTATTGCTTGAGAAAGAGTGCATATTTAGGTTGTTGTCGAACAACGTCACTCCTAAGGTACATGAGAGATCAGTACAACGGGTTTAAAAGCGGGATTAGAGATAACGAAGCTTTGACGTGACCATAGTGTGCAGTGAAAAAGTGCGAATTAGAGTCATTCGAGAGAATACCAATATTGGGGTGTCAATGGAGGGGTCCAGAGTAGAACACCAACACTCTAACCAGCTAGAATTTGATGATGTCAATGTTGAAGAAATGATACTAAAGTCGGCCAGGACATTGAGGATACAAATTTTGTTGACTCTAGTATAATTTGTGTCGAAGAGGCTAAAAATCTTGAAGTTTAGGTATTTGAGTGTGTCGCACATCATTCCAAACACTTCTTATGTTCGGATGGTGAAATGACAATTGATCCTTACGAGCGTAGAAAAGAGACAAGGGAAGAGGTAGACGAGCCATATATTTTGAAATTTTCGAGGCTGTCTAGGCAAGGTGATACTCCTCAGCTTAAAGCGAAAAAGTGCATAAGGAATTCTTTAACTTTTGGCTTTCAAGGCTTTACACCACCCCAAGAGCATGATCATAGAGCAGAATTAAACTTGGGATCCAATTCATAAGTTCGAAGTGGAGGCAGAAAGTGATTCACATCGTGCTGTGACGTTAAAATTAGGTGCTTGTTGGAGGCAACCCAACTTTACTATTTTTTTTATTTTTTATTTGTTTACTTTTTTTTTAATTGTATTATTTTTGTAGTGTAGTTTTCTTTTTAATGTTGTAGGATCATGAAAAAGAAAGCTATTGGAAGGAAGCAAAAGCAAGCCAGATGGTTAAAACTAAGTATGGCTGCCCGCACAAAGAAAAATACTTGGGAGAAGTCTGAGTACCTCATGAGCTGCTAATGCTTCGGCCTTTTGCCTACTAGGGTGTTTCTTTTACCCTCTTATTATTTATGTTGTGCATTAGGAACAATATATAATTTTAAGTGTAGGGTCAGGAGATTGTCTGAGTGACTTTATATACTATTTTAGTTGTGTTAGTTTAATTGATGTTATTTTTTTAGAAAAGAAATTTAGACTTTTTCCGACGGTGGACCTCCTAGACAGTTTTCTTGAGGGATTAAAGTCTAAACAAAAAATACAAAAAAATTAGAAAATACAAAAACATGTCTTTTATTTTTCTTAGTTAGTAATAATGCCCCGTGATTTTTCTTCGTGCTTTGGTTCTTTTCCATGGGATGTAACTTGAACTGAGTAATAGTATTTTTTTTTCTTAAAGTAGTGTATTACTTAGGAAATAAAGGAGAAGAAATGATGTTATTCGCACCTATTGACTTGTTTGATGGTTGCATACTTAGGTTCTAGCATGTGTTTCAAACTTTTCCTTAGCTTTAAATATATGATGATGCCTTGGTAAAAAATAAATAGCATGTGGTATGACTCCTATATCTCGGTTTCTTGACTTGTGTTCACTTTGTGCTCCATGCTTAATATATCTCTTGGCTTTGTGAATACTTGTTTGATTGAGAGTCCGAATGGGACTGTCCTAAGTGAGTCATGTGCCATGTGTAAGTGGGTTTTTTGTATAGTTCATGTTATTGTATTTGAGTCTAGAACTTACCTGTATTGTGAATTGAAGCAAAATCCTAGGTGTTGCTCGGTTTGAAAAGTGATGTTAGGCTTTCTTTGATCTTTTTGAGTTTTGTTGCTTATCACAAATAAAATTATCCCTAGTTACCCTTTTGAGCCTATAAGCCTTTCTTTTAGCACCCGCATTACAAGTCTATCCCCCTTTGTTCTTAATTGAATTATTTTATCCTTATACCTCTTAAAGAACTTGAATTGTAAAGAGAGCGCTAGAAAAAAGTAATGAGGAAACTTGGGTTAACTTTTGAGTGGAACCAATAGACGGAAGAAATGTGCACTTGTATTTTAATATAACTCCACTAGCCGCAAGGCAAAAATATAAAAAATAAAAAAGAAGAAAAAAAAATAAATAAATAAATAAAGGTTTCTTATTTTTGCTAGTGGATGTGATCTGAAGCAGTGCATAAAGAAGAAGGAAAAATATTATGGGGTGAGCTATTTTGTGATGATTGAAGTGGATTGAAGGAATCTTGCGCTTAAAGTTGAATACGTGATGTGTTAAAGTGCTTAGGAGGGCTAGACACTATATCCTAAATATATCCTACCCGTCCCTTAGTCCACATTACAACCATAATAAAGTCCTAGTTGATTTTGAACTGAGCGGGTCTACATTAGTTAAGGTTTACATAATGGGCAAGCCTATAGTACCTTTTGTGTGCATGTGAATTCTTTGAGAGAGTGAGTGATTTTCTTCATATGTGTGAGTCCCTAAAATATATTCAATCATATGATTTGGATGTGTGGATTGCTTGCTCTTTTATTTTATTGTGAGGGCACATGGTTTCACAAAGGATAGGTAACATTATTAAAATTCTCTATTAGATTAAGTATTCAAGCCTCGGGTGCGTTGCGACATTGAGTTAGTTTTCGAGGCTAGGATTATTATTATCATGTTGTTCCTGTGTTGGATATTTTGAAATTGGGCATAAGTACAGGAGGTGTATTTTGACTGCATATGCTAGAGCTTAATTGTCGCTATCAACCATTGCCATGGATGAAGTGAGTCTTGAATGTGTGGCTTGTTGAGTACTTGAAGAGGAAGTGTTTAATTGGTTGACTCGAGGGCGAGCAACATTTAAGTGTAGGGTGTTGATGTCGTGCTATAATTTCATATATTTTGACGTTATTCACCTTACTTGTTTAATATTTGGATGCTAATTCGTGCGACAATTGAGCTTAATAGGGTTTATTTTACGTGCATGAATGTTTTGACATGAAGTGGAGAAAAATTGCACGAAATGGTACCTCGAAGCTACAAAATGGAGCAATAAAAAGAGACGTGCAAAGCAACAAAAAGTCACGGCCTTAGACAGTGCAAGACTTTGTCTAGGCCATTGTCATTGGCGCCTCTGATAGCGCCTTGCGGGAAAATGTTGGCGCCTCTGATGGTGCCTCGCAGAGTAATGTTGGTTCCTCTGACAATGCCTTGCACCAACAATGCTTATCCTAGCCACTTTTATTTCCTCATTATGTTATGGATATGAAGACCTCAACCCTACCTTATAAATACCTCCTAAACTTAGTTTTTAGAAGGAAGAGACATTATTGGAGAGGCAAAAGACTACGGAACACTCTAGGGCACGAATCAAAAGAGTTTTCACTGCGTTTTTCTAAAATCTGTAGTTCAATGCTTTTGAATATTACTATGATTGTTTATACAATTATGAATGGCAAAAATCTATATTCTAGGATTTGATGGAACCTTTTGGAGAATGAATTCTTGTTACGTTTTAATATAATTTTGCCTTTGAATATCCCTACTTGTTCAACTGCGTATTTATTGCTGTTGATTGAATGACCATCAATTGACTGTGTCTATTTATTATGTATTGCTTGAGAAAGAGTGCATATTTAGGTTGTTGTCGAACAACGTTACTCCCAAGGTACATGAGAGATTAGTACATTACTAGTACATTATTGCAATTGCTCGAGATAGAATTACGATAAGTCAAGTGCTCATGATCAGTAGAGAATATTACTAGGCGAAATTGTAGGAGACGTAGCGGGAAGGATTCCAACCATTGGGGAAATCATAACTCTAGGATTTTCCAATCTTGTCTCCAACCCTCAGTATCCCTAGTTGTTAATTTTGTATTTTAATTTGTTAGTTGTTTCTCCCTAACGCGCACGCAAGTATACGTGGTCGACAAGTAATATAGGATTATGAGTCCAGGTTGTCGTACCCACAGGGACTTAAATTTACTACTTTCTAACGAAGTAATACTATTATTTAAGCAAGCAAGAATCGAGTTTAATAGTTGGGTTATTCTACTTGTAATTCTAATTTGTATCTAAGAATTGCAAAGAACAAAGTACGTATTTTGTAATCAAATAAACAAATATTCCAGGGTTGTGATTATGTTTCCAATCCTATTGCGTTCTAATTGACTTCTCGTTCATATAATTCATGTAAGATTGCTAATTAATCGATATATATACTCATAGCCTTCTTCCGAAGTACTATTCGCCTATTCCTAACAAGATTAACACCTATATTCCTATGGAATTAATCTAGCAAGAATGCAATAAGAACACGATATTCAATTAAGCATGGTGATTAAGTATATTCATATCCTAACCACGAATCCGCCCCCTTAAAAGGTTAAGAACATGCTTTCTTCAATTTTTTTTCTAATTTAAACATAGTTTTCCCAAACATAGCATAGATAATTGATATAACTTAATTGATGGCCAAAACAATTAAGCAATTAGGCATAGAATTGAAGAAACAATCATATGAACATGAATTATAAAAACGAAATCGTCAAGTTCGAAACACAATATTCATGGCTAATCAAAACCCCAGAACAAGGGGTGATTAGCCACTCATGTTCAACAAAATCAAAAGATGAAGTATTGAAAAACTAATAAAAATACTAGACAGAGTTGATGAACTGAAGATTGATTGCGTTGTTGATGTTCCGTAGCGTTCTTAGACTTCAAAATCACGTTCTCCCCCTCCAAGATGGGTTTAGGGGTGTTTATATAGGAGTTGGGAAGTTTTGGGGTCAAATTAGGGGTCTCCTAGACGGTTAGGACAGCTTCCCACAGTCGGCGCCCTGGCTGGCGCCAGGCGTCCTCCAGGGCGCTGCAACCAGTAAGTTTTCCAGCCTCACTGCTTCCAGCGCCACAGGTGGCGCCAGGCGCTGCCTGTGGCGCCCAGTCCCTCTTGGTCCGGTTTCTTCTCGTTTTGGCTCGTTTCTTCCCCGTTTTCGCCCCCGATTGCTCCCAACTCATTCCTACATATCAAAACACATTACATTAACATGAATCGACGCAATTAACATCCCAAATTCATAAAACAATAGCTAAATATGAGATGAGTTACATAGAATTTTATATATTTTCTACCAATCATCAACACCCCACACTTAGACTCTTGCTCGCCCTCGAGCAATGGATTATAGACAACCTCCCCAACTACTAAACTCTTAATATTATCACGAAACATTCAACTTTTCAACCAACCCATACTCTTGAACACAATTAATACTAGCAAATAAGTATGAACACATAACTAATCCATATAATTCCCGTGAAGTTTTCTTAGGCATAATAATTCAATAACATTCAACAACCCAATTGTCACCACCCAAACTCAAAAAGCCGACTTGCCACATTAAGCTATTTCAATGCATATACTTACCTAACAAGACAATTTATACATTACTAATTGTTCATGAAATCATGTGCCCTCATCAATATCTGAAGAGTGAACATGTATGAATGAAATCACACAAAATTTGCACAACATACTCTCACTCTCACAAAGAACTCATATGGTTCCCATAAAGTACCATAAGCTTGCCCATAGTGTAGATTTCCACTAACTGAGTCAGTCAATTCTAAGATCAACTAGGACTTTTAAGGTTGTAATGTGGGCTAGGGGACGGGTAGGATATATTTGGTACTAGTGGCTAGTCCTCCTAAGCACTTAATACACTACACTCAACATTTAAACACTTCTTTTTCTTTCAATTCCTAAACTTGTCTCACATAGATAGCCTTTTCTTTTCAACTCACTTAGCATATAACAATAGGAGGTGAATTTTTTTTTTTCATATCTTTTTCACTAACAATTTTCTCTTTTTCATCATCATTTTTCCTTCTTCTTTTTCACCCTCCATACACATTTTTCATCAGCTAGTGATTTTTCAATTTAACTTCAACTAACCAACAAGTCTTTCACAGTTCCATTTATAATCAATACAATCCTTCTAGCACTGCCCTTATTTCTTCTAGCGACTAAGTGCTTTCGGAGGTAAAGGTTCAAATAAGGCTCAATTTAAGAACAAAATAAAAGGGAATAGCTTGTAATGTAGGTACCAAAAGAAAAAGGCTTATAGGCTCAAAAAGGCTAGCAATGGACAAATTTATATTTGATGTGACAAGCACATCCATAATTAAACAAGAAAGTGCCTATATCATTTCTTAGATTATCCCAACTTATAATTTCGCTTTAATTAACATATGGGGCAAGTTCTAGACTATATAAGACAGCATAGAGAATCAAAACCTTACTCACACACTGCACATGACTCAATCACAACGGTTCTGTTCAACTTTCGAGTTAAGCAAGCATATACAATTGAAACAATTAAGCAGTAAATACACTATATGTTAAGCAAGTCAACAATTGAGAAGAGGCGTCACAATTTGGGCTGTTGTTCTTTCGACTTATAACTTAACTAACGGGAAGTGGATCATGTGTCATAACCTATTGCACTAGCATACCATGTCAAGAAGTATTGCAACATACCCCAGTTCTTCCTAAGACTAATCCTAAAAGAAAAATTAAAAATTTGCCCGGTTCGAGCTACATCCTTGGAAAAGAACCGGTGCCCTAAGAAAAAGCAAGAAATATTACCTAACTAACCTAAAAATAAAAATAAAAAATCTTTTTGTTGTTTTTAATCAAATTTTATCCCTCAAGAAAATGATCCATCGTCGGAAAAAATCTGGAATATATATAATATATATTTTTTTCGTTTTTTCTGTTTTTTTTCTTTTTTTTTTCTAAATTATAACAACAACAACAACTATTACGCAAACCAAAACGACTAATCATTATAAACTAACAAGAAGTAAATTAACAAACAAATAAAACTGAAAAAAAATCATAACCTCAAAATCACAAAACATACAAATTCTAACAACATACAATTACCAAGCACAATGAGTACTTTACAAATTCTAACAACATACACTTACCAAGCACAATGAGTACTTTCCCCCACCCCACACTTAAGATATGCATAGTCCCCGATGCATTGAAAATATTAAAAGCAAAGTAGGGTGAAAAGAAAAACTCCCTCTCAATCCGTGCCGGTTTCATCAGACTCCAGTTCAAATGGTACCAATGCCATAGGCCCTATAGCTTCATCCTCATCATCCCCTTCATGATCCGAGCCTTGGATAGTGTTGGCGTCTTCGGCAGAATGGACTGGACTTCCTGGTGCAATCCCGAGCATCTCCTTTGATGCACCGGAAAGATCGTCGCGCAAGTGTATGCGCTCTTCATCTGAGATTCCTGCTCGGCTCATCAGTAGGTTGATAGCATTGTACATGTACTTATTGAAATTTTCATCCCGCTCCAACCTAGCTGCTGGGGTGAGTTTGGAAGCTGGCTCCATGACTGATGTAATTTCCATAAGGCCAGGTGGAGCCTCCACCACTTCATCATGCCCCGGATACTCGGGCACTCCCAAAAATCGCATGTACTGGGTCAGGAGGTTGCCATAGTATAGCCGCCTAATCTGTCGCCCGAATCTGGTACGGGCCATCTCAGTGAGCATGATTTCGTCTATGTTGATAGGGCGGCCGGTCATGAGGGAAAAAATCAAGCACACTCGAGCTCGCGTGCAATCGCTGCTATGTTCAGCAGGCATCAGCCTAGCCTGTACGAATTTTGCCACACCTTGGCGGTATTGTTGAAATCGGCCCGGACCATGGAAAGGTGTATATTCCCTTGTTTTTTGTTCCATTTGGCGTTGGAATCAACGCCACAAAGAGTATGTCGGATGAGCTGATAAGGGGGACTTTTGATGAGACTCTGAAGGCGATGTGGGTCCATATTTTCAACACCCAAGTAAGTGCACAGACTTTCCCTTCCCAATGGTACCTCAACTCCTTGAACATACGAGACGAAGCGATGATGAACCCAATTAGCATATAGTTGGCAAACTAGGCTCAGGTTTGCCGGCCTTGGGCAATCAAGCAATTTTTCCATTCTGAAGAGGCGGAGGCGAAAAAGAACATCCGGGAATCGCCTTTCCAGTGATGTGGTGTTGATGCCCATCTCGGAGACGTAGCGCCCTGTGGGAACAAAGTTCCTATACCAGACAGCAGCCGCATCATTGACAAAGTCCAACCGGGGGCGAGGCCGTGTGGGAACTTGCTGTGAGCCTTCATCGACTTGTTTGCCTTTCGATTGTCGAGAGGATCTTTCTCCCTGTTTGCGTTTTTTAGGAGCTTGTGCGGTGGCGGCATCCTTGCCAAGCGCTTTTCCTTTTGTATCGTCACGTGCCATATCGTCCTGCAATACGACAAACAGAAAAGTGAGAAAGAGTGTAGTACACTTTCAGGAAGGAACCCCACACTCAAACTCGACATATAAAAACAAGTGGTGTAAGACAATTGATGGGTACTCAAGACTTCCCCGTGTGTAAGAAATAGCAACGTGAGCAATTGATAAGGATAATAAACGAGAAAAACTTGGCACTGTAGAGATAAAGCGAGAAAATATAGGCATACATGAAACTAATGTATACAATGTGACAACATACATGAGTAGTAGATAGGACGCCCCGCATGTTCATATCCAAACCGACCCCTCAACACCTATAATTCACCCAAACTACCCCACACTTAATTCAAATGCATGTATAAGTATTTCCGATTACTCAGACTTCACCGGAGCTTTAAAAATTATCATTCAGGCATTTAAACAAACATGTGGTGGGCATGAATAGTGTTCTTCACCCGCAACAATGGTGAAGTGTAGTAGCCTCCCGATTTTTGACGAAGTAGAGGGAATGTTAGTTAACTACTCCGATACAACGAAAAGCACAAAAATTTCGGCCTACTTTACAATCATCAGAGTCAAGAATACTACTATAAGAAGAGGGATGGGGATGTGGGGAAGGGAACATATATAGTTAGACAAAATTAAAACTTAAAAGACAAAGAAAGTAAACGAAAAGAGAAGAGGAAAGAAAGTTATACCTGAAGACTAAAAGAAAGAGAAAGGAAATCGGAATTTTTGCAATGAAGAAGAAGAAGAAGAAGAGGAGCAGAAAATCGAGCAGAGAGAGAGAAGAGGGAGTTCGGTGGTGGGTGGGTTATTTTAAAAAAAATTATTTTATTTAGGGGAAAACGGGTATGGGTCGGATTTTGGCGGGTATGGGTCGAAATTAAAAGAAACGAGAGAAAAATTACCTGGCCCCCCAACTGGCGCCTAGCGCCCCTCCTGGCGCTGGGTGTCTTGGAGTTCACTGCCTGGAGCGCCGCAGGCAGTGCTGGGCGCTGGCTTGGGCGCTGAAGGCAGATTGTATTTCGCTCTTTTTTTTTTTGTGTTACTCATTACAATATTCCATACACTATTTTAATACATCAAAGACATTACTCTAGCTAAGCTAAAAAAAATTAAAACAAGAAGTTAACTAAAAACAACATTAAAAATTGGGTTGCCTCCCAACAAGCGCCTGATTTAACGTCGCGGCACGACTCAACTTTTCCGCCTTATTCATTGGTAAGCACGATCTTAGTTTTGTCCCTATTGACCAGACCTCCCCAATAATGCTTAACCTTTTGTCCGTTCACCAAAAATTTTCTCTCACTGTTTAGAGCGCGCAACTCAATTGCACCATATGGCGTAACTCGCACCACTTCAAAAGGACCTGACCACCTTGACTTTAGCTTTTCGGGAAATAGCCTTAATCTCGAATTGAATAATAGCACTTGCTGGCCCGGTTCAAAATGGCGCGATTTTATGTGCTTGTCATGCCATCTCTTTGTCTTTTCTTTATATAGTTTGGCATTCTCGTAGGAGTGTAGCCGGAATTCATCTAGTTCATTCAATTGCATGAGTCTCTTTTCGCCCGCAGCTTCAAGATCCATATTCAATTTCTTTATCGCCCAGTAGGCTTTATGTTCCAACTCCACCGGTAAATGGCAAGCCTTTCTATAGACTAATTTGTAAGGTGATGTTCCAATTGGAGTTTTGAAAGCTGTCCTGTATGCCCAAAGAGCGTCATCTAACTTTGAAGCCCAATCCTTTCTATTCACGCTCACCGTCTTCTCCAAGATTTGTTTGATTTCTCTATTGGATACCTCGGCTTGGCCACTTTGGGGATGGTATGCTGTAGCAACTTTGTGACGCACCCCATATTTTGCTAAAAGATTATTGAGCAGCCGATTGCAAAAATGTGTTCCTTCATCGCTAATCAATGCCCGTGGAGTGCCGAATCTGGAAAATATGTTCTTCTTGACGAATGCGGCGACTACTATGGCATCATTTGTAGGCAAAGCAATTGCCTCTTCGCATTTTGACACATAGTCAACAGCAAGCAAAATGTATTTGTTCCCCCTGGAAGGTGGGAACGGTCCCATGAAGTCTATCCCTCAAACATCAAAGAGTTCAACTTCGAGAATGTTGTTGAGGGGCATCTCTTGCTTTCTTGTGATTGTGCCCGTTCTTTGACATTGATCGCATCTTTTGACAAATGCATGTGCGTCCTTGAACAGAGTGGGCCAGAATAGCCCGGATTGTAATACTTTGGCTGCTGTTCGGTTGCCTCCGCGATGGCCTCCATACGGTGAGGCATGACAATAATGCAAAACAGACTCAACCTCTTCATCCGGAATACATCTTCTCATCAATTGATCGGCAAACTGTTTGAACAAGTAAGGTTCGTCCCAGTAATAGAGATTGACATCGTGCAGGAACCTTTTTCTGGCTTCGGTTTTGAAATCTGGAGGGAGTACTCAACTCACCAAGTAATTCACATAATCCACATACCAAGGGGGAGAATCATGACCGATTGTGAAAAGGGGTTCATCTGGAAAGAATTCCTTTATTTGTCCATCTTCTTCCATGTGGTCATGATTTTCTAACCGGGATAGATGGTCCGCCACTTGATTTTCAGTCCCTTTCCGGTCTCTGATTTCCACATCGAATTCCTGCAACAATAGTACCCAGCGCATTAATCGAGCTTTAGACTCTTTTTTTATAAATAGATACCTGATTGCTGCATGGTCGGTGTGGACTATGACTTTAGTGCCCACCAAATAAGCTCGGAATTTCTCAAACGCCCAAACTACTGCTAGCAACTCTTTTTCGGTGGTGGTGTAATTTTGTTGTGCCGGATCGAGAATTTTGCTTGCATAGTAGATTGAATGGAACACCTTGTCTTTATGCTGTCCCAGCACTGCTCCAATGGCCAAATCACTAGCATCGCACATAAGTTCAAAAGGCATTGACCAATCCGGTGCTACAATGATGGGTGCAGTTATCAGCTTCTCCTTAAGTGCTTCGAACGCCTTGAGGCAGGAATCATCGAATTTGAATGGTACATCTTTTTCAAGCAATCTGCACAAAGGAGTAGCAATCTTAGAAAAATCTTTAATAAAGCGTCTATAAAAACTTGCATGTCCTAAGAAGCTCCGGACACCCTTGACGGAAATTGGAGGAGGTAATTTTTCAACGGCCTCCACTTTTGCTTTATCTACTTCAATGCCGGTTCTGGAAATCTTATGGCCCAATACAATTCCTTCTTGCACCATAAAGTGGCACTTTTCCCAATTAAGTACCAAATTAGTTTCTTCGCACCGTGCTAGCACTTTACTCAGATTCCTTAAGCAATCATCATATGAAGATTCAAAAATAGAGAAATCGTCCATGAACACTTCCACAAATTTTTCCACCATATCGGTAAAAATGGCCATCATGCATCTTTGGAATGTTGCAGGTGCGTTGCATAGGCCGAATGGCATTCGCTTGAAGGCGAAGGTGCCATAAATGCAAGTGAAGGTAGTCTTCTCTTGATCTTCGGGGCATATGACAATTTGATTGTATCCCGAGTAGCCATCAACAAAACAATAATATTCATGCCCTGCTAGTCTGTCGAGCATCTGATCAGTGAATGGAAGTGGGAAGTGATCTTTTCGGGTGGCTTTGTTGAGTTTCCGATAGTCAATGCATACCCTTCATCCTGTGATGGTTCGAGTAGGAATCAGTTCGTTCTTCTCATTCTCTAGAACGGTCATTCCCCCCTTCTTGGGTACACACTGCACTGGGCTGACCCAATTGCTGTCAGAAATTGGAAAGATAATACCCGCGTCAAGCAATTTTATGACCTCCTTCTTCACCACTTTTTTCATTATTGGATTCAATCTCCGCTGCTGCTCTACATTGGGGCGGTGTCCTTCTTCTAAAAATATTCTGTGCATGCAAAACGATAGACTGATTCCCTTGATATCTGCGATGGTCCACCCAATTGCCTTTTTGTATTCTCGAAGGACCTGTAGTAATTTTTCCTCTTGCGTGCTAGTCAGGCTGGATGATATGATCACTGACAATGTCTCAGATTGATCCAAATATGCATAGCACAGATGCGCTGGGAGTGGCTTGAGTTCAAGCCTTGGTGCTTCCTCAACAGATGGCCTGGGAAGGGTCAGAGTAACAGGCCTCTCCAATTCTTCAAATTTTCTGAACCCCTGAATGTAGTTGCAAGATAGGTACAGTAATTGCTCGATGTCTCTCATTATGTCGTCTTCAACAGCTTCCATCTCCCCCAATCAATAAACATTCAACTGGATCAGCTGGGCTCAAGTACGGTACTAAAGATGTAGAGACATTCTCCACCACTGAAATCATGGATAACTCTTCGTAATGTGTTGGCAGTCGTAGTGCTTTATAGACATTAAACACTTCTTCTTGGTCCCCTACCCGCATAGTAATTTTTCCTTCACAAACATCTATGATGGCGCGGCTGGTAGCTAAGAAGGGACGCCCCAAAATAAATGGGACGTCCTGATCTGGCTCGTAATCCAAAATGATGAAGTCCGCAGGAAATATAAACGAGCCCACTTGGACTAGGACGTCCTCAATCACACCCTCCGGATGGGCCAAAGAACGGTCTGCCAATTGTAATATAACCGTGTTTGGGCGTGGGTCACCCAACCCCAACTGTTGGAACACTGAAAGTGGCATCAAATTTATGCTTTCTCCGAGGTTGCATAATGCTCTTCCCACAGCATGTTTTCCAATTTAGATCTGAATAGTGAAGCTGCCCGGATCCTTTAATTTTTGTGGTAGTTTCCCTTGAATTCTCGAACTGCACTCTTCAGTAAGTGCCACCGTTTCAAACTCAGTCAATCGTCTTTTGTTGGCCACAATATCCTTGATGTACTTTGCGTATTTAGGCACTTCTTGGAAAATATCCACCAATGGAATGTTGATTTGTACCTGTTTTAAGATCTCAAGGAATTTTTTATAGGCCTCATTGTCTCTCAACTTCTGTAATCTTTGTGGAAAGAGAGGTGGTGGCCTTGCAACCAATTGTGGGGGTTGCTTAGCTCCTGCCTCTCCGACTGATTTCTCAACTTCCTTGGCCTTTTCTGCAGTTACCTCAATGGTGATTGGTTTTTCATTGAAGGTCACCTGCTTCTTCTTTTTCGATTCGACCTCTTCTAACTGCCTCCCGTTCCTCAATGAAACTGCATTCAGTGCTGCCCGTGGATTATCTTCAATGTCGCTGGGTAGTGCTCCAGCAAGTCGAGTATTTTGAGCCCCGGCCAACTGTCCCAATTGGCGCTCCAGATTCCTCACTGTTGTGGTGAGGGTTTGATACTCAGTTCTGAATTGCTTGTTATCCTGCACAAGCTGCTTCAACAACTCATTTGTGTTATCATCAGATTGAGGAGGTTGCCTCTGTGGTAGGTTATAATTCCCCTGTGGTCTGCCTGTATTCTGCTGCTGCTGATTGCCACCCAATGAAAAGTTGGGATGGTTCCTCCATTTTGGATTGTAGGAATTCCCATAATGTGAATTTTGATTTACGGGTCCCCTGTTTTGTTGTCCCACATAATATATGGATTCCGGATTGGTGGGGCACATATCACTTGTGTGGTTGTCACCGCACATCTCACAGCATAATGACATTTGTTGGACCTGCTGTCTGGGTTGAACCTGCTGCATAGTCATTCGGTTCATCTGATTTGCCAATTTAGCCATTTTTGCTCTCATAGCTGCCAACTCATCCAATTCTATCAAACTAGCTCCCTTCTGTTTAATGACTCTGCGCGAGTCACCATCACCTTGCCAATTATGATCGTTGGCCGTGAAATTGTTCAATAGAAGTTGGATTTCACTATATGGCTTAGCCATGCAACTGCCCCCGCACGCTGAATCAAGGTTCATCTTCGAAGCGTCATCTAGACCATCAACGAACATGTGCCCAAGTACCTTATCTGTCTGGCAATGGTGTGGACAGTCCCTTAGCAGCTTCTTATACCTCTCCTATGCTTGTCGAAAGGTTTCTCCTTCTCTTTGTTCAAAACCCAAAATTTGACTTCTCAGTGACTTGGTTATCTTGGTTGAAAAGAATTTGATCAGAAATTTTCTGGCCAGGTCATCCCATGTATATATATTGTTTGCAGGCTCTTTTTGCAACCACTCTTTTGCTTCCCTTAATAGAGAAAAGGGAAACAACGTCAACCTCACATAATCTTTAGACCCATTTGGGTAATTGTAAGTGTCTGTGATTTCCAAAAAGTTCTGAATGTGTCTCTATGGGTCTTCGTGCGACAGTCCCACATACTGTCCCGTAGACTGGATGAGCTGCACCATGTATTGCTTCAACTCAAAGTGCCCTGTGATTTCAGGCTTTACAATCGCCTGAGTCATATTGGCAAGATTTGGTCTTGCAGCTTCAATCACTGCTCTCTCTGCGTTTCCTGCCATCTCGATAGGCTGTGGTTGAACAACAATGTCCAACTCTTGGTTAATTCTGGTCCTGGCTTCTACTTCCCTCCTTACTCTGTGTAATGTTCGTTCAATTTCTGGACCAAAGGGAAGAAGGTTGTTTGCGCTTCTACTTCTCCGCATTCAATAGAAAAGCCTGTGTCAAAGCAAACAACGTAAGCCGATTAATGAAACTTGAATAAATAACAAATATAAGCTGAAGTTGGTAAAGTAGCAGATTTTTAAGTCCCTGGTAACGGTGCCAAA
Source organism: Nicotiana obtusifolia (assembly GCA_002018475.1). NCBI lineage: Eukaryota > Viridiplantae > Streptophyta > Magnoliopsida > Solanales > Solanaceae > Nicotiana > Nicotiana obtusifolia. The sequence goes on from MCJB01020792.1 coordinate 186,736, forward strand.
ACTTGTTGCTCCCTAACGCACATGCAAGTATACGTGGTCGACTAGTAATATAGGATTATGAGTCCAGGTTGTCGTACCCACAGGGACTTAAATTTACTACTTTCTAACGAACTAATACTGTTATTTAAGCAAGCAAGAATCGAATTTAATAGTTGAGTTATTCTACTTATAATTTTAATTTGTATCTAAGAATTGCAAAGAACAAAGTACGTATTTTGTAATGAAATAAACAAATATTCCAGGGTTGTGACTATTTTTCCAATCCTATTGAGTTCTAATTGACTTCTCGTTCATATAATTCATGTAAGATTGCTAATTGATCGATAAATATACTCATAGCCTTCTTCCGAAGTACTATTCGCCTATTCCTAACAAGATTAACACCTATATTCCTATCCTAACCACGAATCCGCCCCCTTAAAAAGATTAAGAACATGCTTTCTTCAATTCTTATTCTAATCTAAACATAGTTTTCCCAAACATAGCATAGACAATTGATAGAACTTAATTGATGGCCAAAACAATTAAGCAATTAAGCATAGAATTGAAGAAATAATCATATTAAGATGAATTATAAAAACGAAATCGTCAAGTCGAAACACAAAATTCATTGCTAATCACAACCCCATAACAAGGGGTGATTAGCCACTCATGTTCAACAAAATCAAAAGATGAAGTATTGAAAAACTAATAGAAATACTAGACAGAATTGATGAACTGAAGATCGATTGCGTTGTTGATGTTCCTTAGCGTTCTTAGCCTTCAAAATCACGTTCTACCCCTCCAAGATGGGTTTAGGGGTGTTTATATAGGAGTTGGGAAGGTTTGGGGTCGAATTAGGGGTCTCCTAGACGGATTAAGACAGCCTCCCGCAGTCGGCGCCCTGGCTGGCGCTAGGCGCCCCCCAGGGCGCTGCGTCCAGTAACGTTTTCCAGCCTCACTGACTTCAGCGCCACAGGTGGCGCCCAGCGCTGCCTGTGGCGCCCAGTCCCTCTTGGTCCGGTTTCTTCTCGTTTTGGCTCGTTTCTTCCCCGTTTTCGCCCCCGATTGCTCTCGACTCATTCCTACACATAAAAACACATTACATTAACATGAATCGACGCAATTAACATCCCAAATTCATAACACAAGAGCTAAATATGAGATAATTTACATAGCATTTTATATCTTTTCTACCAATTATCAGGCATTATACTGGAGGTAGTGCTGTTCGCCATTTTGATGGTTCGAGCTGGGGGAGGGTCGGTTTTTGGGTACAAATTTGGTACAGGATGCCTTGGATAAGTTCAAGATTATTCAGGATTGATTTCGCACCACTCAGTTTAGGCAGAAGAGTTATGCCGACTGTAGAGTTCGTGATGTTGCATTCATGATCGGAGAGAGGGTGTTGCTCCGGGTTTCACCCATGAAGGGTGTGATGAGGTTCAAAAAGAAGGGCAAGTTGAGCCCTAAGTATATCGAACCCTTTGAGATTCTTCCGAGAGTGGGAGAGGTGGCTTACAAGCTAACATTGCCACCTAGTTTATCAGCAGTCCATCTAGTGTTCCATGTGACCATGCTCCGGAAGTATCACAGTGATTCATCCCATGTGTTAGATTTTAGTTCAGTCCAATTGGAAAAGGAATTGACTTATGAGGAGGAGCCGGTAGCTATCCTAGCCCGACAGGTCCGACACTTGAGGTCTAAGAGTTATCCTTCAATTTGAGTGCACTGGAGAGGCCAGCCGATCGAGGAAGCCACCTGGGAGTCTGAGTCGAACATGCGGAGTAGATATCCTCACCTTTTCACCAGTCCAGATTCTTTTTTATGTCCGTTCGAGGATGAACGTTTGTTTTAGAGATGGAGAATATGATGACCGGATAGGTCATTTACAGTTTTAACATAAATTATGTGTTTCGAAACCTCGATTAGCTTCGTTTAGCCTTCCTCAATTTGCGTGCACAATCTATGTCTTTTTTTGAAAGGTTTTTATGTGAAAATATAAAAATGTGAAATCGTGCCTTAAAACTCATTTGGGTTGACTTCGGTCAACATTTTGAGCAAACGTATCCGGATAAGTTTTTTGATGATTCTGGTGTGTCCGTATTGTGATTTGGGACTTGGGCATATGCCCAGAATCGAATTGGGAAGTCGCTAGCTCGAGTTATCGCAATTTACTGAAAACTAGAGGCATAAGGGTTTAAAGAATTAATAAATTTGACTGAAGTTTGATTTTGTTTCTACCGGGTCCGAGTTTTAGTTTCAGGACTTGGTATAGGTTCATTACTGTATTTATGACTTATTTGCAAAATTTGGTGCAAAACGGAGTTGATTTGACATAATTCGGATGTCCGTTTGAAATATTGAAAGTTCTTAAGCTTCATTGAAAATTTCCTTCGTTTTCGTGTCCCATTTGTAGTTTTAGGTGTTATTTTGGTGTTTTGATCGCGCGAGCGAGTTAGTATGATGTTATTGGACATGTGTGCGTGTTTGGTTTGGAGCCCTGGTGAGTTTTGCAGAAGCTTCGGAGTGGTTTTGGACTTAGAATTACAGCTGGTGCAAGTTTCATCTGGTGCTGGACAACAGGCTTCGCAAATGCTAGTTCTGGCTCGCAAATGCAAGCCTCGCTTTTTCGAAGGACACTTCGCATTTGCGAGCATGGGCTGGGACTGGGGTTCTCGCATTTACGAGATTTCTGTTGCTTTTGCGAGGGCATCATGTTCGCAATTGCGAACAAATTCTTCGCAATAGTGATGGCAATGGAGGTGTGACAATCTCGAAGACTTTTTTGCATTTGCAGGGTTTGCAATTGCCCCCAGGTTGCAATTGCGACATCTGCGTCTGGTCAAAAGCTGAGAAAGACGGGATTTTAGCTTATTCTTTCAAATTCTCAAACCTAAATACCTTAGAGACGATTTTCCCAAGAGCTTTTCTTCCTAAATTCATTAGTAAGTGGCTCTAATGTACTTTCTTTCAATTTTTCATTATATTTCATCAGATTTCAACCTTAAATCTACGATTTCCATGGTAGAAATTAGAGATTTGGGTAGAATTGGAGATTTTTGTAAAATTAGAATTTAGACCTCAAATTGAGGTTGGATTTCGAATTGAATTACATAACCGGGCTCGGCGGTGAATGGGTGATCGGGTTTTGACCAAGCGGGTCCAGGGGTTGACTTTTGTTAACTTTTTCAATAATGATCTAATTGAACCTCTTGCATTCGTGGGTAGTTTGTAAGGCTTATTTTGAATCGTTTGGTTGATAATTTGCTAGATTTGGTTCATTCGGAGCTTGTTCAAAAGGCAAGGCCTTATTTGTACTTTTAATTTGTTATGGAGCGAGGTAAGTGTCGTGGTCAACCTTGACTTGAGGGATTAGGACTTGTTTGCCTAATTCCTATGTGTTTAATGTGTTGGTGCAACGTATATGTGAGGTGACGAGTACTTATGCGTTGTTGTTGGGTTAAAGCATGCAAGTAGAACTTGTTTCCTTGTGATTTATTGCCTCTTTAATTATGACATCCATGCTTAGATTAAATTATTACTTATTTGATTGTTCTTCCCGTATTCATGGAATAATTGATAATGGTTGAGTATGTGGAAGTTGAGGTTTGGTATCTTAGAATCATAATTGACGTATATCCCTTGCATTATTTATCTCCCAAATTTGTGTATTCATCACGACATGGTAAGAGAGAGTGTTAAAGCACGAAGGGTGATGCCGTGCCATTTAATTACCTTAATTACTGATTAATACAAGGTGAGGAAGAGAGTTAAAGCACGAAGGGTGATGTCGTGTCAATCTATATAAGTTATTCATTGTTACATGGTGAGGACGAGAGTAAAAGCATAAAGGGTGATGCCGTGCCATTTCATTTCTCTTGTGACATCAGTTTATGGTAAGGATGATAGTAAAAGCATGAAGGGTGATGCCGTGCCATTTTCATATTGTATGTTATTTGTCCTCTTTGGTTGATGAATTGTTTGACTATCAGTGTTGTCTTTCCTGTTGTGGTTATCGTATTTTTTTCCCCTTTCGCATGTCCCTTACCAAATTGTACATGTTAAATCTCTATTATGTTGCTGTTTGGTACATAGGTCTATGTTTGTACAGGTTTAATTACATGAATGTCCTGTCATAGCCTCGTCACCACCTCGTCGAGGTTAGGCTCGACACTTACGAAGTACATTGGGTTGGTTGTACTCATACTACACTCTGCACTTCTTGTGCAGATTTTGGTACTGGTCCCGGCTGTATGTGAGGTGCACTAGCTCGGATTATCATTCGGAGACTTGAGTTAGATCTGCTGATGTTTGTAGACCTTGAAGTCCCCTTCTTCTTTCCTCCTTTACTGTTCAATTCATTCGAAACAGTTGTATTTATTGCAGACTCTATTTGTAGAACTTCTAGTGGCACGTGCACTTGTGACACCAGGTTCGGGCTGTATTAGATACTTCAAATGTTATGTTTTTCTGCACCTTACTTCAGAATCTATTTCAGCTATTTCAGTTTCTTTATTATTATTATTATTATTATTATTATTATTATTATTATTATTATTATTATTATTATTATTATTATTTAATTTGAACTGTTAAAATAGATAAACTATTCTAACGTTAGCTTGCCTAGCAAGTGAAATATTAGGCGCCATTACGACCCCGAGGGTGGTATTTACGGATCGTGACAGTTACTTAGTCTAGCTTTTGGGTCCTATGGAATGTTTATAGATTTATTTTGTGCTTCCGCACAATTATTATATGTGTAAGGTTATTTTAGTATCTTTCTTTCTTCTCTTATTCTACACTTTTAGTCATGTATTAGTTAGAGGATTGGCCTAATAAGTAGTGGCGCGTTAGGTGCCCTATCGTGACTTAGATGCCATAGTTGTGTCGTGACATCAGCTAGGAAGAAAATGTTATGATCCTAAATCCTCCAAGGTTTCATGACCGGTAACCCAACCCTTGTCGAACGAACCATTTTAACCACAACGGAATCATTTGATTCGTAATGATATGGTACAAAACAGGAAAAATAAATCCAAAATAACTTAAAAAGATGGTAAAATCTTTGACAATTTCACATCCAAAGTACATCACTATTCTGAATAGGTCTGGCCTCACACATCTAGGCAAGAGTATCTAAGAGATTAAGAATACATTCCCATAATCGAAAAGAAAGAAAATTACACCATAGGAAGACTGTGCCACCACCGAACTAAGTAATAGGCTGATTGCTAGAAAAACTTGTTTACCCTAAAAATTGGATAACAATTGAATTTGTTCGCAGTGCTAAGGATCCGTAAACTAATTGATGCTAAATAATAATAATATGACGAGACAATTAAAATGTAACAGAAAAGTGATGAAACCGTTGATTGTGGTGAACAATGTGAAAGAATATCAACCTTTTGCAGTAGTAACAATAACTGTATTAGATAACCAAAGAAGATAGAGAGTTTTTCTATTGACGTCTCGTCTCCCTTTAACTATGAGCCAAAAACTGCCTCTTATAGGCTACAATCAGAATTATAAACAAGGTAAATAACTGATTATAGGGTAAATCCCCTAAAATCCGGGGTAGAATCTCCCCAAATCGCGTTCTAACGGCTAAGACGGTTGAGATAATTGCTCCTGGCGAAATATCCGGTGATAGGCGAGATATGCGGTTCGAGAGCGGTCTTCGGTCCTTTAGCATTTCCCGGTCGGTCGCATCGATTCGTTCCATCCCGGTTGCTCCGACTATCGAGCCCAACTTCTCGTCTCCGTGCCGGACTAGTTTGGTCTTATAACGCCTCCTTTACGACTTTTTCTAGTTGGGTCAGCCCCGACCTGAAATCGTGTAAAAGTATTTTACCCAATACAGATAGTCCCCTCGTTTATTAGAGAGTAAGGATAATAAACGATATGAGTTTGTGTTCACAGATCTCTCGAAGCTCGTGGCCGACATACCCGTTGGTTACGACACGTGGACAACATTGTATTGTGACTTGTTCTTGAAAGCAACTAAGTCGTGACGATACCCTTATGACGTCTGAATAATGCCAAAATAAGCAATCATCACAAGTCCCATCCTTGGTTACCGCGTACGCTACAAGCATTTAATGCGTGCATTTAATGCCTGACCGCTTCGTGCTTTGTGCCGCCGCCTTTGGTAAAATATATATATAGTCCTTTTAACCACTCTTTACCCTTTTTACCTTCGCACTTTGTGGCTTACCCTTTTCCAATTATCTTTTGATCTCCTTCTTCAGCAAGACTATACCCATCTGCAATCTTTTCTGATTCTTGCTCCTACTATGGCAAAAACTTCAAAATCTATTCCTCCCAGACAAAATGCTCCCACTGAGACGGTTCGCACTGATGAGCCTTCATCGGAGCCCCCATTGAAAGCCTTCATCCCTGTAGGGTGCCCCACCAGTTCTGACTTTAAAGTTGAAAAGGCATCCTCAGTTCCCGGTCGTGGTGAGCCTGTATCCGACTATATTAGTTCCATCACCCATAAACATCTTGATAGGGTGAAGGCGGAATGTCATTGGGCTGATAAGGAGGTGGTCGTTCCTTCTTCCAATGAGTCTATCACCACATACGTTGAGGGATACCTCAGCGTATACACATATCCTTTTACCATAGGGCCTATAGATTCAGTAATAGTAGAATTCTGTAGGAGATTCGAGGTTACTTTAGGCCAAATCCATCCTTCTATGTGGCGAATTGTATATCTCTTTCGCTTTTTTGTAGACAAGGTCGAGGGTGGTCATCCTTTCACCCTCG